>JAQMRL010000001.1:188224782-188824782 GCA_035578175.1 Catonia carolina
AATTCAAACATTTTTTTTGTGTAACGCTTAGTTTAGCGGTAATTAGTGATTTTTTGTTTTTTTTTTCATGAAAATCTGTAAAATATAGATTTTTCAAGATATCGGCGGTAGTACCCATTTTACGACAAAAATGCATAATTAAATTTGTAGAAAAATAAAAGATTAACTTTTATTTCAAGCATTTTTCTCTACAGAGCTTAGTTTAGGGTGAAAAAGGGATTTTCCGTATTATTAAGCCAAAGTAAGGTAGGGTTTTATTTTGCATTATTCTTTCATGATTAAAATTAGATTATGTTTTTTGAGGTTCATTAGTTATTTTGTTTTTTTTTCTAATGTTTTATTACTAATATTAGGTTATATTGTTCATTTTTGGCATTGGCAATAAAAAGTAGTGCGAGTGTTTCACACCAAATTTTTTAGCTTTTGTTTTAACTAGAGCACGAATAATTCAATAATAAACTCAATATTATTGTCAACATTTTTTTTTAAATACAGCAAAATCCACAATGTACTCTTAAGTAGAAAAGTTTTCTTTGTTTTATGTCATGAAAACCCCACAATGGCAGAACATTGTGATGGTAAGTCTTGTGTTGTCTCATCGCTTTGAAATAATTCCGTAGGATGTCTTCATTTCAGTTAGAGTGTCATTTGAATTGTCTGAGATTAAGATGGCGAGTTGATTTGTGTGTATTTGATTTGTGTGAGTTGATTACGTGATTCGAGTCTTCTTTGGTATTTTGTACTGTATGTGCTGATCCCTTGTTGAACTGTAGAAATATTTAAACCTCTGTGTAATATTATGTTGTTCGTTATGTACCAACTTGATACTATGATTTTTCTGAGTAGTTTCGATTGGAATCTTTGCACGATTTCAGCGTTGGAATGGCTTACCGAGCCCCATAATTGGATTCCGTACGTCCAAATTGGTTTAAGAATTGCTTTGTAAATTTTAAGTATGATGATAAGCTTGAGGGGCAAACGTTTATTTAGTATCCAATAAAACTGTCTAAATTTTGTGTTCAGCTGTTTCCTTTCCTTCTACGAAGTGTGACTATTAAATAACGAGACTGACGTAAAAAAATTTATTTTAATTTTATACATAATCACTTATTGTCACCTTCAATATACACTCCTTCTCTATCCCTACAACGCTCTATGCGAATTTTCCATTGTTGGAAACAGTGCTGGAAGTCATATTCTGTCAGCTTCTTCAGGACACGAGCCGCTTTTTCTTTTACAGCTTCCACAGACTCAAATCTTGTCCCTCTTAATGCGGTTTCACCTTAAGGAACAGGTAGAAGTCACATGGTGCAACATCTGGCGAATAAGGTGGATGTTCTAGCACTGAGAAGATGCTGTACTTGGCTAGGAACCTCTTGACAGATAACACGGACGGAGCTGGCGCATTGTCTTTGTGGAGAACCCATGATTTGTCCTTCCACATTTCGGGGCGTTTTTTACTTACTCTTTGACGTAGTTTAGAAAGTACCTCAAGGTAGTATATTGATTAATTGTTTGACCTTCAGGAACCCAGTGAAGGTACACAATCCCGTGGATATAAAAAAAAACAATCCTCATTGCTTTAAATTTTGACTTGCTCATTCGAGCTTTTTTTGGCTCTCGATGAAGCTCGTCTCTTTCAGTGCATGGATTGGCGCTTCGTTTCCGGATCATAAGTAAAAACCAGGTTTATCACATGTTATTATCGTTTCCAAAAAATTTGGGTCATTTTCAATCGCGTACAAAGTGTCAGTACAAAAATATTTTCGAGCTTCATTTCAAACATTTTTGAGTGGCACGTGTCCTGAAGGAGCTGACAGAAGATTACTTCCAGCACTGTTTCCAACAATGAAAAATTCGCATGGAGCATTGCAGGGATAGAGGAGGAGTGTTATATTGAAGGTGGCAAAAAGTGACTATGTATAAAATTAAAATTAAATATTTTCAATGTCAGTCTCGTTATTTAATAGCCACACCTCGTATCGGTGAGTCAACAAAATAGTTAAGATTTTTTACATCCTTAAAAAAATGAAAATACCTGCACGAGTCGAGTCAAGTCTTCCTTTTAATCTCCTGAGTGTAACATTATTTAGAATGTATAATCCATACACAACACCATTTTTGCAATCTTCAATTATAGGTATAATTATTTTTAACTGAAGTAAGGCATTTTGGTGTAGCTTCAAATAGAGATCATTTACGCCACTGATGTTTATAGTGAATTATGTATATTAGTAAGCCTAACTTAACTTAAAATAATAATAGAAGGAAGAATCCTATTGGTTGCACATACAGATATAAAAAGAATCAGCTTCGAAGACTTAACCTCGAAAAAATATTGAGAGTAGGAACAGATCTGGAGGAAGGAAATACTCATGTTAAAAAATATGAAAGATTGGAGAAATATGAGTGCACACAGTCTTTTAGCGTAGTTCACGACGGAGAGCGATTTGCGAAAATTGTACCCAATCTTCAGAAGGGGTCGACACTCTAAGAAAAAGAATTTAAGTAAATTTTACAGATTTTAAAATCCACATATGAGATTCAAATTATTCTTTTGTAACATGTTATGTCATCTTTTGAACTAGTTGGTTAAATAATGGAGAAGGAATTTGAACACAAATAATTGAAATTTTCAATGTACTCTACTGTACAAGTATCTACACAAAAACTTAACATAACATAATAAGTGGTTTGATACAATACGTATTCATATGGTTACTCCTAATATTATTTTGTTAAATAATATACACAAAAATAAATTTATTTATTTTTATCCACATATAGCCCGAGTTAAAGAACATACCAAAATAAATACAGAAGTTCGTCTCAAAAAACAAACATACTGATCATATCGGGAAAACTTGAGACAGAACGAAAATCAAACTTTCTGTACGGAATGTTTTTTAGACCGACATTTTTTGACTACCTTTATGTTTTGTTTGTATATATACATAAATACCTTGAGACGTCGTCGGGATGTAAGATCAAAGAAGTTCCCCTGGGAATGAACAATCAAATTATGCTCAAGAATTTCCTTTAACTCTTCGACTTGCTTTTGGTTCCTCCTTTTATATATATTTATCTACTTTTGTTAGCTTCCATTCTGCCTTGTACTTTATATTTGATCTTTTAAGTCGGTATTTTTCTTGGGAATTATATTCAAACGAATATTTTGAAAAGAGCAAAAACAGAACCACTACTATACCTACGTAAATTTAAAACAAATTTTCAAAAATTGGCTTCAAAAGTTTGTTCATTTTGGAATGTACTTCCTGGTTTGAAATAATACGCAATGCAAATAAATAACGGTTTTCCTTTTTTATTTGTACTCTGGTTTTCACAGATCCTCAATTTTTATAACCCCTGAACAAAAAAAATTTAATTTATTTTATATTTCCAGAAACCTACCACAACCTAAGCCAACAAATATACTTCTTTAAAATTTTATACCTAATGGTTTTGAAAAGCCGCCTTAATATTTTTGAGGTTAGACATGTGACACCAAAATAGGGTATTTTAAACATTAGAACTACGAAAATTTAATTTAAACAGCTCTAATGATTTTTATGTTGTTTTTATTACAGAATCTTTATCATTGTTTAAATTGTATTCCTTTGGTGAAGCAAAATTGTTAAGTGACCAGCTAAGAGCCACCGAAAAAGTTTTTATTGAATGTAAAGACTTCTAACGACAACGATTTGGTTATAAGCAGCGATTACATTGGATAATTAAAAAAAAACAGTTTCTGACCAAGGGCAAGTTAAAATAAATAAATTATTTTTAAGGTCAGTGAAGTAGCACAAGAGCTGTTACGTGCAAAACTACCACTGGAAGATTTCTTCAATGTTATATTATTTTATTTGGTTTTACTTTTTGATAAAGCTATATAAATATTAATAACAATTAAAATGCTAAAGATTTCATAAACCATTTTTTCTACAATTGCCGGAAACGTGCAGTTTTATAACAAGAGTCTCATAAAATGTTGTCTAAGTAACACCTACTATTAACTATTTTGTTCATTACTTTTCCATTTTCCCATGAGTACACAATATTAGAATCATTCGAAATATTAACAATGTATAAAATTACAAGGAAAGTTTCTACGATTTTCCGTTAACTTGCAATTGAAACAATAATAGTAAAAAATAATTAACACATTCAGCAGAAATAAAAAAATAGACTAAGTCTATTACAAGTTTGTGTAATTGTAATAAGCCTCTTTAATGAAACTGCTGGGTAGTGTAAGAATTATAAAAGTTACTAATTCATAGAACTTCATGGATTGGACACACCTTCATACAATCCTTCACTAATGTTCATACAAAGGACGTTCAAAAAGTTCCCGGAATTGCCAAGCCATCACCAAACAAGCGATGAGGTAGCTGAACTCACAATATGATTGCGTGCATTTTCTTGTTCGAACATGTTTCGACAGGTTCAGACAGAGCGTAGTGGTGTCAGTGCTTCATGTGACGTGGATAAGAGTGGTTGTCAGTCAACACAATGTCGCAGTTTGAACAGCGTATGAACATCAAGTTCATGCGCTGTAGGCTCTGCAGCAAGTTTACGGTGACAATGCACTAAACAAATCCGTTGTTTACAATTTGTTTTCTCGGTTTAAGAAAGGGCAGGAGACGTAAGAGGGCGACGAGCGCAGCGGGAGACCGTCGACATTCCGAAATGACGAAATGATTGGAAAAGTGAAACAACTGATTCTAAATGATCAAAGAATGATAAATGCGGAGTTGTCGAACGAAGTTGGTATCTCAAAAGGATCAATTTACGCCATTTTACGCGATGATTTAAAGATGAGACTCAGTGCGAAGTTTGTTCTGCTAAACACGGATCAGATGTAATGTTGCATGACAATCACCGGCGAGCTGTTTGAGACAATTTGAAGGACCCTACGTTCCTCCAACAGATTGTCACTGATAACGAGTCTTGAGTGTTCACCTACAACCCGGAAACGAAACAGCAATCATCGGAGTGGCACATAACATCACCTCCTAGATCGAATCAAATGCGACGACTCAGCTCCAACAGATTCCAAAAGAAGCCTTCTACCGCTGCTTCCAACAATGACAGGATCGATGGAGCAAGTGTGTGTGTGTGCAAGGGCCATTCTTCCAAGATTTTTAGGTAAGAATTGTCATAAGTAATAACGTTGGCACGCTGAACCACCATTCCGGGAACTTTTTGAACGTCCCTCGTATAGGTGGTGCTATTTCGTATGGCTTGTAGACCTGGTCCCACCATTTCGTAGAAATAATATTGCTACTACCTTTCTCGCCGTAAGTGTAGAGTCTATTTTATTGACTTTACTTTTTTTGTAATTTATCTACTGTTACACGTACTTAACGTAACAGGGTGAACAAAATATTATTTAAAAAGAAACACCAAAAACAAAAAATATTGGAAGCGTAGAAAATGTAGTTGTGACAGAAAACAAACATATGCACAAACTGAAAGATTGTACAAGATTTAATAAATGAATATTAAAAATAAAAATTCATAATATAACATAAAACATATAACATAAATATGACAAAAATAGTATAAATTCATAACATTCCATAATATTGAAGCGGTAATTTAGTTTTTTTAAATACTGTATCAAAATTTAATAATTTTCAAAAATGTAATTTGTACTTTAAATTACAAAAATAAAAAAAATAGAACAGGCATGAGTTTCACGAAATTACAGTGCTAAACTTGATTGAAAAAATTCATAAATACCTTAAACATACAAATTGGTTGAATTCCCAAAAGAATAATGATTATTAAATTTATCCAAACAATTAATTTGTTGAAAGGAGATTTACATTAGTTAAACAGAGTTAATATATAAATTTAAAGCGTGCACGCGCAAGTACTTTCAAATATCTAAACAAGTTAACATATTAGTAACAAATTTTAAAGCCTGCAGGCATAAATTTAAAAAAAAATATAAAGAACAAAGATGAATTGATTTAAAATAGAATTAAGTTTTTATTTATAATAAACCGAAACGGTTGACCCTGTCCAGGCTCACACCTGATGAAATATGCCCAAACGAAAGACGGTGACCCAGACTGGCGCTGGTGAAGAGAAAACCGAAGAAACCCTGTCCCAAGTTCCCCCAGGCAAAGGATAAATCAAAAAGTTTACATAACTAGGCTGCGTAAATTTTTCTGATAAATGGTGTACCAACTTCCAGTAGTCATGACAAATTTAAAAAAAAGTCCATTAGCCAATAATCTCGAAATAGATAATGCAATCCAATTTTTTTATCACAACTCAGATAACTTTTAAATGAATCTCAGCAGGAGTACATCCTATGGATAGCCTCTATTGAATATGTATCTTAATTGAAACTCATTTTGTTTGCATCAATTAAATTGTACGAAATGAACAATTCTTTTGAGCCCTAAAATTAGGGTTCAAACGTAAAAAAAACATAATTATTTGATTTAGCAAAATCAAGTAAAGTAAAAATTTACGGCCGGTACAAATAAAGTACATAACTTCGAAAAATACAACCAACTCGGCCGACAGTTTCTAACATTGTGACGGAGCAAAATAGAAAATAACAACGCAGGTAGCGATCGACACCGACAGAGACCGGCACCAGACCAAGTTACATTGTGTACTAGTCACATTCATTAGTTGTTTTATATAGGTACCGCATTCATTAATAGTTCAATCGAAAGAAGAGATTATATGTATATGTCATTATATTTATAGTTATGAATGAGTTTCTATAATTAATTAAATTGATAGAGATGTATGAAAACAAAGTAATTGACATGTACAAATAGTAAATTTATGACTATTTTTATACTAGTTATAACTTACAACAACCTGTAGACAGCTCATACTTTCCACAAACCACATAAAATGGCACTATCTATACAAATTCGGCTGCCTCCGTTGTCGTACATAAGTAAAATGCTTGACTGCGCTGGATTGCAAAAGATCTCAGGTTAAATTATCGGTTAGAAATCCTGAGTATGACATTGATTAATGTTCGAAAATATTCCAAAGTTACTGAATTGTTTTATATCCAAAAAAAAAACAGTTAATTTACTCAGTTTTTGATACCACAACAACAAACATAAAATATCGTATTTCGATAAGGTATATGAAATCCGTATATTATTCATTGCAATAGTATATATCACTTACACTAATACATTCATACAACCGGTTGAATAATGAAGAGTTCATCATTTGTAGAGTTGCATATATTTCAATAATGGATCCCATATGGTTTTTATCGTTTCAGTAGTTACTCTTTTAAATAGCAATTTATAACCACCGATACAATTTTTATATTTCAGAGATAAAACTGAAGCTATAACGTTTAATTAATAAAGCGCACTATTTTTAATTATTCTGTACAGTTTTCAATTAGTTACATTGTTAGCTGAAAGGATAAGATTACTGTAATTTACCAAGAACTAACTAACATTTCTATATTATTTTATTAAGTGCAGTAATGGATGAACAAACATTAATTAATTCTCATATATTGATCAACATAACTTAGGTTCGTGCTTTATATGAAAACACTTCAATAATGAATCAGTCTCATGAGATCATATCTCCAGAATTTTGTTGAACATTGAACTACACTCTTCGTACCTTTAATAAATGCTGCTAAAATAAAATAGCTCATACATTCTCACTTGTGAATACTCGGTTATAAAATGCAGTGCACTTATTCTGTTATGTATTGTACAAGGCAACCTACTTTCGCTCGAATATGCCATAAAAACTTTATTATATTCTCTTTGTTTTTGCCAATTTTTATCCCGTACCACTATAATTTTTAAGTATATTTTTAAGAAAGTACTTACCTAAACGAAATTTCCTTTATAACATACGTAATTTCATGTAGAAAATTAAGAAGACCTTGGTTTTAAAATGAATGACCCAATTTTGATGATAAATTATTAATATTAATCAATTGTTCTAATTGGAATGCAAAATTACAACATTTTTATCATTATTGGCTTAACATAATTTTAATTATGTTTCCTAAAATACACCAAAGAGGAAAAAATTTGGAAAATGTAGCTCAAACTAAATACCCCTCACCGGTCATTAATGGGCTCTAATTAATAATGCATTACTGGTTACCGTCTTGTAATGCAGCACAGCTACATGTTCATTAGCAGAAAGGAACAATCTGTGCACTGTAACTGGATCTTCAGATCTGTTGTTTTAGTTTAAAAAAAAACAAAATCCACAAATCAATCTGATAGTTCGAAAGAGAGCAAAACGTGATAGTTCGAATTAACTTACAAAACGAACTTAGTAGAGAAGTTGAACGAACGTAGTTCAAGGCTTTATTTTAAGAATAAATAACATATTTTATTAGATCTTGAATAATAAGGTACCCTCAATTAGGGTTTTACAAAATTAATTGTAAAGTTCCTCGAAGTCTTCGTAGAAAAATCTTAGGTTCTAAGTTTCAGACGTATATATGAGAACGTATTGTTTCTCTCTAGGGCACAAACACGCACAAAGAGATAGAGATAAAGAGAGAAAGATAGTGGGTGGATGGGTGGGGGAGAGAGCAACATTTAAGGAAAAATGTTAAAAAATTAAATTTTTTCTGTATAAAATTTATTAAGTATTGATAAGTTTCGTAGTTCAGAAGATTTGAAAACAAGTTGCAAATGCTCTAAGCATCTTTTTTTTTTTTTTTTTCTCTTTAATTCTTTATTTACAACTGTAAAACGTTACAACAAGCAAATGTGATGATTATGATAATAATGTAAATGACATGATAGGCATGAGAGGGGTAGGGCCCCCATTGGTGCCTCCCCAAGAATGAAATTTGTATATCAAATTAGCAGGTCTCTACTCCAGCGTCTTTTAAGGCGTCTAGGGGGATTATCAGGTAAATGGACGGAGGAAAGTGAACGCACCAGGGGGTTCTCGTGTTCGTGTGACTTGTCGTGAAAGCGTTTGTATAGGTATTCAATGGAATTTTGTACAAGTGGTGTTTTCAAATCTGTATGTAAGGTTTTGTTGCTAACGTAAAGAGGTGCATTTGCTATAAGGCGTAATGTTTTTGACTGGAATGCTTGAATTCGTTGCAAATTAGAGGGTTTGGTTGAACCGTAAATTTGGGATCCGTAGGTCCAAATAGGTTTCAAAAGAGAACAATATATGCGTAATTTTTGTGCCATTGGTAATTTTGATCGTTTGTGAAGTAGGGAATATAGAAGTTTAAGTCGGGAATTCAGTAATAAACGTTTCCGTTTGATATGTGTGCTCCAAGTTAGTCGTTTATCGAAAGTCAGACCGAGATACTTGACCGTATCTGTCTTTGTGAGAGGTTCATTGTCTATGTATACTGGTGGGCAATCACCATGACGGAGTGTGAAAGTTACGTGAAGGGATTTTGTCGTATTAAGTTTTATTTTCCATGTTTTACACCATTCGTGTATAAGATTGAGATGATGTTGGAGTGTTAGTGAAGCGTGTATAGAGTTTTGGTCTCGGGCTAATATCGCTGTGTCGTCAGCGTAGGTAGCAGTGAGGGTCTGGGGTAGGATCGGTAGGTCTGAAGTGTATACAGAATAGAGAAGTGGTGCTAAAATTGAGCCCTGAGGCACGCCGGCTAAGACAAGAAAGAAATTTGAGTAAGACGATCCTAAACGAATTCTAAAGAATCTGTCAGATAGGAAAGAATTTATGATAAGATAGTAGGTAAATGGTAGTATTTCTTTCAGTTTGTGTAAGAGACCTGTATGCCAAACTCTGTCAAAAGCTTGAGCGACATCCAGGAAACCTGCGGACACATACATCTTTTGTTCCATAGACGAAGCTATGTAATCAGTCACCCTGTGCAGTTGTTGTGTGGTGGAGTGTTGAGTGCGGAATCCGAATTGATGTGGAGGTAGTGTATCATGAACCAGCGGAAGAATGCGCTTGTAAAGGAGTTTTTCGAAAATTTTCGAAGGTACTGAGAGGAGGCTTATTGGTCGGTAGGAGGAAGGTAAATGAAAAGGTTTGTTCGGTTTTTGTATCATTACTATTTCTGCATACTTCCACTGAGTGGGGAAATGTGTCGTGCGCAATATACTATTGAAGATTGTAGTAAGGAGAACGAGCGCTTTCCGCGGTAAATGTTTAAGTATTTCAGCTGTTATTAAATCATATCCCGGTGACTTCTTACGTGGTAATCTCGAAATTTCAGATTTTACTTCGGAGGGGTGAAAGTATTTCGGCGGAAGGGATAATTGAAGCGGTTCATCTAGTGACTGAGTAATGCGTTGGTGATGTACAGATTGGATGTCATTATGGGGAGTGAATGTTTCAGAAAGATGTCTACCAAAGCATTCAGCTTTGTCGTCGTCAGTTATTAGCCAGGGTCCGTCACCCATCCTAAGGGGCATCGATGTCGTGTGATGCCGTAGTAGGCGTTTTGTGCTACGCCAGAGACTACCATCCTTCTCGTTCAGAGTTCCAGTATAATTTTCGTATAAGCGGGTGTTATGTGTTTGAATTTGCTGTTTCAGCTCGTTTGTCAGCCGGTTTAAGCGACGTTTATCAGATGGTAGGCGAGTTCTCTGCCAAGTGTTACGGGCGCGGCGTTTTTCACGAATAAGTTCTCTGATATGGGTGGGATAGTGAGGGGCGTCTGGGACATTTGGACGGTAAGGCAGTGATGCCTTCCATACACACTGTTGAACAGAGGTAGTAAATAAATCAACAGCATCATCTACCTCCGTGTCCGTTTTAATTGATAATGGGATATCTAAGGCGTGTTCTAAATTGAACTGGAAGAGATCCCAATCCATAGGCCCGGGAGTAAGACTCGGTCTGCGTTCTGTAGAGACTGGTTGGTCTGAAACCGTTAAAAGTATGGGGGAATGATCTGATGAGAGGTAATTTACTGTGGTTATTTCAATAGGAAGGTGTGATAGATTCTTACAAACAAAAAAGTCAAGGAGGTCTGGTAATTTGGTACGTGCGGAGGGCCAGTATGTTGGACTATCTGGAGAAATATAATGTAGATGATTTTCTGTTATAGCTTTTAGTAAATTTCTGCCCCTGGGAGAACATACACGGGATCCCCACTGTATGTGCTTACCGTTCCAGTCTCCTCCAATAAGAAACCGATTACCTAGACTATTAAAGAAATCTCTAAACATTTGGGAATTTATGATGTGTCTAGGAGGACAATACACTGATCCTATGGTAAAATTTATGCTCTTGCATTGCAAATTTATCAGGGTCGCTTGGACATGAGGAGTGGAAAAAGGTGTTAAAACATTGTGTGTGATTGAGGATTTGACTAGTATGGCCGTACCCCCATGGCTTGTACCATCCGGATGATCGGTCCGATAGATCCTATAGTCGCGAATATAAAATCGAGACCTAGCTGTAAGATGTGTCTCTGAGATTAGGGCTACGTCAATACGGTGAGAATGTAAATATATGTCTAACTCAGTTTTGCGTTTCGTCAGACCGTTTGCATTCCAAAGGAGAACTGTCAGTGAATTTGCAGTGAGTAAATTAATGGCCATAACTGTTACTTAAAGACTGTGTAATGTGGGATATGTGTGTAGCGAGCGAGAAAAGAGGCTGGAGGAGTTGATTTAATTGAACCAATAAATTAAAAATCTGATCAACATTAGGTAACTGGGGAGGAGATTGAGGCCCTACCTGTGAGGTATGAGGGTGAAGATGACGATGATTATGTGTCCATGCATGATGTCTGTTTCTCTCCTGTGAGGTGGGTGGTTGTGGTGTTGAAGTTACTGAAACCGGCGATTCAGACGGTGTTAACTGATGAGTTGAGTGTTGGCGTGATGATGGAGTTAGGGTAGCTGTTTTTGTTGGTTGTTGCGGCAGAGGTGGAAAATCTTCCGGTTTCGGTGTGGCTGGTTGGTTGGAAGTATGTTTCGGTTGTGGTTGTGTGAAACGGTTTCGACTAGCTCGCAGGTGTTTATGAACTTCGCAGCCTCTGTAATTTGCTGGGTGATCTTTTCCACAGTTTGCGCAGGTGGCCGGTGACTGTCTTGTTTTACAACAACTGCCAGATTCGTGGCCGCCACCACACTTAACACAGCGGTGAGGGTGACGGCAGTAAGATTTTGTGTGTCCAAAATTTTGACAGCGCGTACACTGTACAATTTCCCTCCGTTTATGTGGCATCTTAAATTTATTTTCTGTTATACACCGAAAATAACATAATTCATAATCAAGATTACCTATACTTTATGGGTAAATTTGATGTACTTTTACTTATCATATTTTTAATCCATATATTACTCATTACGTGACAATAAAGTTTATTTATTTATTTTATTTATTATAGACAAAATTTATTATTATAGTATAATTTTCCACAGTACTAGGCCATATACCGCGACCAAAAATTTCATCCATTCTTACTGAACACGTCTTCCTTCCTTAGACACCGCTTCTCCATACCTTTTAAATATAATTCATCCACTTATTCCTGGGTAGTCCTTGCTTCCTTGGTCTAACTGGAACCTTTACCTCTATAAAGTTAATTCTTCTCCGCCATCCTTTGCAGATGGCCATAGCAATAATACGTTGGTTTTTTAAAAATTATATTACATAATAAAAATTCCTCGTCATTTCTTCAAAATCCCTTTCTTTTTAAAGTTTTGTACCTTTGGAACTAAACTTGATTTACCTAATAATGTTAAAATGCATCGACTTATTTCTATTGATCTAATTGTCAATATTTTTATCATTCAAATTAAAATCAGCGAAAATTATTAAAAAATTATACGGGTTCTTACCGTAATATGTTGATATCAACATATATTGGTTAACACAAAAACTTTTAAAAGTAAATAAGTACATACGACTTACCTTGAACTACTGAAATTGCAGAACAAAATAGGAATATGTAAAATGGCGGCCAGAAGGTAAGATATATCATTATTTTGAAGATCATGGTCCAGTATTAAGGTGAAAATTATCGATCATTTTGTCTTCAATTCATTTCGTTCTTCGTGAATATTACAATCATCCTTTGGAGAAGGGTATCACTGAAACAATATTAGTAAAACACATGAGTCAATATCTTATAAGCGCATAATCATTGTATTATTATAAAACTGACATTGCATAAAATAAATTATAAATCTAATGTAAGATACTAATAGAATACGATACTGATATTTTACTCGTAAACTAATATTTTCAAAATTTAATTAATAGCATTTTTCATTGAATGTTGATCCTTAACTTGTTAAGTATTAAGAATTGGCTTGTTCGCAGGTATAAGGTGATTTACAGATGAAGAAATACCAATCCTA
Source organism: Catonia carolina (assembly GCA_035578175.1). Taxonomy (NCBI): domain Eukaryota; kingdom Metazoa; phylum Arthropoda; class Insecta; order Hemiptera; family Achilidae; genus Catonia; species Catonia carolina. The sequence continues at coordinate 188,238,084 of JAQMRL010000001.1, forward strand.
ACTCCGGGATCCCAGCACACAAGCACACAAACAATTTTTTTTTATTAGTTGTGTTGACCACTACACCACAAGGCCGGTCAATTACGCTCTGTTTTTCTGTAGTTTCAGTCTACTAGAAACCACGTTAAATGATTTTTGCCAGGTGTGATCTAGTTATTTGCAGTTTTCTCTTTTTCATTGCTATTATTCAGCTTCCCAAAGAATTTCCATTGTTTCACCTAACTCCTTCCGTCTGTCTGATCATCTCTTGAGTCATCTATCGTCTTCTATTTCTCTTAAAACCTCTGAAATTCTTTAACTTTTTTTCTAAATTCACTTCTGTTCTCTATCAATTCATAAAACACGATCTCATGGATCACATAATTCATATCCTATTTCTTAGATTTTGATATCTAACCTAATTAATCCAATTTTAGGTTTTATAGTGTTCGAATTCTCAGCTAACTAATTTTTGATATGATATTAAACATGAATTTTATTCATGCTTTACCATGTTCATCTTCTTCATACCTATTTTGGGTTTCTATGAACCGTTTATTCTATTTTAAATTTTGAATCTATCAAATAAGTGTCTAGTTGTTCAATAACATTTAGACCCGACACAAACATTTTCATAAAAATCGGTCGACCGGAAGTAGTAGTTTATTCGTGTTATTTTTCACTTTTTTGCGATTTTATCATAAACCGCTCTTACGATTTTTTTTAAAAATCGCCTCATTTACTACATTTTTTATGCTCTACAAGATACCGTAGGCGTCATGTCTGCCTTAAATTCTTAAGGAGCTGTTCTCTCGTATAAAAATGTTTTTTTAAGATTGCGCCCTTATTATGCATTTAAGGGCATAAGTGTAATAATTAAAGTTGTAGACAACGTAAAAATCTACAACTTTTTAACTTTTTAACGTAAAAATCTACAACTTTTATTAAGAAGTTTTTTTTGTATATCGCTTCATTTAGAGTAAGTAGAGATTTTGTTTAACAATGAGTTTTTCAAGATTTCGGCCTCAGTATGCAATTTACGACAAAAGTGTACTATATAATAAAATTTATAGAAAATTAAAAGATCTACAAGTTTTATTCAGAGCATTTTTCTCTGCAGAGCCTAATTTAGCATAAAAGAGTGATTTTCCGTATTAAGATAAACTAAGGTTGGTTTTTATTTTGCACCATTCACTTATTAATATTCTGTTATGTTTTTTCAGGTTGTTTTGTTTATTTCTAATTTTTTATTACTTATATTAGGTTATATAGTTCATTATTTTCAATTGCAAGAGAAATTCGTGTAATTGTTTCACACCAGATTTTTTTTAATTTGAATGTTATACCATAAAATGTCTCTTCTTAAATGGCATGAATTAACTCTCAGCCAACCTGACAATCCATTTAGTAAAAAAAGTACTTAAGACTGTTCAGTAATATCGTCTGGGCAAGTGACTTTATATGGTGTACAGGTGACAACCACAAATGAAAAACACCGCTTTGCATTCAACTGAAATGTATGTACATTGAAAAGAAAAGATATAAAAATTGATGACTATTTTAAATTAAAATATTCCCGATAACAAAATAAAAGAAACAAAATAGAAAATTACGGTCGAGTCAATAAAATTAAATCAAACTATATTAAACATTTGAGTCACGTCAGTCATAATAGAACTATGATGATTTCCCTTGGTGAAAAACTGTGTAACAACTAAAATTTTGAGGGAATGTATTTTTACCAATTTTGTTGCAATATATGCATTAAAAATTTCAATTTATAATTAAACTCCGTACTAAACTATCATATTGATTAATCAGAAAATGTTGGCTCTTTTTGTTTCTATTTTGCTTTGTTACGAATAGAATTTTATGTTGAAGGGATCTGAATTCTATATGAACAATGTTCATTAATTAATTAAAAAACTCCATTTGTTTAAATCTCAAAAAAATTGTTTATTTTTACTTTCTCTTCCCTATATGAATATAGGAAGAAAAGTTGGCCTATTGTTTTCATGTCGATTTTTTGAAATCGAGTTTTCACCGGATCTACACGTTTTTAGACCCCCTAAACCCAAAAAGATGTTTTTAGCGGTTGGTCTGCGTGTGTGGGTGTGTGAACAAAATATCTCAAGAACTGAACATCGTACGAACTTGAAACTTGAAACTAAAGTTAGATATCACTAGAGGACCCGACATAACAATTTTCATCAAAATCGGTCAACCAGAAAAGTTGTTTATTCGTGTCATTTTTCACTTTTTTGCGATTTTCTCAAAAACGGCTCCTACGATTTTTTTTAAACCGCCTTATTTACTTAATTTTTTATGCTCTACAAGATAGGGTAGGCGCTATGTCTGCTGAAATTCTTGGTAAGCCGGTTTTCTTGTAAGAAAATTGTTTTTTTAATATTGCGACTTTAATATACATTTTAGCGCAAAAATATAATTATAATACAGTAAAAATTGTAGACAATTTAAAAACCTACAACTTTTTTGAACATTTTTTGTTTAACGCGTAGTTTAGAAGTGATTAGCAATTTTCTATTTTTTCTTACGAAAACGTAAAAAAACTTATGGTTTTTTAAATTTCAGCCTTAGCATGCGTTTAACGACAAAAGTGTACATAATCAAATTTTTACGAAATTAAAAGATCTACAACTTTTACTTTAAGCATTTTTCTCTACAGAGCTTAGGTTAGCGTGAAAGAGTGATTTTCCGTATTTTTAAGCCAAACAGGTTGATTTTCATTTTGCGTCTTTCATTCATGATTAAAATACGGTTATGGTTTTTTAGGTTAGTTTTTTGTTTATTTCTAACGTTTTATTACTAATGTTAGGTTATATTGTTAATTACTTTCATTGGTAAGAGAAAGTCGTGTGAGTGTTTCACACCAGATTATTAAACATAACATAGAATACTGTTTAGTTAATACAATAACAAAAACAGTGTTGTTTACTAACTAACTCAAAGTTCAGATGAGAATGTGTTCGCTCGTATGAATATAGGATAAGATTTTGATCAATGGGAAGCTAAGCTGTGAGGGTGCCCCCTCACAACCTAGCTTCCCATTCAATACCCCCCTGTCAATACAGCATGTGACTTGACGAATTACAGGACTCGGCAGCCCAGCAGTGTTCTCTGATGTGAATTGTACGATCCGATAATGTTGACCTCTCCAGGTGGTCAGAGGCCCATTCATCATCCCACATACGCATGAGACAGAACAGTTCATAATCGTATTATTAACAACATGACTGCAAAATCATCTAAGTCAAAATATCTTAAATATTGAGTTTCAATTTCCTGTTCTCATTGAAAGTATTTTTTTATAACTACTGTATTGACCTGTTCAAAGTTATTATCTACTCGTTTTAAAAATTAGCAATACAATTTACATAATTTTTAGGTGTCATTAAAATATATATCATGTTATTTAAAATAAGTTTACCAATAGTTTACATCATATTGAGACTTACATTAGTTCTCTTTATTAATTAAAAATCTGGTGTGAAACACTCACACGAATTTCTCTTCCTAATTCAAATAATTAACAATATAACCTAACATTAGTAATACAACATTAGAAATAAACAAAAAACTAACCTCAAAAAACATAACCTTATTTTAATCATGAGTGAAAGATGCATAATGAAAATCAACCTCGGTTTGGCTTTAAAATACGGAAAATCACTCTTTCACGCTAAACTAGGCCTGAAGAGAAAAATGCTTAAAATAAGAGTTGTAGATCTTTTGATTTCCTACAAGTTTAATTATACACTTTTGTCGTAAAATGCATGCTAAGGCTGAAATCTTAAAGAAATCGTTTTTTACACGTTTTCGTAAGGAAAAAACAGAAAATCGCTAATTACCGCTAAACTAAGTGTTATACAAAAACGTTTAAAAGAAAAGTTGTAGGATTTTAAATTGTCTACAACTTTTATTTAATTACATACACTTTTGCGCTAAAATGCATATTAAAGGTACAATCTTAAAAAATAATTTTTTACGAGAAAAAACCTTCTCAAGAATTTCAGCCGACCTACCCGTATCTTGTAGAGCATAAAAATTTAGTAAATGAGGCGATTTTAAAAAAAATTGTAGGAGCCGTCTTTGAGAAAATCGCAAAAAAGTGAAAAATGACACAAATAACACTACTACTCCCGGTTGACTGATTTTGAAGAAAATGTTCATGTCGAGTCCTCTAGTAGTATCTAACTTAAGTTTTAAGTTTCAAGTTCGTATGATGTTCCGTTCTTGAGATATTTTGTTCATACACCCACACACACACACACACACACACACACACACACACACACACACACACACACACACACAAACCAATCGCTAAAAACATGTTTTTTGGGTTCAGGGGGTCTGAAAACGTGTAGATCAGATGAAACTTCTAAAAATATACATAAAAACAATACTTTCCTTCCTGTATATTCATATATGTAAGAGAAAGTAATAATAATATTTATTTATTACGCCATTGAAGCATTCTGATGTAAATATAGTACTGAAAGGAAAACAACATGATTCAACCAGTTTTTATAAAAACAACTACTTCATCCGTCAGAGATAATCGAATTTTAATTTTCAGAAGAAATAGAAATGCTGAATTGTTGCCGGAATTCATGAAATATTAATTTTGATTGGTATTTACTCTAACAGAAACGGACATTCCTCTTTCTCAAAGAGGAGCACTAAAATCTAAACTTTCAAAATTAGATAATCACTGTTTCATTTTAGGATTCGTTAGAGCAGTACAGGAATTTCCGGAACACATTGTAAAAAGTTTGATAGATTTCTTTGAATGTGCTTAGGAATTTGTAATGGTACAAATTAAGGACTTTTTACTACAGTCAAATATTACAACAAAAATATTAATTTTTATGTTTATGTAATAATTTATATACTTATTTTAATTAGATTTTTTTATTGTTGAAGCTACAAAATGTTTTGCTTTTACAATTTGTACAAATTATAAAATTATACTTTTCATGAGAATGTTAATATACCAAAATTTCTAGTTTCAGATGGCAGTACATTAAGAAAGATTTTTAACACCATGTCAATACGATTTCATTTGAAAATAAATAATGGAATATTCTCCGAAAATATTGGTCCACTGTACTGTTTAATAATTTCTCCTTGACTGAGCACTGTTCTGTTATTTTTATGTAACTGTCATTTCTTGTGCACAGTTTCATATCAGTGTTGTGTTATGTGAACGCTATTTGACAGCTACTAAGGCGGCGAGAACGAGAAGGATTTATCAGAAACCTATAGTTTTTTGTGTTCGTGTGTTGAGATGTGCGCAACCATTTGTAGGTTGTAAGTATATATATTTGTTTTGAGAATGTGATATAATATTATTTTTAATATGAAACAAACAGATAACTTCTGTTATATTTTTCTTATGAACCAGATATCTTTAAAAATAAATAAAAAAGAAGCAACATGCCTTCTTCTTGAATCCAAAGGGTACAAACGAATGTAAGGGAGAGTCATCGGATTGAAGAAGAGAGAGTTACCCAGAGACAGCGCAAAAAAGATAAAGACCAAAGAAAAGGAGATTCCAGTTTTGTCAGGAAACAAGTTTGAAACATAGAAACAACACATCACTTCACCTTCGTTTTCTTATACTATTCTCCTTCCATTTTCCTTTGCGTAGGCTTACTTCTTTGCTTGCTCTCAAGGATTTTTGTCTCAGGGGCTGAATTCGACTAAAATGTATACCACCTCTCAATTCTGCCTTCTACTACTTTTTCATATCAAAGCTTTATACATGTCCCGCCGTTACATAAGCGAACAAGTCAATGGATCTTCAGTCGCTCTCTCTCTGTTGTTCAATTTTCATGTTTTTATTTTCCTATTCGCTTTCATTCCTTACTTTCGATAAAAATAAACCTTAATAAAAATACATGCATCGAACCTAGAGCAAATGCTTAAAATAAATCGTATTTTATAATAATTATTTGATTTGTAAAAATATTACATTATTGTTTATATCTTCAACCAAAAGGCCGGTTTGAACCTCTAGAGACTTTACGAAGTAAAACGAGGAGTGAGGTGGTTTTACAATTACCTTCCTCATTGAGTGGAAATTAATTTCTAATGTTTTATTACTAATATTAGATTATATTGTTCATGATTTGTATTGGCAAGAGAAAGTTGTGTGAGTGTTTTACACCAGATTTTAATAAATTCTAAATCTTTTCTTTTACTATGAAAGCAAAATGAGTAAAAACAGTGATTAATGTTTCTTAGTTTAATCTTAAATTGACCTCAGCACCGACAACAAATTTTGTTCGCATTCATAAATTTTTATTAGGGAATAAATTAAATTAGAATTTAACATGAATATAGAACTAGAACATTTAATATTCAATATGCACTTAATTAAAACCGGATGGATGGTTTCCATTTTGTTTATTTTCATCGTTTTAGTAAAAAGTCACTTCGTTGTTTATAACAAAAAGAATAGTGGTGTGCCAAATAACCCCACGTCCTCATATCTAACTTAACTCAGTCATCCCTTCTCGTGCAGTAGCCTCCCTGTACTATTCCTGTTGCCCTCTTCTTTATTCCATCTACATGAATACAGCGAAGAAGATTACCCCTTTATTGGTTCCCGGCGTTGGTCTACCCGCAGGAACGCTCATTGCCTCATTCCCACTTTCACATACGATAAACAAACCGCACGAACCTTAAATTTTAATTCCCGCAGCAATTCTACGTGTTCTCCTGTTTCTCTATTGCTTTCTTATTTATACTAACTCTTTCCATTACACCTTGAAACGAAGGAATGCTGGAAAAAATTTAAATTACATTCTTCGGAATTAATACCACTAATCTCTATTTGTAATTTAACTTAGGCTTCTGCAAAAATATAATGCGTAGTTTTTATAAGTTCAGAAGACGTATTTATCAGCTACAACTATAAAGTACTATTTTCACGGAATACGTATTTTTTATAATAGGCTAATTTAATCCACTTTGAAAAGTGATCAAAAGAAATCTCAAAACGTTATTTTTACTTTGCTCTATATAAATATATAGAAAAGAAAAGCATTGTTTTCATATCGATTTTTCACCGGAAGTACACGTTTTCAGAGTCCCTTAACCCAAAAAATGTGTTTTAGCGATTGGTGTGTACGTGCGAGTGTGTGAGTGTAAGTGTGAACAAGATATCTCAAGAACGAAATATTGAACAAAGTTGAAACTTAGCACTTTAATTAAGTAATACGAGGGAACGCGACAGAAATATTTTCATCAAAATTGGACAGCCGGAAGTAGTAGTTTATTCGTGCAATTTTTCACTATTTTGCAATTTTCTCAAAAACAGATCCTACGATTTTTTAAAAATCACCTCATTTACTACAATGTTTTCTATCTACAAGAAAAGGTTAGCTATGTCTGTTAAAATTATCAGAAGCTGTGATTTCGTGGTAAAAATTGGTGTTTTTAAGATTGCGGCCTTAATATGCTTTAAGCGCAAAAGTGTATATTTAGAGTTGTAGGTAATATAAAAACCTAAAACTTTTAATTCAAATATTTACTTGTATAACGTTTAGTTTAGCGGTAAATAGTGATTTTCTGTTTTTTTTTCATGGAAATCTGTGAAAAAATTTGTTTTTTAAGATTTTGGCTGTAGTCTCCATTTTACGACAAAAGTGTATATAATAAAATTTATAGGAAATTAAAACATCTACAACTATTATTCACAGCATTTTTCTGTACAGAGCCTAGTTTAGCGTGAAAGTGCAATTTTCCGTATTATTAAGCCAAACTAAAGTTGGTTTTAATTTTTGCACATTCACTCATGATTAAAGTTAGATTATGTTTTTTCAGGTTAGTTTTTGCTTATTTATAATGTTTTATTACTAATGTTAGGTTATATATTCATTATTTGCATTGGCAAGACAAAAGTTGTGTGAGTGTTTCACACCAGATTTCTTTGATTGAATCATTTATTACTGCATTTTACATTTTTCCGCATTTACTTTCAAAATATTTTATTTAAAGAAGAGCAAAGAAGTAATATATCTTGAAAATGTATGAAGTATGTTACGGAATCAATTAGTTTATAATAATAAATCTACTACCTACTAAAAAAACATTGAAATACGTTATTCATTTCACTGATAAAAATCATTTTTGAAGCAAGTAAACATGGCATTTAATAAAACTTGTAAGTTTAATTATTTATTAATACACGTTCCGGATTGGAGAAAAAGTTAGTAATGAAATATCAGAAATTAAATCCTACATTACATTTTTAATTACAAAAAATAATATTTATAATAACAGTAGAGAACTAAATAGTAAAACAATAAAAATCGAATGCAGAAAAAAATCTAAAATAAACAGCTTTTGTTACTGCGTTTTTACACCAGTTTTATACTCCAATATTTCCCCTGTCAACATTCAATTACTTTTCTCATCGAACCCTTCTAACTTAAAAATCAATTCCCTCATTTAATATTGCGCTCGTAAAAAATTCTCTCTAACAATTAAATAAATTCCCTAAAAAACTGTTTTAACAGACATTTTTATTTCTACGTAGATGAATTTTCTGCAAACACAACTTTTTTCAAATGCCACTGCATCCCGTGTTTTACAGTTTGGAGTGGGGGATTTACGCAAGGGTAGATTAGTAATAATAAATTTAAAATTAAATATTTTATTTAAAAGTTGCTGACCTCATCTTGAAAGACCTTTGGCATAATAAAAACATGAGGAAACTCATAAAATAAGGTTAATTTATTTATGAGTAAAGATTTTGTCGCTAATCCGTGGTACAAAATTACTATTAGTAATCAATATGGAAGCACTGAGAAACCACAACATCAATCTAGTTCAAACAATTTCTGCTAGGGCATTTTAATGTTTTTATAAGAGTAATTAAAAAAGGATACCCGTTCATCAACTGATGCAGCTGTTTTAAGCTGTTCCTTTTGCACTAAATAATTCTATCCTAAATGTTACCTGAGATTATAAAAGACTTACTGGATTATAAAAGACAAGTGATCTTGAAAGACGGTTTTGGAAGCCTGGCAATTACTTACAAAATTCTGGAAAATATGTGATAAAACGCCAAATTGTTCATGTAGGGATTTGTCCAGATGATAAATATTTCCCTTATTATTAATGAACATCACCTAAAAAAATTTGCTTGCAGCAGCTGGTGTTTTTCTAATTTTAGTACTAAATTAAGCTAGTGAACTATCTTAATAGAGGTAGGAACTTAAATAAAGCAGCTAGCTATCCTATTACTTTACTTATTGTAGTTTTATAAGCGGCTGAACATTTTCAATAGCGACAGCTTCAATATTTACGTATTCTTAGCTAAACCAAAATTTAGAAGCTAAATTGTAGTGTAAATTAAAAGAAGACCATGTGATTTTCAATTGTTTTTACGTCTGACTGTTTTAATGCGATTTTCAAGAAAAAGTTTTGGACTGTGTGTAAAAATAATAGCATAAGTGTGGTCCGTAACAGAAGACAAAAAAGTGGGATAGAGAGTGAAATAGGGAGGGGAAAGAAGAGGGCTAAGAGGCGATATCACCATAGTTTATAAATCATTATCATTAACAAAATATTCACGCCGAAATCGGTCACTGATCGATTCACATTCACGCCATTCCTGAACATTTATCATCTCGTTTACTAGTTGTCCTTTAACAAAATTTTACAGTTGCAAATAAAAATAAAGTTGAAGCCAAAAAAGAGGAGATCGGAAGGAAGAATGATGGAGTGGAGGAAACATGAGGGTGGAGAAGAGTGTACGAAAGAGAGAGAGCCTTAGTTCTCATTAGTACTACCTAAGTCTCACCAAATTCATAATTCCTAAATTGATTCAGTTAATTTACAATTAATTACAACAAAAGGAATGACGATTGAACTACCTGGTAATATATGAAAACTGACTTATTAAAATGAAAATTAAAAAAATCAAGTAATCTTACAGACGTTTAAAATAAAATTACCAAAAAAATGTTTTGTTTCTCTTTTTTGTTAGTTAAACAAGTAAATAAACTATGTATTGACACTGAAGTTTCATAATTTTGTTAGTTGCAAAAGAGTCTAGTTATTCTTAATAAAAGTCATATCTTATATTATATGAGATAATAATATTTCCATTGGCTCAAAGATATTAATTTAATTATTAATTAATTATTTAATTATTAGTTAATTTAATTATTTAACTAAGTAATTAAATGCAAGATCGATTTATTTTTTAAAAAATTATTTTTTATTTAAAAATAACGTGGTTAAGTTGTCTCAGCAGAAAATACTTGGTTCTGACAATGTTCACAGGTCTAATTAATTTTTTTATATGACTGCTACTTAGTTACGTGGAAGTTAAGTTTGGTGAGTAATATTCCTCCATTGTTTTAAAATAAATATTGAGATAACTATGGTAAACGTAAAGTTCATTGAAGGACAAGGTTTTTTAGTTTTTTTAGCCAAGTTGAGAAGAAGGGTAAAAACTATTTGATCATTATTTTTGTACCACTAACTAAAACTGATAGGCTGATGTTTCTTTAAAGTTTTTCTTATAAATTATCGTTTTTTTTCAAAAATTACCAATTTTTGGAGCCTGTCACAACAAAACTCTGAATATTCTTCAAAGACACCAGTCAAAAGCACTTAGAGCAATAACAAACGCACCTTTTTACGTAACCAATCATACCATTCACAAAGACCTGAAAATACCAACGGTTCGAGACATTACCACCGCAATATACAACTCATTACACACAAAAACAATTGACAACATAAATTCAAATTTCCAATCTTTTTCAAATAATGACTTCCCTGTTAACAGACGACTGAAACGAAGGTGGAATAGGGATCTTCTCCGACCACCATAAAAATAACAAAAAAAAAACAATTCAATTTAACTTGTCATGCCTGTTTAATTTCATAAAAATGAAAATCATCTCGAAAAAAATCATCTATCATTAGTTTATAAATTATTATCATTAAAAATTGGCATCACATTCCTTGAAACATTTCACCCCAAAATCGGTTACTGGATCGATTCACAATCACAGCACATTCCCGCCATTCCTCATTCATTCCATCTCATTTACTAGTTGTGCTTAAAAAATTGTAGTTGTAAATAAAAATTAAATTGAAGCCAAAAAAAATTATCGTCAGAATCCCTTTAACAATTCAATTAAAATTAATGAATCCATACTATGTTTACATAAAAATGTTTTCAAATTTCCTTCTTAAAACCTAAAAAATGTATATTGGGGAGCGGTTATTTTAGACCATATTAGTGTAATATCAGAAGAAAGACTTTTCTTTTCTTTGGTTCCATGGTAACGCTTGAGGGAGTATTGTTAATCGCCAGTGTATTGTTATATTAAATGTTTATATGCTGCCGTTCGTAGACAGATAAATTACTACCCCAATGAGGGCATGAAAAAAGGGTGCAATAGCAAGTTTAAGTACTATATTTTTGAAGTACACTCTCAAAATCAACTTTACATAAAAAATAACAGTGTTTTAACTATATTTCTTAAAAAAAACTACATTAGTTGAATCCAAAACATGAAAAAAGTTTTCCATTAATACAAGCGATAATTAATTTTTAAAAAAGAAACTTGCATCCACTTTACCTCTTGGAAGATTAAATCAGCCACCGAACAATAATTTATTAATCATTCGTTCAACTCATATTCATTATGGTCGTCAAAAAATGTTTCTTTGTAAAAGTTTGAAGAAAATTAATCCTGTAAATTTCATAACAACGAGGTTAATATAAATTGCATGGACTACTTATTCTGCAATATTATGTGGCCGTGAATTATTCACGAAAATACCTTGATACACGTGGTAAAAATCTTTGAAAAGTGTTTCCTTTTCGTTTGCATGTAAAACAATATTTATTAAAAGGTGATTATGAATTATAAACTTAATAAAAAATTTAATATTAATAATCACAAAAAAATTGATACGGAAATGTTATTTAAAAATTCAGAAGGCAGTAAACAAAATAAAACAATGACCGCTCCCGTAGCACATTGGTTCACAGCGGAATGTTCCGGGTTTAATTCTCACACAGGATCTTGAAAATTATTACAAAATCAAACTCCACGTTCTTAAACCCAAAGTAGTTGCTAATGACCTAACTGTAATTGTAACTTAAAACAAAACTAAAAATAAAACAATAAAAACTACAAAATGGATACGGTTTTCCAAAAGTCCTATATTAATTAAAAATTTAGCCAATCGTGTTAGTTTATTTCTGCTAACTGCCGTTCACCTATATTGACGTTAAAAAAATAGAATTCCAGTTGTTACGAAATACATTGTTCACGAAAACGAAGTACATTACAGAGGGGACAAAAAGATTTTCAGTGGTTTGATTTATGAGAAAAGGTGAAAATTTAAAAAAAATGGCTATAAATCAATCAATTCATATGAAAGGGTTTAAAACCATAGTTATTTTAAAAGAGTAGTAAATGAAATTCGTATATGACAGCCTAAATGTAGCAGCAACACGTTTACTGCTTCAAAAATAAGAGTACTTTACGAACAGCTTTGTAAAAGAAGGTTTGATAGCTTTTTAGTAATTATATAATAATAACTACTATGTTACTAAAAATATTTACTAATTAATTTTGCTGTAAAATTGGACGACCGATCTGCTAAAATAACCAGCTGACATGCAATTATGAACAATGTATTATGTAATAGTCTGGTCCAGTTTTAAAACGGCGTATACCCGAAATCAACAGAGAGAAGAAATTTTATTGGATAGTTGTCAAAAATGTGTAGTTTCCGACAAAAAATAAAAGAGAGAAGCTATTAAAATTACTTTATATTGATGTGGAAAGGCCTAGTATATAATATACCCCAAACACAACTTAAATAATTACCTACTTTACTAATATTTTTTTGTTTTAACCCCTGACGTCTGTACGTTGCAATCTGTTGAATTTAGATCAATGAGCAACCCAATGAGATGAGGGTGATAATTATGTATGACTTATAAATGAGGTGTAGTCTTGTTCAAACTCAGGCCGACTATTCCTGAGAAAGTGTGGTTATTTGAACTCCAACTATCAAAGTACACCAGTAACCACTGGCTAGTATTCAAATCCGTATTAAAAGTACCTTAAACCCACCGGTTGGTCTAGAGGTAAAATCAGCTCGAAAATCAGCTGTTTAACAGCTGATTTTCGGAGATGAAGGTTCCTGGTTCAAATCCTAGTAATCCTAGGTTTTTTTTTTGTTTTTTTATTCCTAATATGTGTACGTTGCAATCTATTCAATTGAGAACAATAAGCAACCCCATGACCCAATCAGATGAGAATGATGTGTATGACGTGTAAATGAGGTATAGTCTTGTAATGACCCAGGTCGACCACTCCTGAGAGAGTATGGTTAATTGAGCCCCAACCATTAAAGTATACCGGCAACCACTGTCTAGTATTCAGATCCGTATAAAAGTAACTACCTTTATTAGGATTTTTTTTTTTGTTTAACATCCGACTGTTTTGCAATTACTGCTAATGCAGACGATGAAGGATGAAATGATATTTTTTGTAACGTATGAAAATATGCCGTGCCTGAATGGGATTCAGGCAAAAAAAAATCCTAGTAAAGGTAGTTACTTTTATACGGATTTGAGTACTAGACAGTGGTTGCCGGTATACTTTAATGGTTGGGGTTCAATTAACCATACTCTCTCAGGAGTGGTCGACCTGGGTCAGTACAAGATTACACCTCATTTACACGTCATACACATCATCCTCATCTGACTGGGTCATGGGGTTGCTTATTGTTCTCAATTGAACAGATTGCAACGTACACATATTAGGAATCAAAAAAAAAATTACCTTTACTAGAATTTGAACAACGGAACCTTCGTTTTTCTAAACCAGCTGTTAAGCAGCTGACTCACGGCGACGAACTTACCACTAGACTAACGCGGTGGGTATTTTTTTACCATAAAAATATTATTTATTCAAAACACTGTTGTTTTGGTTGTTATTATTAGATTGCTAAGAAAAAGTTTTGTATTATTTTGGTTGCTAAGAAAAGTTTATTAGGATGAATATAATAAATGTTATCGTGGTTGTTTTTGTGATTTTTTTAAAACTCGTCTTAATAATAGGTATTGGTTTTTTTATTTAAAAGAAATCATTACTGAAGCGTGACAATAAAAATTGTCTGACGTTTACAGTATTCTAAAATATCATGTCTTAATTGTAAATACTGTGTGTACTTGTCTGAATATGCAATTACGGTGTACATTACTTTTGTTTTCTCTATTCTATTTTCCCTCTGTTCTGACCTTCATAATCCCTCCAACCAATAATGTATTCGCGATTTGTTTTTCTCGACAAAACAAATGAAACTTTTCCTAACTTCACAATTTTTCTTTCTAGGTCTTGTTTGTAAAATATTCAAGTTAACATTATCGACGGGTGTTAAAATAACTAAATTTAGTTTGACATGTTTGCTCCTTGTACCATTTTTTTCTGAACTGCATATTAATTATATTTTCGCGTCATCTGTTTCATATACATGTTAATTTTTATAGTGGAGTTTCCTAAACAGGATGGTTTTAAAAGTGCGTTTTAAATAAACTTAAATTCCTGGTCTTGCTCATATCCTCCAGAACTTTTAACCGGTACTAAATTTCTATTAACGGTGTATTCACAATTTTCTGACTCCAATATTGATTCGTATTGATATGAACAATACTTCTTTATACAGTATTTTGTATTTAAAACAGAAAAAAATTTATTTTAAAATAAATGGTTTCAAGTACAACCTGAAACTGTAAATTTCCCAAATGGTAAACTCAATTTATAGAAATAAATTGAAAATGCATTTCAGTTTTATGTTAAGGTAACTACGTATCATTTATTATTTTATTTTATTTTTTAAACAAAATCTCACTTGATTAAAATATTTATTTTTAAAAACCTGACACACGACTCCTTTCAGATCTGTAGATATTTCATTAAAATATTTTATTAGGTACAATTAATGAAATTAAAAGGAAAAACTTAGAAGACCTCTACTTTTTATTTATGAGGGTTATCTCTAAACTGAAGACCACTAGAGAATTTCTCTCCTTGATGTTAGTGAACTTGTGTCGGTGAAACCCACGCTAGCATAAACATACTATATTGTTGTCTATAAGTTGTCGCATTGTAATACGTGCAAGTTATTACGTCATAAAATGAATAAAATAATCAATGTTGCCGCCGATTGTAAAATACGTGAAGAAATACGTTTTTAAACCATCAAAACGTTTAGCCGGATGAAATTCATATACAGCGAGTTGCTATGTACGGTGATAATGTAATGAATGAAACAAACGATTGAAAATTGTTTAAAAGGTTTCGAAATAACAGAATTAACGTTCATGATGAAGAACGTTCGGAGCAGCCGTCGATAATCCCCGAGGAGTTCTTGAAACACGTCGATGATGAAATCAAGAGAGATCGTTGTACAACAATTTCCGACGTGGCCCTTTTATTTCCTGACGTTTTAGGAGCTATTATTAGTTGCATTGTTCATGACCATTTAGGCTTCAGAAAGGTTTGTGCACGTTAGGTGCCGCATTTCTTAGTGGAACGTCACAAAAAAAATTAGAATGAGAACTGCCTTGGAATTTTTCTTGCACTACATAGAGAAAGGTGATGAGTTTTTTACTTTCTCTTGCGTATATGAATATATAGGAAGGAAAGTATTGTTTTCATGTCGATTTTTCGAAATCGAGTTTTCACCGGATCTATACGTTTTCAGACCCCCTGAACCAAAAAAACATTTTTTTAGCGATTGGTCTGCGTGTGTGTGTGTGTGTGTGTGTGTGTGTGCGCGCGCGCGCGCGTGTGTGTGTGTGTGTGTATGTGTGTGTGTGAACAGAATATCTCAAGAACGGAACATTGTACGAACTTGAAACTTGAAACTTAAGTTACATACCACTACCGGACCCGACACGAACATTTTCATCAAAATCGGTCAACCGGAAGTAGTAGTTTATTCGTGTAATTTTTCACTTTTTTGTGATTTTCTCAAAAATTGGTCCTACGATTTTTTTTAAAATCGCCTGGTTTACTCAATTTTTTATTCTCTACAAGATAGGGTAGGCGCCATGTTTGCTGAAATTCTGGGTGAGGCTGTTTTCACGTAAAAACAAAGTTTTTTTAAGATTACGGCTTTAATATGCAATTTAGCGAAAAAAATTATATAATAAAAGTTGTAGAGAATTTAAAAACCTACAACTTTTATTTCAAAACTTTTTTTGGTATAACGCTTAGTTTAGCACTAATTAGCAATTTTCTGTTTTTTTCTCACGAAAACGTGAGAAAAATCGATTTTTTTAAGATTTCGGCCTTAGTATGCATTTTATAATAAAAGTGTATATAATCAAATTTATAGAAAATTAAAAGATCTGCAACTTTAATTAAAACATTTTTCTCCACAGAGCCTAGTTGAGCGTGAAAGATTGATTTTCCATATTTTTAGGCCAAACTGAGGTTGATTTTCATTTTGCATCTTTCACTCATGATTAAAATAAGGTTATGTTTTTGAGGTTAGTTTTTTGTTTATTTCTAATGTTTTATTACTAATATTAGGTTTATTGTTAATTATTTGCACTGGCAAGAGAAAGTCGTGTGAGTGTTTCACACCAGATTTTTAATTCAATAGTTACCAGCGATGGAACATAGATTTTTAACTCACGCCAGAGAAAAACGGTAGTCAAGTGATTGGCGTCATCCTCAGTCACCAACCAGATCAACAATCGTCAAGCCACATCCATTTAGATGCAAACGGATGGGCACCGTATTTTGGAATTGATTTGGCATAGTGTAAATTGATTTCATGCCACGTGGTTTATGGAGAAGCCTACTGCGAAACTCTACGTAGTTACGGTGTTCCATTGAAAATCGACGTCGTGGATGAATGACCGACGGCGTCGTACAGTTGCACGATAATGCACGTCCACATGGGCTTCAGGCTACTGAGAACATTTGGATGAGAAATTTACAATCACTCACCAAATAGTCCAGACTCAGCTTTTTCTAGTTACTATTTTTTTGGGAAATTTAAAGAAATTTTTGATGGTAAGTAATTCGCAAGTGACGACGAACTTAAAATTTCTGTTAATCTACGGCTAAATAAACTAGCGGCAAAAGAATATCACGAGGGTATATTGAAGATACTGCATCGCTATAATAAATGTCTTAATTCATGTGGCGATTATTTAGAGAAGTAGTATAAGGTATGTGGTAGAGATGGGAAATAAACCTATTTTTTGATAACGTGTTACTAAAAATAACAGCCTGTTCGATAACAGGATTCTTTAACCTGTTACTAAAATAACACTTATGCTCCAGCCTATTTTACAATGTAGTAGAATAATAGGTAATAGCACGACATAAGCAAAAAAGAAGTGAACTAAATTATTCACTAACAGGTAGATTTTCTGTACAAAGGTTTATTGGCACAGAAAATGGTAGTCAAAACAAACCGTCCGGCGGCGTCATCATGACTCCCTGGACGGTTTGTTTTGAGTATTAACTTCCCTTGATCCTGCCGACGCCTTTATGAATGCTTAGCTGCTAACTTCTTGACTCAATTTACAATGTATAGTAACTATAGTGCCTTGCTATGTGTCCGTGAAAGTTTTAGCATGACTGGCCCCCTTTTGTTCACGAAAAATTGCGTTTGGTTTGTCGTAGTTGTATTTGGTTACAGAAAATAGTGCTGCTTGTCTTAACTTTGCGTCTGTGAGAGATTCAGTGAGACTTTCCACCTTATGTTTGTATTAATAACAGTATTATTACGTAGTTGAATTTTAAATTGGTTTTATTAGACGAAAAGGTTATTGATAACTTTTAGCTTTGGAGTTTTATGCTGTTATGATAGTCCTGATTGTTATAACAGTTAAACAAGTCTCATTCTCATTCGTACATCAGTTAATTGAACGGATTTGAATGACGGTGTTATGAAATAACAGCTAACAGGCTGTTATTAAAATAACAGAGTGTTTTTGGTAACCTGTTGTCACAATAACTGGCTCAATCCGGTAACCATGTTATTAATCCTATTATGTTAAATAAGCCCCACCACTTGTATGTAGTTTAAGAGAAATAAAATATTTGTAATATTTTCAGAATACATTTCTTAACACATTCAATGCTGAGCAATTATGAGGTATCTCTCTCGTCGGGCTGATTAACTTACTTGTTCAGCTTGTTCTCCGTTTGCTTTATGTAGGGCCTATAACTTATGTTTTTTCACGTTTTTATAAATATATTTTATTTGCGACCTATATTTGGATTTACGTTTGGTAATAATATAAAAGTAAACAATTCAATGTCTTTTAGAATTCTTTTTGCCTGTTATAATGAATGTACTTCTTGTTTGAATTTTTCTATTTACCTTTACGATTTACACGTAATTTCTTATGTAAATTTAAACTAAAAATAATATTTTTTTTTTAATAAATCTAAAAGTGTAAGCTATTTTGAATCGATATCTGCAAAGATACTAAATTCACGGCTTCAACTGTACCCTGAAAACCCGTTAAAAATACTGAACGAGTATACCGTACGAGAGTAGAAGATCGTATGACAAAAATTCAAAAACGAACTGCACGGTTACAAAGAAAAACCCTTTCTGAGGGCTACATAATAGTAACAAACTGATATCCCACAGGCGGTGTCACTCCGGAATTATTTAAAATTTTAACAAAACAGAACCCGCCAGGTGAGACGGCAGCCTGACGGTAACACCTACCCATAACCCGCTAGGCGAGTCTCTAGCATTAAATGTATTAACAATTACCGGTCTTTACTTTAGAGATACTGTCGGGAATATCTCACTCTCATCCATTCTGTAAAATGTAATATTCTTGAGTTATAAAACCTTTTAGATTTTAGTTCCAAGTGAATTATCTTCCATTTTTAATTTCATTCTATAAGCATTAGAAATAAACAACTAGTCACACCTGGTGTAAGACTTGTCCATGAAAGAACTAGATAACTGAAAATATTCGTCGATGTAGAAAAATTTAATTTAGTGATAAAATATGCGGAACATAACATCTGATACATTGTGTAATATGGAAATTTATTCATTTTTGCGAGTTAAACTTAACAAAAACAAGATGGTATGCAGGATTACAATAACAAAAATTACGACAAATAATAAACTGTGAGAAGGAACAAACCTGTAGAAATATTAATGTATTTTATACACTGTCTCCTTGCGTCATATTATTTTAAAAAAAAATGAATAACCAATTTTGTTTTTTTCTTTGAATGTTTTGTTGTGATGATGGAATTAGTCGTTTTAACTACCCACCCACGGTGTATTGAAAAAAGCATTAAAGATTTATGCGAGGAGTTTTCAACTAAAAGCAGTATCTTTGTATTATTGAATTGCGTTCATTTTATGTTGTGTAGTAAGTAAAACACTGTTACCTTCATTTTTATATTGTAACAATATTTTTTTTATAAATCCATAGATATGCGTATGTTTCACCTATTACTTTGAACTGTGTGCTAGATAAGATTATTCGGAAAAGAGAAATGTAACGTGCTAAGAAAGGATTGGTAACCAAGTACGAAATTGTAGGATCAAAGAACGCCACAAAGATAAAAGTCTTGCTTTTGCGGACGACCAGCAATCGTTTCTATGAAAAAGAAAACAGCAATAGAACAAACCAAAATGTTAAAAAACATCCCTTCAAAGCAGAAATACAGGTTTTCTTTTCAGTTGGCTGTTATTTTTAAAAAAACCCAAAAAATTTATGTAAGGAGTTTTCAACTAAAAGCAGTATCTTTTGATTGTTGAACCATGTTAGTACACATAGTGTTACGTAGATACAAAATGGCCAACAATTTGGTTACTAAAATCGAACACGGAAAAAGGAAACACTCGTTTTTTCTTCCTTTTTCTTGGTTTTGAATGAAAGTTCGTAATTTACGAAAACCCGTGTAAATATTCTACAGTAACAGAAAACAATTTCGATCTGTATCCGAAAGATCTCTATAATAAGGTATGACGTATTTGGTAAGTGATACCAATCTAGAAATTATAATTCTCGAGTAGAAGGTGCTAATTCGGGCATGTATTGTATGGTTGCATTTATCCAATTCCAACCCCGTTTACGGAGGAGATAATATTACCTCCAGTCCAAAAACTCACCAAATATTAATATGTTTTTGAAATATTGATGACTACATCATTGACAAAAACAATATATTAATTATAAAGTTTTTTTTTTAAATTCCGTCAGTAGCTCGAATACCAAACTCGATATCCGCATTGAATGTGTAGGCCGCCTGTTCGAACATTCAATTTTTATGAAATATTATCATATGTGATTTTTAAACGTTCCGCAAACGAACAATTCATGCGTTTTCTTAAGAAGAATAGGATATAATATATTCCTTATTTTAAATCCAACTTGTCAGTATCAAAAATAGATAAATGCAGAGCTCTTGTTATGAAATGAAGTACGTTTTGTAAGTAAACACCCGAAAGACTGGTTTGAACCTCTAAAATATTTTCTGAGTGAGACGAGTCGTGAGTTGGTTTAACTCGCCTTCTTACAGAGTTAATAATAATTATCCGTATCAGAATGCCACTCCTTACGAAAATCATTTACTCTCCACCCTCCGAATGACACCTTCACTTCATTATCAACAGGGTCTGAGATTGCAAAAAAAATCATGACTCTCAGATGAGATAACTCTGACTAGGATCATTTACACCTCTACCTCTTCTGTTCTTAAATGCTTCAGTAATATAATTGGCAGACCATGTTATGAAAACAGAAATTATTTTTAAGTCTGAAACTAGCAAATCGAGTGCAAAGAAATGTTTAACACTCTACCTTTTTATTATGGACAAAATTAATTTTATGTATCTTAAATACAGGGAGGAATTAAATATTAATAAAGTCAGAAATTTTTTCGAATGTACATCGGCCCATATACCATCAACTCCTTAGACCATTTTTTATTGTTTTTCGACTAATGCTCATTGGTAGAGCAAAATAGGTATCTTGTTATAAAACGGAATTATTTAGGTAGTATATTGTCTTATCCGGTTTGATATTAAATGTGATCCTTCTCAAGACATTTTAAATCAGAAATTTCAGTTGCCTCCTACGTATCGTAGTTTTTGATTTAGAAGTTGTAAAACATTATTCATTAAAAGTATGATTCATTACTGGCCAAAAATTTGGTACTGAAATCGAACAACACGGAAAAAGGACAAACTTTCATACTTTTCTCCCTTTTTCTTGGTTTTGAATGAACATTCGTGATTTAAAGAAACCCGTACAAATATTCAGCAGTAACAGAAAACAATTTCAATTTCG
The DNA here is from genome assembly GCA_035578175.1 of Catonia carolina. Taxonomy (NCBI): domain Eukaryota; kingdom Metazoa; phylum Arthropoda; class Insecta; order Hemiptera; family Achilidae; genus Catonia; species Catonia carolina. The sequence goes on from JAQMRL010000001.1 coordinate 188,259,442, forward strand.
TTCAGTACCCGAAAGATGTCTATAATGGGTTATTACGTATTTGGCAAGTGATACCGACCTAGAAATTATAAATCTCTAGTAAAAAGTACTAACATATATTATGCCCTAGACGTTGACATTGGGTGGACCTTGTGTCAAAATCTCACTTGACGTGACGCCCAGTAAGAGTACGGTCCAATCAGAAAGCAGCATCGTTACGAATGACGTAACGCCGAAAGACACTATTTGATTGGTTGATATCACTCTGACGTAGTACAGTAATAAAACCTCTCTGATTGAACAATATTAACCAATCAAAATGACGCAAATGAAGACATCTGATTGGTTATAATGTGGGCTTTCTCATTGGCTGAAATTACTAGACTCTGATTGGCGAGTATCTTAGCCGTTTACGTCACTCACGCATTACTTGGCCTGCCTTACTCACGGAACTTAAATAATTCGTTATTTGTATACCAGTCTAAAATGTGTTTTCGTATCTATTAAACATAGTAATAGCTTAGGTCAAAAATATTGTATCAAGTAACGTTTTGCGAAGTTTATTTCTCGTTGATTTAGGATCTGTTAGTTAACGGTGTATTTATAAGTAAAATTTATATTTATTAATTTATATTAAAAATTATACTTAAAAATAAAAAAAATAAAATAAAAAATAAAAATTATATAAATTTATATTAAAAATTTATATTTATTTATATTATTTTTATTAATTTATATTAAATTTATATTTATATTTATTTCTACACAACCTGTACAAAACTATAACCTTTAACACCTCACTCGTACAGATGAGACGAAAAAATTGTTGGGCGACGGCAATCGCTTAAATTCAATAGCGAAAGTATAAGCTGAAAAATTATTATAATCTTAATAGGTATGATTTTACATAGTCTAAGGCCTATATGAGTTGTCACGTTTCGTACGGAGGAGGTAATATTACCTCATCTTGGCGGATACGATTGACGGATGAGGTAATATTACCTCATGCATTCTCTTTAGTAGTTTGATGTTCAGGAAGTTCGTTTATATTGTAAAACACTATTCATATCATTCTTATATCTCTTGTGACCAAAAAAAAATTCTAAATGTTGAATATATCTTTCCGTTTGCAGATGTGGGTTATTTAAGGTCAACCCTAAAGCTCCAAAATTTTCCTTATAACTCGAAATCTACCATCGCTCATTTTTATTAAAACCAAAGTAATAAATCATCTATGAATTTCTCTCCCTATTAATATTGGTATAGATAATTTCATACCTGCACACAAGACGTGATATTTACAAAATTTAGTTTATTCAGTTATTCTTGTTCAACAGGTTCCACAGAATTTTCCCGCTGTTCTGTGTACGTAACTATTTTTAACGTAAATAGTAGTAACGTTGTATAACGTTTTGTTTTGCTATATTCTTACGTGGATTTTAATTTTATTCTATTAAAACTATTTTAAGTTTATATTATTGGCCTATTATATTACAATATTCTTTAATTATTTAGCACTTATAAAATAATTAATACTCTTAGTGTGTTATTTTATAAATAGAATTAATATATTACACATGTTCTTAAAAAACAGATCAGTTTGATATTTATTTCTTGTTCTACTAACAAACATGACAAAGTTACTTGGTATATAAATATTTGAAAGGAGGTTACATAAATTTATGTCGAACACCTTCTGATACTTGTTATTTTAAAAATTTCGTAAAATTCTGAAGAATAAATTGATCTTTTAGAAATAAGTAATAACTTCAATTTATTTTTGTTCAAGTGGTAATGTCCCCTTCTAAGAAAGTTTGATTGAATTCGGACGTGTATTGCGTGGTTGCATACCCAATTCCAATCCCGCTTATGGAGGAGGTAATATTACCTCCAGACCAAAAACTTACCAGATATTGATATGTTTTTAAATATTGATAGCTACATCATTATTTACGACAAAAACAAAATATTACTATATTTTATTTTAATTCTGTCAGTAGGTTGCATTATCAAATTCGATATTGAATGAGTTAATAAACATTTTTGGATTCAGAGTAGTCATAAAATGTGAAGATTTCTTATCAGGTTACGAAAATTTAGCCAAATCGAATAACTTCTCATTCTACACTTTATGGTGACCGGCTGATAGGGGCACAAGAACAAAAACCTCGGGAGGTTCATGTTCAAATTCACGTTAACCTTAAGTCAAAAATTTATAGCCTGATTTTCGTAAGGAGAGCGCTGGGCAAATCGTGCGCCTGCATTAGTATAGTCTTGTACGTACTGCAATAGTACAACGTCTATAATCAACAATGAAACAGAATGCCTACAAAATACAATGTGTGATGTCAATTTTCAACAATACTCTGACTGTACATCTAACTGTAGGTCGGAGGGGTATGCAGGGTCCAAGTCAAATATGCGCATGCTTAGCCCAGCGCTCACAGCAATTGGCTTGGCCTTAAGTAAAAATCTGTAAAATGAATTCGATGGTTGTCAATGACTGCGATAAAACTGAATTTTTTTTCTGTAAACTCAAGTAAATTGCCTATAAATAAATAAAGATTACAATAAATAAATAAAGAAAAATAATAAAATAAATAAGATTATAATAAATAAAAAAAGATTTTATAAAAATATTTGTAAAAATTTAATTGTCTTACCAATTAATTTTTGTAATAATTAAAATCATATCAGATTCTTGGTCAGTAGACTTAAAAGACTTGAAAGAGGGAAGAGGGGTAAAACTTACGAAAGTAACTTTGGGTTTTACGCGTTATAATTTTCTAAAATCATTCCGGGGAAACCATGTTTTGTATTTCACTCCGATGTACAGAATCTTCAGAGAAACTTCATGTAAATAATTTAAAATCAGTAAAACTAACATAAATTTAAGATATCTAATTAAGTTAAAAAACTGAAACAAGAAGTTTGAGAAAATATAATAAGCATCAAAGAAAATTTATATCCAATGAACTAATCAACATTAAAATGATATTACTATGTATTTTTTATAACACGGTGTAATTCTTTTACAATCAGTTTTTTTTAATGTAAATTAGTTATAAATCTTAAACAAAGATGATAAAAATTGAGTAATAACGTTCTTAGAATGAAATAACTTGACTGAACTGTGCATTGATATATTGGAACATGAAGTAGATGAAGCTGAAGTTGACGATGATCGTGATGGAAATGATAATGATGCCGATTATGAAATGTCAATAATTAGCAGTAGAAGTAGAAAAATTTAAATGATTTACAGAATCGTAAAGTAAATCTACAATGTAAATTATAAGTTGGACATAGCTTTCTATGTCTAACTCATAATTTATGAGAAAATAAAATAGAATTAAGAACCAATTTAAAAGTCAATCATCAAATTGGATTTTTAAATAAATATTAAATGAGAAAAATGATATGACCCACACTAATCATATTACCAGCGTATATTATAGTTAAATTTAAAGCCAATTATATTACAAGTTTTACTAACATAGTTTAATTAAATAGAGGTATTTTCCCAATACGGGTTAGTTCTCAAAACGCCACATTTGCTGCCAATTGGATGTTTTGAATACAACTCACAAGGGATTGTAAGTGACATGTTTAGGGTTCTCGAATGAGAATGTTTGTGTCAAAGTTAGTTTGTTAATGTACGCAAGGAAGCATGGTGGTAGTTAGATCTTTGTCAATTTAAAACTTTTTCACGTTATGTTTACAAGAAATAATACTAACTGTTCAAAAACTATTTCACACTATGGAAAACTATACGTTTAAAATTACGTAGCACATAAAAATGTTGACGCTTCAATTATAGTTATAGATGAACACATTTCTTAAAAATATTTTGGCAGAAAACTTCATTTTTTTTAAATTTTACTACCTTGTTTAGCATCAATAGATAAAAAATTTATTAAAGTAAGTTGCAGAGTACAGTATCAGAGACGATAATAGAAAAATTTAATATTATCCATGAAAACTTAGAACTTAGGAAAAGTGAGTGAAACCACAGATATTCTTAAAAACAATGGGTACTTGATTAGTGTATTCGTACTATTGCATTATATTAGTAGACGAAGCAGAAAACTGATAAATAACCAGTTCAATTTATTGTTTCAATTTGTAATTTGAATGCTTGTTTTGATAAGTTTCACTGCACCTATACAAACTCACATCATGTGACTTTAATTTTTTAAGATGACTGAATTTAAATGAATGTTGACATATAACTTTATTAGGGTCGTTCTTAAAACACCAGAAACACTTCCTTCCTAAGCATGTATTTATAACTTGATGGAATGTTTTTGTTTAATTTTTTTTTTTTGGAGTAAAATAGACTTCAAGTTGTAAAGCGGTAATGAATAAGAACTAAAGGGTCAAGAACCTCTTTTCGGTTTCCACCACGTTTAAAATAACCATAAAGTAAAACTATAATAAATGTTTTATTGTATACCTAATGAGTGACAAAATATTGTAACAAGATCGATAAAAGACGAGATTGGTCACGAAGGTTCCAGAATTCCATTCATAAAAATAATTAAGGAATAATAAAAATAAGCATACACAGTAGCAATAGTGAATGACAGTTTTACAATGATGACCATAAAGGTGTGTCTATTCACAAAAGTTGTAAAAACTATCGTGTAGTACGCCTATTATAAAAGTTCAGGTATTGTGTACAGCTATTTTTATGAAGTTGTTTATGAGGTTGTTTAAGTTTTCTATTTACAATAGTTGACTTGTTAACAAAGGGATTTTTCTAGCATTCATTAAAAAAGTTTTGTGAGTTCAGTTTGTGTTTTGTATGTTAGTGTAATCTATAAAAGTGATTGTAAGTAAGCTAAGTAAGCTATTTATTGTTTGTTATTTACTTTAAGTGAATTATTAAATCATTTACTGTAATACTTAATTATAATTAGTTTAATCATTTATTTTGTAATCTTTTAGTGAAATAAATCTTTGTAATTGTAAACTTTAGTGTAATAATTATTTAATAACCTAGATCCCGAAACGGACCTTAGCAATAAGTGTCACAATATGTAAAATTTATGAAACGTTTATAAAGTAAACAATTATTTTTTTAGAAAGCTATGGGCTGTTATGAATTGTTTTAAGAAGACCACAATATATTTGACAATTAAAACCAGTATTCGTATTTTTACAAAAATTAATAAAAGTAGAGAAAAAAAATAACGATTTCATTTGAACGTGCTGTTATTTTGTGTTATGTATAGTAATGGTTCATATTTAATAATAATTGTAATAATATTTAAATAATATTGTAATATACAAAGATAATAGTTGGAGACTGCTACCAAATAATGAAGTCTATAAAATTTCGGAGCCAATACTAGACACAATTAGGAAAAAACGAATCTCCTTTTTGGGCCATATCCTTAGAACACCGGAGAACAGAGTACTTAGACGACTTATTGAAAGTGTCTGGGATTTTAAAATCGGTTTGAACTGGACGAAGGAGGTCAAGGAGGACTTGGAAAGGTTTGGGTTGACGCTGGAGGATGTGAGGTTCAAGTCTGAGAGTTATATAAAGTTGAAGGATCTGGCTTTGGAACCGGAAACCAAGACTAGAAGAGTGCAGAGGGTGACGGAAGAACTCCGGGCTCAGAGATCACAAAGAATGAGGGAATACTGGGTAAAGATCAAGGCTCAGAGATCGAAGTAGAGTCTTTCATGTTGTGGCTGAAGTGGTCCATTGTGGCCTCACAAGTAAAAAAAAAAAAAAAAATGGTTCATATTTTAATGTAGTAGTATCCCCCACTGTGAAGAAATGTTCAAAATTAGAAAAGCAAAACTATTGAACATAAAATAATAATGAATATGGTCTCGTTAAATCGTCGGTCTGTAAAATTTTACTGGGTTGTACTCTTATTAAAAAGTACGGATTTATTTACTTATTTAATAAATAGTTTTATTATAATATTATTATATTATATAATAAATAAACTTATTTAATAAATAGATTAAACTGTACAAAACTATGGCAGTCCCGGTTTTGCTGTATGGCAGTGAAAGTTGGACCATGACGCAACGAGAGAGAACTCTAATACAAAGTGCAGAAATGAAGTTTTTAAGGGCGACGGCAGGCTATAACAGACTGGACATGAAACGTAATGAAAGTATTAGAGCAGAATTACAGGTCCAACCACTATTAGACGGCATTGCGCGCTACAATTCCAGGTGGTGTGAACATGTGAATAGAATGCGAGAGGAAAGACTACCAGTCCAAATATTAAGTTATGCCCCACGGGGTAGACGTGATAGAGGAAGACCGCTACGAAGATGGGTGCCGGAACAGGCTTTAGGCCTATCCGTGTTTGGGTGATGATGATGATGATGATAAATAGTGCGACAACTATTTGATTATTAGCTATTGGACTGAAAGGTGCGAAAATTTTTCAGATGTTAACCGTAAATCTAATTCGGTACCTATCGCTTTAAAGACTTACATGCTACCACAGCACCCTAAAGGTGGTTACAAATAAATTTGTTTTCAAAAAAATCTCCATCATTCAGTCAACTAGAAAAATTTTCTACTAGAAATTAATGAACACCGGGTAGGACCAGCTGACCGCATGAATTTGGGGTGTTAACTTTCAAATTCAAACTGACATATACCATAACAACCAACAAAAAGCGAATAAATTGGGTAGCTGTCAACAGCATGAAATTCGTGATAACAGTAAAAATGAAAAAAAAGTACGGAAATAAACATTTTATATACTGTAAGAAATATAAGGTACTGTAAATTTCGTCTGTGTAAATTTTGAAATGATAATATTCAGTATAAATTGAACTGTACATTTTTTAATAGTATTTTCATAATATTAGCATATGTTTTTGTGTCACTTTGCAGTTTAATTTTAAAATTTTTAAATAAAAAATATATTGCTTGCCTCTCATCATGCGGTCCTGGGTTCGAATCCCACTCAGGCACGGCATATTTTCATACGTTACAAAAAATCATTTCATCCTCACACTCTTACACCCCAGTGTCGTCGCTAATGAATTTGCAGTTGATGCGAAGTTAAATAAATAAATAAAAATATATACATTGTTTATTTTAAACGCCAATAAGAACCGGCTCTATAATATTTTACTGTTAAAAACAATAATGGAGCGTAACATCTTTTATACATTTTTTATTGTTTATTAATCTTTTCAAATAAATTCTACAACTAATTGTAATGCTCGGAAATATTTAAATTATAATTTTTTCGATTTATTTTATAAATTTATAGGTAAAAATTATTAATGCTTTATGATTTTTCAGTGAAATGAAAATTTGGTAACTCCCTGGCTTACACAGCAGTACATTTTATTGCTATGTCGAAGGTTCGTGTTTAGACTCCTGGTTATTTTCTAAAAATTTCAACCCATTTTCACAACGTACGTTATCTCACTATACTCGCTTATAATTCATGTTTGATGTAACTTTAAATAAAACAAAATAAAAATTACTTATTTCTAGCTGTTTTTTTAATTTGTAAGAATATAAAAGTATTAAATTCACGTGGAAAATTATTTATTAGGTACACTTAATTTTTAATTATTAATTAACGATTATGATATTGTAACAATAATCATATAGAATTATATTTGAATACATACATTTTCCTATAACACGAAGTATTTATTTCGGTAAATGCCACGTATAGCTCTTACTCGTTTTAGAGGCAGTCTCCCGTGACAACGCCGTCACTACACTAAAGGCTGTTTCAACCAGTGCACCCTCAATTCCATTCTACCTTATAACAGCACACAGAACGTGCACATGCGCCCCCTTTCCAACAGCAGAAACAAATCACACGGATCGCTCAGTTTTCTTTTTTATTTGTGCATACATACATAAAAATGTATGTTTTTATTCTATCTGTTTCTGAATTTTATGAATTTGATTCAAAAATATTAGACGGATCAAGAAAATTCTCCTCAAGAAGAAACGAAAATCCGCAGAAATCCGCTTTGGTCTAACAAAAGGTTTTTTGTTGTTTATTTAAATTACATCAAAAGCTTGGCTATGAAAAACTACTGTTGATTATGAAACGGTGCGTTTAATTTTGTTATAAATTTCGTGAACCCAGTTAAGGAAGCATATCGGGAATCTCCTGGTTTGTATACTGTCACCCTAAACACTACTGTACGTTGTTTAGGTCATCAGCTGAAAGGCTGGTTTGAACCTGTAGAGGTTTTACTAAATAAAACAAGAAAGGAGGTGGTTTACAATTGCCTTCCTCACTGAGTGGAAAATTATGCTTATCCGCATGCCCTCTGAAAAGCACATATTTTCCATTCTACAAATGACACCTTCACTTCAACCATCACAATGTCTGGCTGAATAATAAAATTCATTACTTTCTGAGGAGATAACTCTGAATAGTGTCTTTTACACCTCTACCTCTTCTGTTTTTAAATTATTCAGTCATTTAATTGGCTAACCATGTGATAAGAAACATAACTATTTATTTTAGCCCTACAACGAACAGATTAAGTGTAAATAATTTGACACTCCACCTGTCTGTTATGGGAAGAACTACTGTATGGAACGCATAATATCAGTGGTTTTATTAGATTTTTGTCATTTTCCCTAAATAAATATTAACTAATACGAATTTTGCATCCTTTTCCTAGAAAGAGGTCAAATTGTTTTCATCATTTTTTTATTATATCTGCTTTCATCATCTTTTCCTTCGGCTTCCTTTGTTTTGAAACCTTGTTTTCGGAAACAGCGAAACTATATTACTTAACACTTAACCAATTAATTTCATTACAATGTGCTGCCTTGTACGTTTTAGTATCTTAGGTTTAGCGATTTATAGACCTCTCAGTAGGATGACACTTACAGTAGGAAAATCGTCCAGCCCCTGCCAAAGAATTTAGTTCTGTTGTTTAAAAATTTGAGTAGGCTAAAGAAAGAGCGACTGAGGCGATTTCTGCTTTCAAAATGTTTAAATAAGTTCAAAATATTAAATTAATATCGCGCAAAAGACAACAAGAAAATTTTTTTTCCAATATTGTTTTCTTTTACTCATTGGAATAGTTAACATCCTCCTTGCGTAAAAGACAATTTCTCCGTTATCCACGTTACGTTATTTATTAGTTAAAAGTCAATTTTAAAAATGGCTGTCTCCGTAGCGTAATAGTATTGCGCCTACAACGCGGAGGTCCCGGGTTCGATTCCCGGCTAGGGTCTGGAAATTACGTGCCAAAACTTAGCGTTCCAGTTTCCTAACCCACCGGAGTCGCTAATGATCAAGCTGTTGATGTGACTTTAAAATAAACTAAAAAAAATTTAATAACATTTTAAAATTTTAAAAAGGAAATGCAGGAAATACAGTTTACACAGGAAGATTTAAAACGTAAATCAGAAAAATACCTCAATACTTAATGACAAACACGTCTTATTACAAGCTAAAATACACGAAAAGGATGTTTTCAGACGAATAAAGAAAGGTAAGGTTCTGTAGAATGAAAAAATAAAGGGAACAAGAACTTCAAAAGAGGTCCAAGAAGAAATTGACTTAAGTGGTACATTGTGGTCAAACAAGAATAAAAAGAAGTCAACTTACTTAATAAACTAAAAAATATATGAATTATATTTTTACATAATTTTATAAACTTTCAATAAATGAAAGAAAATGATTGTGGATACAGATATTATTGTAAGATTTCTTGGTATGGGAAACACACAACATAATGCTATTTATTTGTGTAGTCCTATTGATTTGAATAGTTTTGTGTCGTTGATTTAATCAACTACACGATTATTATTGTTTGATAGTAGTTGATTTGATTTGTGTAGTTGTATTGAATAGTTGAAGATTATAACTTAGTCAACCAATACTTCATCTAGCGGTATTATCACTGTTTATGAGCCTTTTTGTTAATAGAAAGTTTATCTCAATCTTCTCGTCTCGGATGATGTTTTTTAGCAGTGTAGAAGTATTTAGGAGAAATACAACTTACACTTCTTACAGTTGATAATTTTTAACGTTAGTATTTCTGTTCGCGTTTATCTTTCTTTCAGAGTTTTTAAAAAATAAATAACGAATATTTCTAAAGAAACCTAGGTTCGTTAGGGATCTGGGTCTACCACTAATAGATAGGTAATCCCAAGATTGTATAAATAAAATAAAATCGTGTAAGAATCAAATTATGAGGAGGCTGCCATCGTGGTTCAAGTGGTTAATGTGATACGCTGCAAAGTGGAGCCCCTAGTTAAATTCTCGGCTACAATCTGGAAAAATATTACTGATTCAAACCTACCATTCCTTAACCCAAAGTAGTAGCTGGTAACCAAGATGTTAATACGACTTTAAATAAACTAAAACATATATATGAGAAAATTTTACTGTGAACAATATTAATGTAGCTGTTTGCGTAGAATATTGCAAACAAGATTGCTTATGAATTTTGTAATGTCAATAAGCTAGTGACCATTGCCCCACCACTACATATCTATGCAAAAATAACCAGCAAACGATAACTAATTTGTCAAGCATTACGTTTTTGGAAAAAAACATGTAGGTACTCCAAAAAATTTCAAAGGTGCAACAAGCAGAGACAGCCAGAGTCATTCACACTCCAACCTATATTCATAATCATTCGCACACCAACCTACCGAATTAATAAGGCATGAATGGTAAAAAATTATATTTATATCTCAAAAAACTCTGTTAAATATGTACAGTTTTTAACAGCTATTATTTTTAAATTTAAGAAGTTTTAGAAAGATTAATAATAAATATAAAATTCTTGATTTTTTCGCTAAATCTAACCAACAGAGTCTGCACTACGAAGTGATACGAAAGGAAAATAATAATACTGCATAATTATACTTGTTATGACAAGTCACATCGTCACGAATAAATTATTGAAATATTAATGTTGAAATATATCAGCAATGCAATAATATTGTATCTTTCGTTACAATTGCTATAGCTGAAAACTTGAAAATTTGAATTTGCAACCCTTACAAAGTACGTAAATTTAGATTTAATTTGATCCTATGCGTACGTCAATGACTAAGTTAATTCAACTTTTAGCACAATTATAAAATGAGTTATTATTTTTATTTATTTTATTTAGTTAAATATATACGGGTGTCCATTAAGTCTGGAAACGGCTGAATTATAGAAAAGTGAGCGTGACTAGGTGACCAGAATGACTTTAATTGCTAGTTGCACCAAACAAACTATTCTGGGTGATATTTGAAATTTTTGTCCGCCATATTGGATTTAACTTTCTTAATTTAAATAGGATGATGGTCATACGATACATGGTTTCGATCTAAAATTTCAAAATAAATTCAATGGCGAAAACCGGAAATCGATATCTTTTTTCGTTTTTGAGATATTACCATTCAACTATCCAGATCGGCCATTCCTCCCTACTCCGTCTTTGAGCATACATAGACAATTTAGGTAGCAAGTGAACGACTACTCATAAGATTATTGAAAATAATAAGTTTTTTAATATCTCCACTCGTTCATAAATAGGAAATTATTGTCATTAAGAAATCCGGAAAAACAATTTAACGGCTGATTTATTGCATTATAAAACTACAGTATTTAATTTGTTACCAGTTAATACTTATTCTTATTTTTGTAAATGTTAGTGTTTATAAGGAACTAATTGTGAAAATGAGTTACATAATTGAAAATAAAATTACCAAATGTTTCTTGACTCAGAGTAGTTGTTCAAAGTGGCATCCTCCTACTTATTGGCAATATGATGTACGTGTGTAAAAACTAGTAACAGCATTACGAATGAATTCCCTTGGGATTCCAGCAGATTCATTTAGAATTCTTTGTTTGAGTTCATGCAGACTGTTAGGTTTCGTTCTGTAAACTTTGTTTTTTAAGTATCCCCAAAAAAAGTAGTCAAATGGACTCAAATCAGGTGATCTCGGAGGCCATTCAATTGCTCCTCTCCTACCAATCCGTTTTTCTGGAAAGATTCGTGTTTTTGGAAAGATGGATTGGTAGGAGAGGAGCAATTGAATGGCCTCCGAGATCACCTGATTTGAGTCCATTTGACTACTTTTTTTGGGGATACTTAAAAAACAAAGTTTACAGAACGAAACCTAACAGTCTGCATGAACTCAAACAAAGAATTCTAAATGAATCTGCTGGAATCCCAAGGGAATTCATTCGTAATGCTGTTACTAGTTTTTACACACGTACATCATATTGCCAATAAGTAGGAGGATGCCACTTTGAACAACTACTCTGAGTCAAGAAACATTTGGTAATTTTATTTTCAATTATGTAACTCATTTTCACAATTAGTTCCTTATAAACACTAACATTTACAAAAATAAGAATAAGTATTAACTGGTAACAAATTAAATACTGTAGTTTTATAATGCAATAAATCAGCCGTTAAATTGTTTTTCCGGATTTCTTAATGACAATAATTTCCTATTTATGAACGAGTGGAGATATTAAAAAACTTATTATTTTCAATAATCTTATGAGTAGTCGTTCACTTGCTACCTAAATTGTCTATGTATGCTCAAAGACGGAGTAGGGAGGAATGGCCGATCTGGATAGTTGAATGGTAATATCTCAAAAACGAAAAAAGATATCGATTTCCGGTTTTCGCCATTGAATTTATTTTGAAATTTTAGATCGAAACCATGTATCGTATGACCATCATCCTATTTAAATTAAGAAAGTTAAATCCAATATGGCGGACAAAAATTTCAAATATCACCCAGAATAGTTTTTTTGGTGCAACTAGCAATTAAAGTCATTCTGGTCACCTAGTCACGCTCACTTTTCTATAATTCAGCCGTTTCCAGACTTAATGGACACCCGGTATATAACGATTTATTACTGAACTAAAGTAAGCTGTACAAGTATACCATATTTTAAACTAAATGTATTTATACGCAAAAACTCTTCTTTACAAAGAGTAGGAGTATACAAAACAAAAAATTTAATCACTTAAATACTGTACTTATAACTAATCCAAAAATACTAAGTTAAATAATTACAATTAAATAAGTTACAAGGATTGCGTTAAACAGATTAAAAAAAACATAAAATAAATGATAAATTCAATTATATTTACATAAAATATCAATAATATATTTTAATTTTAATAACAAAAGAATTTTAAAAGAACTTAAAGATTATGTTTGTACATTTGTAATAGAGAGAAAATATATATAGGCCTACATAAACGTTTATTTTTTAACTAAAACTACTTTACAATATTTATGTTAAATAACACAATGTAAATATTTTTGCTTTATAGGAAATTAATTCAATAAATAAACATAAAGAAACAGATAAACTATCGCAAAGAGAAAAGTAAAAACTAACAAGAACAGTTATTTTAAAACTTGGAAAAATTTCTCAAGTTCTTGCTCGTAGATCGATAGTATATGATATTTAAGTTAATGTTTTAATAGATTTGGTGACATAATGCTGTGTGTATAGGGTGGAAAGACGTTAACGAACCGCCTTTCAAGATAGAATAATGACTTCTGAAAAAATGTACAAATTGGTTATCTAGTCTTAATTTTTTCACCGTTTTAATAATTAATTTTATTTAGATCAATTATTACTTCACGGATACCATAAACCCAAAAAACTGTAACAGTACTTTGTAAAGAAATAAATACCTTAACGGAAGGTCTCCAAATTCCTGGAATAGGTTCATACGATCGAACTTTTTGTATCCATAAATAGCTCATAGAAAAGATTTTTGTAGATTAATCACAGATTTAATGTGAGTAATGTAAGTACTACCCCTAAATGCAATTCCATATGACAACCGTGAGTGTACAAGAGCAAAATAAATTTGTTTTAACAAAGATCTGGGACAGATGATTAACATTATTATGCTTGAGAACATCGGTAGGAGGAATTAAAATTAGTGAGAAAAAACCTGTTGGGTAAAGTAAGGTTTTGGAGTTAAACGTAAAATACCATACGTATATTTTATTTTGCAAACTTAAATGTTTCTAATGTGTATGTTTGTGTTATAAATGTTTCTGTTGTAACTATACCGTAGCTACCTACAACCACAAAATATTAACTGTCATGAATTTAATAATATCGTATATTTTTGTATAGTAGGAAATTTATCATTTGAACAAAGATATCTCATATAGGGTGACAACCTGTTATTTGGCTACTTACAAAACATAAACCGATAAAAATTTTTATTCCTCTAGTCTAGGGGAACCATTTTTACTGCCGGATATTGCATTGCTATGAAATATTAGAACACATGTTTTGTTACAACACTTTTGACGTTTTAGTTTCTCTTTCTTTTTATTAGGATTTTGTAACTATAATTTTTTATTACCTTATAATATTTCATAAAAATATAAAATAAAATTTTAAATATTAAAGAATAATGATATTTTATTGTTTTAAGTTCATTGGTAATTTATATTATTGTTTATCTTGACCCACCATGTTGGTGGTCTAGAGGTAAAGTCGTCGCCGCGAGTCAGCTGTTTAACAGCTGATTTTTGGAGACGAAGGTTCCTAGTTCAAATCCTAGTAAAGGTAGATTCTTTTATACGGATTTGAATACTAGAGAGTGCTAACCGGTGTACTTTGATGGTTGGGGTTCAATTAACTATACTCTCTCAGGAATGGTGGGCCCGGGTCTGTACAAGACTACACCTCATTTACAAGTCATACACATTATCCTCATCTCATTGGGTCATGGGGTTGCTACTGTTTTGAATTGAATAGATTCCAACGTGCACGCATTAATGATTAAAACAAATTTTCCTAAAAAACTTTTACTGGTGGCAATTTTTAAAAATTATTGTTGTGTGTCATTTTCCTGTGTCTGTTCGTCAGACCCAGATGTCAAAAACTACAGGAGATTGCAACAAACGGTTTTGTAATTCGTAATCTATACAAATATTTAGTGGTCTTCAATTGGGTTTGAAGTTCCGGTTTGGCTGGAAAGTGGTCCAAAACCAGAAGTCAAGAACTCGAAGTCAGAAACTACGAAAGATAGCAACAAACGGTTTTCGGATTTGTAATCTACACAAAAACGTTAAAGGGCCTGAATTGGGTTTGAAGTTTCGGTTTGACCGGAAGTGGCCCAAAACCGGAAGTCAAGAATTAAAAGTCGGAATGTGGAAACAAAAATAGTGTCATTCAATTCTTTTTAAAAAGTAGATAACGAATTCACTAATGGTTTTTGCCATAGGCCAAATGTAACCCTTTTTTGTAAAAAATTGTCAATTTTTTTAAAAAAACAAGTCGTCTCGTGAAAGGAATTGTACTTCTTCTTCTTAAAATTCTTTTTGAATTATTTGCCCTTAAATGGTACTGTCACCGCCACTTCCTGTAAATAATTACTGTGTTACCGACCGAAAATACTTCTCCCGACCTTTGTCAGAGAGCTAGATACCTTTGTCAGAGAGCTTTGCTAGATACCGCTCCTACGCGCTCTCGATTACTATAAGAGAGCTGCACTGAGCCAATCGTTATTGCGCTGTACAGCTCCGACCAGGATCAACCAACTGGATCCACGAGAGAAATAAGGAGGATTTTTCGGGACTTGACGCAGCAGCAAGCATCTCAGCAGCCGTCGCCGCAGCTCTCGCAACCGCAGCCACGCGCAGCTTCATCGCTCTCTTCTTAGACCAACCCAACGGTCTTTCTCAGGACCAACTCCTTAAGGTTTTCACCGGTCCTTTCAGGGTATTCAACCAATTCTGTCCACCCCGACAGAAACACACATAAATGGCCCTTATTAGGGTCTTCAAAAATTTAAAATTTAGAGTAAAGAGAACTAACTTTCTAGATTTAAGTGAGAGATTTTAAAGAGGCCTATGTTATTAATTATTAATTTCAATGTACGAGTATATTCTCATATAAAATATTCACTGTTTGTAAATATGTTATATAATATTATTATTGTGTGCGTGTGTGTGTGTGCGTTAGTTGTTTGTTGTTTGTTCTTTGTTCTTTGTTGCTTATGTAGTTTGCTATCATTTAATTTGCTAATCAGTGGAGAATTAACCAATATTACCCATTCTTTTCAAAACTTAACAATAAAACTATTAGCCTACTTATTGTTCATATAAGAACAGATTGTAATTTTTTATACATATCAAAATAAAAAAAAATATATTACAAAATGAATCGAACTGAAAAAGCGTAAACGTTGTGAAATTATAACATTAAAACTAAGTATATTATCATACAGATAGTATATAAATTTATTAAATTTAGACGTTTGAAGAAATATTTTTTACTCTATTTTCATGTTTAAAACTAATTTTTATTATTAGGTACTGCAACGAAATATATGTAATTAATTCAACATTATCCAAAAAAAAACAATAAATTAATTAAATATAAATACAATGAATGAAAAGAAATACAAAGAATGAATAAATGATACAATAAGAATACCTATATGAGTGGAATATGAAATTAAATATGGAATTATATAAAATAATGAACATATATTTTTTGATTTACTGCAAAAATGTACAATCTGTTTACATTGAACAATGAGTTAACATAAAAAATTTGATAAACAAAATAACTTAAAAAGAAATTTGAAAAACATTTACATAATGAAATATTGTTCTTTTAAGTAAGTGTATCCTGTTATTTTTAAGTAAGTCCACAAGTGAAAATTATCTCAAAATTCTGTTGTATAAGTCGTCGTAATCGTCGAATTTTGGCTGTTGCCTAATAAGTTACACAATTTAGTAAAAATTTTTGTAGTTTATATAAGTCGCATCAATTTATCGGTCATTCAGCACTACTGCGGGATATGAAATGGCGGGTTTTAACGTTTAATAGTTTCTAAAACTTAGCTGGGAGTCGAACCTGGAATCTTTAGCTTTGTAGTCCAGTACGCTGACAATTACTTGGCGGTCGTTACGAAAACTGTTTCTATTTTAAATAGCTGAAAACTGGTGAAAAAGTTAAAGAATTTCATAGGTACAGTAGTAATTATTCTAAGTTAATAAGTTATTCATAATAATTCTAACCTAAAAAGTAAAGTGTATGTATTTTTATTAAATAAATTATTATCAGTTAGATACATAAATAGCAAACATTGTGTTACTACGGCATTAGAAATGTTATTACTGAATAAAGATGTTCATGGACTATTCATCTTACATCAAAACAGTAGTATGGGAAAGAAAGAAGAACTCCAATTTTGATTTATAAAACACAACTGTTGCCGAAGAACACGCCTGCCTCCCAACACATCCCTTTTTTCCTGCTCTTCTTCCAACAACAAAACCGCTCACATAGTGGAGAGAAAAAAACACCTAAAACATTCCCTGATCAATTCCGCCCCAAAAAACATACTTTATTTTTTTATGCTTTACACAAACAAGTTTTCACCCTTCCCAATAGTTTTAATAAAATTGTCCTGTCTGGTACAAGATGGAGGCAGTGGGCTGGTACATTGGGTTTTTTTTATTTCTTCGCAATATGCTGATTGTCCTGAAACAAGATTTAAATAAATTCAGATACGTATTTTTTTAAATTACATTTCTCTCATAAAATATTTATAATATGGATTTGTTTTATAATTAAATAACTAAACCACTCAAAATTTTAGATAGACATTTTAAAAAATATGTTGCCCTTCCTTTGTCTGCTAACCAAACCGATTACTGAATACGGTGTTTAGAAGCTTACTGAGTAGGCTACATGACTAAAGCGGTTTTAGTTTATTTATGTACATATTCTTTTTAAAACTTTAAGTCTGTCTACTACAAACGAAAAATAACAGCCAGCGATTTTATGCATGCCAAAATTTGAAGCCAAGGCAAATAAATCGATCTCAGTAGACATATTAAACAACCAAAATTTTAAAAAATCTTGTTTCAAACACTCACATAACTTTCTCGTGCCAATGCAAATGATAACTAATATAACCTCAAAAACATAACCTTATTTTAATCATGAGTGAAAGACGCAAAATGAAAATCGACCTCGGTTTGGCTTAAAAATACGGATAATCACTCTTTCATGCTAAACTAGGCTCTGTAGAAAAAAAATGCTTTCAAAAAATAAAAAATAAATAAAAATAAATAAAATAAAAAAAATAAATAATAAAAATAAAATAATAATAAAATAAATAAAATAAATTGAAATAAAAGTTGTAAATATTTTTATTTCCTATAAATTTGATTATACACTTATGTCGTAAAATGCATACTAAGGCTGAAATCTTAAATAAAATCAATTTTTTACACGATTTCGTGAGAAAAAACAGAAAATCGCTAATTACCGATAAACTAAGCGTTATAAAAAAATATGTTTGAAATAAAAGTTGTGGGATTTAAAATTCTCTACATTTTTTGTTATATACATTTTTGCGCTGAAATTTATATTAAGCCGCAATCTTAAAAAAAGCAATTTTTTACAAGAAAACAGCTTCTCCAAGAATTTCAGCAGACATAGCGCCTAATCTATCTTGTAGAGCATTAAAAATTTAGTAAATGAGGCGATTTTTAAAAAAAAATCGTAGGAGCCGTTTTTTGAGGAAATCGCAAAAAATTGAAAAATGACACGAATAAACTACTACTTCCAGTTGACTGATTTTGATGAAAATGTTCGTGTCGGGTCCAGTAGTAGTATCTAACTTAAGTTTCAAGTTTCAAGTTCGCACGATGTTCCGTTCTTAAGACATTCTGTTTACACACACCCAGACCAATCGCTAAAATCATGTTTTTTGGGTTCAGGGGGTCTGAAAACGTGTAGATCCGGTGAAAACTCGATTTCGAAAAATCGACGTGAAAACAATACTTTCCTTTCTATATATTCATGATAGGCAAGAGAAAGTAAAAACAAGTTGAGTTTTACTAAACTTTAGTTTTGGCTATTTTAAAGGTAAATTACACGAAATATTTGCTATCAAGAATGTTGAATAACTACTAAATTAGTTAAATTACATTTCTTGTAATTTAACTCGACAACTTCACAACTACGCAAACTACACAACTCATCAGTTGTGTAGTTCAGTTGTACTAGTATGCATTAGTATGAATACTAACAAGTCCGACTACATTATTACGACCATATATTTTTTAAACACCAATAAGATCTTTACAATCATTTTTAGAACATTTGATATAAAGCTGAAGGATTTTAGTTTAATTGATATGACTTCATTGAAAATGACATTTTTCACGTAATTTTCGATTTTACTAGCTAAATTAATTCTTAATCTTTCTGTAAGGTTGGCATAAATCTATAATACTTTTTAGTCGGTAATAGTTGTCACTTATATTGAAGAATGGTTACCAAAGGGTTAAGGTGGTTTACTAATCTTTCTTTACAACTTCTTGATGTGCCGTAATGGTATTTTGTTAGTGATTGGGTTGATGTATAAGTCATGATAAAGTATATAATTGTGCATACATCATAAGGTTTCAATAATAATTTAAAGAATATTTTTTTCAGATAATGTAGAATATTAGGTAAACTTGTTGATCCGAGTTATTTATATTAGTAAATTCTACAGATATTTTTACTCCTATATATATTAACTTGTTAACATGGAAAAGTTGCTAGTTTATTTCCAAGTAACAAAACAATTGGTACAATCCTATTTCATCTGTTTAAGCTTTAACCAAGTTTTTACTAAGTTGTTTTTCCGATTAAATTATCTGAATGCATTTTAAAGCATCTAATGTCTATCTGTCTGGAGTTTTCGATTAAGCTTGCTGGAAAACATGTAACTTTTCTAGCAAAACAGCGTTCTCACATGGCGTGATACGGTATCTTGAGACATTCTGTCGTGAAACACTACTCATATGAACGAAGGGACGTTAGTTTGACCCTGACGTCACAAGCAGACGTGGGAGTTCACGACTCAAATCAAACGTGTTTGATTTACAGTCGTGAGTTTACCTCTTTTGGTGTTACATGTGCACTGTACATCAGCACAAGATGACAACGATGGTCTATTCACCGAGTCTGGAGACACGCAGTAAACAAATGGATCACGTGATAGCTGTTGATTGAACGCATAACCAAGGTCATTATTCATTATTTTAACCCCAGTTTTCATTGCATTATCCCTAGCGTAATAAACAGTACGAGTTATTTTTAGTGACATAGATCATGAAAATTTGTTAAATTTTTAGAAGAATAGAAATCAATTATTTTTACTTAAGCGCGGTTAATTATCCAATAGCCGACGTCAGTTAGTCAACCGGCAGTACTAATATCACGTGAACAACGCATGTATTTGTTGATGCATGTCTCTAGACTCGGTGAATTCAATATAGTACCATTAAAAGTCGTGTCATCCAATTGCAAGTCAGTGAAACTGTTCAATTTCTGGAAGTTTACGCTGCTGAACAAGTTTTGTTCCAGTAGATAGTCAAACTGAGCTTCAGACATTCATAATATATTTTTTTTAAATCTTCAGGGTAACGATTTTTTAGTTCCATATCAATCAAATTATGTGCCCCCGATTTTCCTTTGAAGTATCCAGTTTCTAACCTACCATCGTCTTTTCTTCCCTTTTTCTTGCTGTTTGACCAGCCGATTCTTTTTCAGGGCTGAAATAGCAGCAAAAACCGAACTCACCTTAGCACAACTCTCGATGACGAGCTCGTTCATTCTCACGATCAACTGAATCACGCTTTCGTTGGCACTCAAACAGAGTGAACTGCCCACGACCCATGAAGCTGAGCTCTCTCCAGTCATGCCATTGACAGCAAGTACGAAAACGTGGCACAATTTCGTGTTTACACCTCATGGGAGCTCTGCTTTAGAATAAGTGTTGTAGTTACGTTTTATTTATTTTTCTAAGGTTGGAACCTTATAAAGATATCTTCTATGCATCGACTGTATGACATTATTAATTCTTTGGAGATTTTCTTCGTGGAATACCTAAAACAAATTATAGCATCTGTCAGAAGATTAAAAATTATCGCAATACGATATTTGTTAAGAAACGTAAAAAACAAGATCACAAACAATTACTTATCAGAGGGTAATACAAGTATGATGCAAAAGGCTATAAAACTATGTCTAAAATATAAGAGTGTAATTTACGCGTAAGCAATGTGGTTGATGGTAGTAAAATTTGAACAGGCTATGGTTATTCGAGTGAGGGGCGTAGACATAAATTAACATAACGAATAAAGATTGCCCGGCATTAGATTTTAACCCTTCCCCTTTTTAAAAGCAACATTTTAAATCATTGCAAAACGCGTGTTCTGCATCCACTGAATATATAACACTGCATTTAACTGGGTAATAACTTTTTTTCACTCTTTCACTCGAGTGCCCTCACTTCCTCCCAATAATAGTAGTAGTACTAACAATGTTTTTAATCTGATAGAGTTCGTCCAGATCCATGCAGAAAATGAAGAAAAAAATGTGCAATTGAATAAGTAAATTACAAGTCAGTGAATAAATCTTCAAATGTTTTCGTTTGGTTATAATATTTTTTCGCGTGTACTTTATTTATCTTTTGTTTATTCGATAATTTTTAATTACAGCGATCTTGATGTTTTTATTATACAAAAATAAAAAGTAACTTAAATAAATTGTATTAATCCTTTGATTACATACCTGTTATGCAATACAGATAATTTAATACAAAAATAAAATTTTACAAGCTCTCCATTTCAGTTTCTTCACGTTTGTCAAGTAAGTTACAGATTAAAGTTCGTTTAACTGAGAATTCCTTTCCTACTTTTTTTAAGTCTCCGTATCATAACAATATTTCTATTCAGACAGACTTAATACAGACTGAAGCAGAACATTTTTGCATTTCCTGTATGTAGTTCGGAAAATCTTTAAAAACAAAAATCCAGGAATTTCACAACTTGAAACAACAGAAATTAATTAATTAATTGCATAATACTTTTCCCTCTAAAAAACACAATTTATAACTTAAATTTAATTCATTTTTATTATTGCACTTAGGCCTTTTCAATTTTTTGAGGTTATTTACATTTTTTGAGATGATATAAATTTTAAATTAACCAGCTATGGTTAAACTACCATAAAGTTCGATTCCTGGTAACGTTTGGCATTTTTTACCTAATTTTCATCCATGAAAGATGGTTTTTCGGCCAGGTATGGTATTTTTCAACACTGATTTTCATCTATGACTCTTCATTGCTTGATTTAGCATTAACTCGCAAAACATTAGAACAAAAAAATATTAAGAAAAACCATTTGCCAGGATATACAAAAACATTTCATAAATATTATGGTAAGTAAACTCACAGTTAACTTAGTATTTTATTTACTATCACTTCTTTCATGATTCAGTGTTGTAGGGTTAACTTTGTAGAGTACCAAATTTCAGAACAAATTACTAAGAGTCGAAGTTAGTCTTCCTTGGTACGTTAAGAATACTGATCTCTACAGAGATCTTGACATCCCTTTTGTATCCAGTGAAATAAAAAGTTTTACTGTCAAATATGAAGCTCGTCTACATGGTCACATAAACCCAGAGTCTATTCAAATTCTCGAGGATGAAAAGATTCCTAGAAGGCTTAAGAGGAAGAAGCCTTTCGAAGAAGTACAACAGGGCAGTGTTATGTTAAAGCAGAGCAGTTAAAAAAATTCTATCATGTCCTTTTCGATATTAATAACCCACTTTTGTACTTCATCTTTAAATTTAATTTAATTTTTGTCTACTATAATTTTAGAAAGCATGCTGTATAATTGAGGAACCAAGTGAGAGAAGTTTAGAAAACAGAGGGCGTTTATCACTTTGTCTGGAATGAATAGATGTTTCTTTCTTGTGTCGTATTTATGGGTCAACACAAGTACCCTCTTTATATGTTCAACACTTTTACGTACTATACACTTTGTACGTTTAATTTTTTTCTGTAACTTTCTCAAGATTTGTTACAAAGAGTTTCTTGACGTTCATCACTTGCAAAACTCTGCAAAACTCTACAGACAGATGAATAGCGGGGTCGTTTTTATTTATAACATTTAAAATTAATTTCTAAACTATTAACAGGAGATTTTAATAAAAATAAGAAGCACTACCCTAAACTACATTCCCCAAAATCAAGAGTAACTGCACCACAGACATGGGTTTTAGGATTTAAACTTCGAGAAAATATCTTAGTTTTTTTACTTTCTCTTGCCTATATATATGAAATATAGGAAGGAAAGTATTGTTTTCATATCGATTTTCCAAAATCGAGTTTTTTCACCAGAAATACATATTTTCAGACCCCTGAACCCAAAAACAAGTTTTTAGTTCTTTTGATGCTATACTACCGGACCCGACACTAACATTTCCATCAAAATCGGTCAACCAAAAGTAGCAGTTTATTCGTGTCGTTTTTCACTTTTTGCGATTTTCTCAAAAACGGCTCTTACAATTTTTTTTAAATCGCCTCATTTCCTAAATTTTTATGGTGTAGGGCCTACAAGATAGGGTAGGCCCCATGTCTGCTGAAATTATGAAAAGACTGTTTTCTCGTAAAATTGTTTTTTAAGATTGCGGCTTTAATATGCATTTTAGCGCAAAAATGTATAATAAACGTTGTAGAGAATTAAAAATCCTACAACTTGTATTTCAAACTTTTTTTGTGTAACGCTTAGTTTAAAGGTAATTAGTGATTTTCTGGGTTTTTTTCATGAAAATCTGTAAACAAAATCGATTTTTCTAAGATTTTAGCCTTAGTATGCATTTTACGACAAAAGAGTATAATCAAATTTATAGGAAATTAAAAGATCTACATTTTTTATTTAGAGAATTTTTCTCTGCAGAGCTAGTTTAACGTGAAAGAGTAATTTTCCGTATTTTAAAGCCAAACTGGGATTGGTTTTCATTTTGCATCATTCACTCATGATTAAAATAAGATTATGTTTTTTGAGGTCAGTTTTTTTGTTTATTTCTAATGTTTTATTACTAATGTTAGGTTATATTGTTAATTATTTGGTTTGTAAAGAGAAAGTTGTGTGTGTTTCACACCAGATTTTTTTTTAATCTAGTGCTACATGTGTAAAAAGAGTGTACATCATTCGTTTTACATTACAATTTTAATTTGTTTATTTTAAACATATTATTATCAAAACAAGTTAACATTATATTGGATAACATTAAATTGCAAACTCTAAATCTAAGAATAATTTATATTAAACCAATGAAAAATAGCGTATGCATTATACGAGTACAAGTTACTATTTATAACGTTATCTTGCGTCTTTATCTACTTAAACGTCCTGGGAAATCTCCAGGACTCCCAAAGGAGCCATCTGCGTAGTAGCGTGGAAGTGAAGTGGGTGACAGGCTAGTCGCCCAGAAACTACACTTTCAATAAATGGATGCTCTAACCACATTTTAACCAACGCTATCCCATGAGAGGCGCGTATGTTTGTCCTTCACTCATTTATGCTATTTATTCGATTATTCACGTTAAGTCTTTATTTAAAATTTCCTATCTATTTATTAGTGTGAAAACAAGTAAAATATTAATTACTTTTTTATACAGAGTGTTTTATGAGGAATGGTCATAATTCAGGAACTTATTATACAGCTAAAAGTACGAAACTTTTTTCCAATAAACATAATTCCAAAACCATTCTTTAGCTAGTTTTCGCTAGCGATTTGCCTGGAATTTAGTTTTCCCTGTGAAATGAATTCATACTTAAATTTTTAGGGTATTAATAAGGTTGGTAATTGAACAGGTGTTTTGCAAAATAAGCTGAAAAATCGAATAAAGCCTGTCCTACGACTGTAAGTAGGGCCTACAGTCATTTCTGAGATATCTGACAAACTGCGCAAAATTAGATCTCGATAAACATGTCTTTCTTAGGTTTGAAGTAGATTAACTTTGTTAAATTGGTAACAAAAATGTAAACATTTTAAACAAAATTTGTAGAGAATTCAATTCGAAAGAAAATGATGTAAAATAGTTCAGTAAAAAATAAACACAAACTTTATGAAATCTGATTTTTATTAAATTAAAATACATCATTAATTAATCCCCTAAAAATTTAAGTATGAATTTATTTCACGGGGGAACTGAATTCCAGGCGAAATCTTTCGCTAGCCGTAACTCGCTAATAAATAGTTTTCGGACCCATGTTTATTGGCAAATTTTTTCTTATTTTTAGCTGTATAATCAGTTCCTGAAGTATGATCCGTTCCTCATGAAACACTCTAAACAGAGTGGCCCATATGTCGGTTTCCCCAATATTTACGAAAATTGGAAGAAATGTGAACGAAATAAGAAACCTACAGACAAAAACAAATTTTCAATACTAAAATTTTATCGTCATTTACATAGTCAATTGCAATTTCGATTGAAATATTTAGTATGTGCAGGTTTTGTGGCTTGGAAGAATTACACTAGTTCCTTTACAATGCCCCACACTGAAAAATTAACTGGCGTTATGTCTGCCGAGCGCGCAGGCCATTCGATTGCACCACGACGACCAATCCATCCATCAACTTTGGAATTTAAAAACTCACGAACTTCGATAACAAAATGTGTTGGGGCGCCATCTTGTTGATGCCATCTTGTCAGATGAGCGAATGGATGTTGTAAACAGGATTGTTTTAAAGTTCCGGAAATACTACTTCCTGCAGCGTTTGTAAGTAATTTTCCGAGTTAAAATTTCCCTAAAAAAAATAAGGATTTGTCAGTGCAGTACTCGATATACCTCCCCATACCATAACACCATACACATTAAGTTTTTTTTGAATTACAATATGAAGATTTGTATCCGATCAGTACACGCAGTTATGCCGATTAGCACGTCCATTGAGTTTGAAAGATGCCTCATCCGACCATAAAATTGATCGCAAAAAGTTTAGATCGGCTTCTGCACGGATAGCGACTGTCTCACAGAATTCCAACCGCCTGTCACTATCGTCCTCATGAAGTGCTTGGAGTAGAGATGGACGAAATGGCTTCAATTTTAATTCCTTCATCATCCTTTGTACGCTAGTTCGTAATAACCTTAGTTCAGAAGATGCCTTACGAGTTGATTGACCAGGACTGGATACAAACGCTTCACCAACCTTTGGTAGGTTATCTTCATTGCAAATCGATCGTGGATGACCACACTTCGGGGCATTTAATACGCTTCCTGTGTTTTCATATTTGTTATTTAATTTTCGTGAATGTTGCCGAGTCGGTAACGACACACCTACATACTTATCACTAAATTCTTCCAGTACTTTAGCAGTATTTTATGATGCTCCCATCACTACAGAAGCATATAAACTCGTTGTTTAGTTGTAAACATTTTAAAAGTACCGTTACGAAGGAAAAAAGTAACTATACAGAGACGTACTTTACACTAGCCACTGTTACAGACAACTAATGAATGTTGTATGTGATGCTGCCAAAATTACACTATTATCAACTTATCAAAATAAAATGTTCCATCTCATTGGGAAACCGACATATGGGCTAACAGGTAGTAGCTATTTATCAGAAATAAATGACGTTTGTATGAAAACTAGTAAGTACTCCTATCTTTTTCCGAACGTAAGGTTCAGTGTTTCCGAACGAACTCAGTTGTTTCAGATTGAGGTGCTTGAAACATTTTGTATCTCAAAAAATCTGGTGTGAAACACTCACACCACTTTCTCTTGTCAGTGCAAATAATTAACAATATAACCTAAGTAATAAACCACTAGTAATAAACAAAACAACTAACCTCAATAAACATAACCTAATTTTTAACATGAGTGAAAGACGCAAAATAAAAATCAATCTCAGTTAGGCTTAAAAATACGAAAAATCACTCTTTCACGCTAAACTAGGCTCTGTAGAGCAAAATGCTCAAAATAAAACTTGTAGATCTCTTAATTTTCTATATATTTGATTTTATACACTATACACTTTTGTCGTAAAATGCATACTAACGCTGAAATTTTAAAAATATCAATTTTTTTACACAATTTCGTGAAAAAAAACCAGAAAATCGCTTATTACCGCTAAACTAAGCGTTATACAAAAAAATATTCGGAATAAAAGTTGTAGAATTTTTAATTCTCTACATTTTTTATTATATATTTTTGCGCTAAAATGCATATTAAAGCTGCAATCTTTAAAAAATGTGTTTACGAGAAAACAGCCTTTCCAAGAATTCCAGCAGATATGGCGCCTACCCGATCTTGTAGAGGATAAACAAAGAAGTAAATGCGACGATTTAAAAAAAAAATCATAGCAGCCGTTTTTGAGAGAATTGCAAAAAAGTGAAAAATTGACATGAAAACAATACTTTCCTTCTTATACATTCATAGAGGCAAGAGAAGTAAAAATTAAATTAAAATTTAACACAATTTTCGTTATCTGGAGAGCTATCACTGGGTGGTATCTGCCTCAAAGCCATTAATGCGGTTATTTTTTATATTTCTTTAAAATTAAGTTGTGAAAATTTTTGCTGGTTGTTTTTATACAATAGAAAATTAATTAAGTAAAACACATTTTGTCCAAAAAAAAAAATTAATCCAAATTTTGTTTACACAAGTCATTTTTAGTTCAAATTTTGTTCACTTAAGACATTTAAATGTTGTTGTTATATAAATTTTGTTAATTTAAGATTGTTATGTAATTGTGGTTGCTAATGACTTTCTTGTTGATGCGACCTTAAACAAATAAATAAAAAAAAATTGTTTATTATGTAATTGTTATTTAAGTATTCCTATATTATAATAACATTAAGGTTACATGTTCAAGAATTAAGTTTGGGCGCTTTAAGCTCAAGAAACACACACACAAATACCAATGTGTGTTTTTTACTTTCTCTTGCCTATATGAATATATAGAAAGGAAAGTATTGTTTTCATGTCGATTTTAAGAAATCGAGTTTTCACCGGATCTATACGTTTTCAGACCCCCTGAACCCAAAAAACATGTTTTTAGCGATTGGTGTGTGTGTGTGTGTGTGTGTGTGTGTGTGTCTGTGTGTGAACAGAATCTCTCAAGAACGGAACATCGTACGAACATGAAACTTGAAACTTAAGTTACATACCACTACCGAACCCGACACGAACATTTTCATCAAAATCGGTCAACCGGAAGTAGTAGTTTATTCGTGTAATTTTTCACTTTTTTGCGATTTTCTCAAAAACTGGTCCTACGATTTTTTTTTAAATCGCCTGGTTTATTTAATTTTTTATTCTCTACAAGATAGGGTAGGCGCCATTTTTGCTGAAATTCTTGGTGAGGCTGTTTTCACGTAAAAACGTTGTTTTTTTAAGATTACGGCTTTAATATGCATTTTAGCGAAAAAATTTATATAAGAAACGTTGCAGATAATTTAAAATTCTACAACTTTTATTTCAAACTTTTTTTTGTAAAACGCTTAGTTTAGCGGTAATTATCAATTTTCTGTTTTTTTCTCACGAAAACGTGTGAAAAATCGATTTTTTTAAGATTTCGGCCATAGTATGCATTTCACGACAAAAGTGTATATAATCAAATTTATACAAAATTAAAAGATCTACAACTTTTATTGAAAGCGTTTTCCTCTACAGAGCCTAGTTTAGCGTGAAAGAGTGATTTTCCGTATTTTGAAGCTAAACAGGTCGATTTTCATTTTCCGTCTTTCACTCATGATTAAAATTAGGTTATGTTTATTGAGGTTAGTTTTTTGTTTATTTTTAATGTTTTATTACTAATACTAGGTTTATTGTTAATTATTTATATTGGCAAGTGAAAGTTGTGTGAGTGTTTCACACCAGATTTTTATGTTTATTAAACTCAAGAATTAAAAAATTAAGAAATAATTTTTGTTATTTTTTCACTCGATACAAAACTTATAGACCTTATTCAATAAAACATTAGTCCTTGTGCACTTTCAAGTTTATATCACTTTTTAACCTGAACAAAATTATCAGAAAAAATCTGGTGTGAAACACTCACACAACTTTCTCTTGCCAATGCTTATAATTAACAATAATCCTAACATTAGTAATAAAACATTAGAAATAAACAAAAAACTAACCTCTAAAATTATAACCTTCTTTTAATAATGACTGGAAGACGCAAAATGAAAATCAACCTCAGTTTGGCTTAAAAATACAGAATATCACTCTTTCACGCTAAAAAATAGGCTCTGTAGAGAAAAATGCTTTAAATAAAAGTTGTAGATCTTTTTACTTTCTATAAATTTGATTGTATACACTTTTGTCGTAAAATGCATTTTAAGACCGAAATCTTTAAAAAATCGATTTTTCACACGTTTTCGTGAGAAAAAAACAGAAAATCGCAAATTACCGCTAAACTAAGCGTTATACAAAAAATTGTTTGAAATAAAAGTAGGATTTTAAACTCTACAATTTTTATTATATAAATTGCGCTAAAATGCATGTTAAAGCCGTAATCTTAAAAAAAAAACAATGTTTTTACGAGAAAACACCCTCACCAAGAATTTCAGCAAACATGGCGCCTACCCTATCTTGTAGAGAATAAAAAGTTTAGTAAATGAGGCGATTTTTAAAAAAATCATAGGACCAGTTTTTGAGAAAATCGCAAAAAAGTGAAAAATTATACGAATAAACTACTACTTCCGGTTGACCAATTTGATGAAACTGTTCGTGTCAGGTCCGGTAGTGGTATGTAACATAAGTTTAAGTTTCAAGTTCGTACGATGTTCCATTCTCGAGATATTCTGTTCACACACACACACGCGCGCGCGCGCACGCGCTCACACAGACACACACACAGACCAATCGCTAAAAACATGTTTTTTGGGTTCAGGGGGTCTGAAAACGTATAGATCCGGTGAAAACTCGATTTCTTAAAATCGACATGAAAACAATACTTTCCTTCCTATATATTCATATAGGCAGGAGAAAGTAAAAATGAAACGGCAATTTGACGAGAAAGTTGTTTATATTACGTCCGACTGGTTGACCCATTAATTCTAATGCAGACGTGGTAATTTTTGGTTTTAATACGAAGATAGGATGAAATATGATTCTGGAGCTAAACACTGTAATAATTGAAAACAAGGTTGGTTAGAAGAAGAATTCAGTGGCACATTCCATATAGATAATCTAAAATTAATTAAATTACTACAAGTATTATTTCACGGAATGCCTGCTCGATTTTCTATGAAGACTTCTGTCAAGAGAGAGATGAACAATTGCTAAATTACAAGGTAATTGATTTGGGTGATAAATTAACTTACAGTGAAATTGTTTATAAAATTGTTCAGCAAGCAAATTTAGTTACAAAGAGAATTCCGAGATCATTGTGAAGCGTCTTTTTAGTCAAACAATGACGAACCCATTTGCAAAAATACCTTCTACAATAACATCACTGATTAACTACGAAAACTTAACACTTATAAAAATCTGGTGTGAAACACTCACACAACTTTCTCTTGCCAATGTAAATAATTAACAATATAATGTAACATTAGAAATAAACAAAAACTAACCTCAATAAACATAACCGAATTTTAATCATGAGTGAAAGACGCAGAATGAAAATCGAACTTAGTTTGGCTTAAAATACGGAAAATCACTCTTTCAGGCTAAATTAGGCTCTGTAGTGAAAAATGCTCAAAATAAAAGTTGTAGATCTTTTTATTTCCTATAAAATTTATTATATACACTTTTGTCGTAAAATGCATGCCAAGGCCGAAATCATACAATAATCAATTTTTCACACGTTTTCGTGAGAAAAAATCAGAAAATCGCTAATTACTGCTAAACTACGCGTTGTACAAAAAAATGTTTGAAATAAAAGTTGTAGAATTTTATATTCTCTACAACTTTTATTATATAAAGTTTTGCGCTAAATTGCATATGAAAGCCGTAATCTTAAAAATAATATGTTTTTACGTGAAAACAGCCTCACCCAGAATTTCAGCAAACATGACGCCTACCCTATCTTGTAGAGAATACAAAGTTGAGTAAGCCAGGCGATTTAAAAAAAATCGTAGGACCAGTTTTTGAGAAAATCGCAAAAAAGTGAAAAATTACTCGAATAAACTACTACTTCCGGTTGACCGATTTTAATTAAAATGTTCGTGTGGGGTCCGGTAGTGGTATGTAACTTAAGTTTCAAGTTCAAGTTCGTACGATGTTCCGTTCTTGAAATATTCTGTTCGCACACACACACACACACACACACACACACACAGACCAATCGCTAAAAACATGTTTTTTTGGGTTCAGGGGGTCTGAAAACATATAGATTCGGTGAAAACTCGATTTCGAAAAATCGACATGAAAACAATACTTTCCTTCCTATATAGTCTTATTGGCAAGAGAAAGTAAAAATGATTTCGTTAATACCAAGACATTAATACAGTAAGACCTTCTTTTTATAACGAACGAAAAATTTAGGATCGGCCTAAATCGGTTTTTTTTATTTTAGAAAGTAGAAGTATTGTTTTTATTTATTTATTTCGTTTGTTACTCCTCCAAAAGAGCAAAGCCCTTGCTTGGAGGAGGATTACTGTAATATTACACCAAGATTATATAAACCACAATAATATTCAGATAAAAAAACAGTACATAATAGAACTGCTAAAAAAATTTAACACATAGGGCCTACATTACATGTTAAAAAATCTGGTGTGAAACACTCACACAACTTTCTCTTGCCTATGCAAATAATAAACAATAATCCTAACATTAGCAATAAAACATTAGAAATAAACAAAAAACTAACGTCAATAAACATAACCTAATTTTAATCAAGAGTGAAAGACCCAAAATGAAAATCGTTCTCAGTTTGACTTAAAAATACGGAAAATCACTCTTTCTCACTAAACTAGGCTCCGTGGAGAAAAATTCTCACAATAAAAGTTGTAGATCTTTGAATTTTCTATAAATTTAATTATATACACTTTTGTCGTAAAATCCATACTAAGGCCGAAATCTAAAAAAAAATCGATTTTTCACACATTTTCGTGAGAAAAAAACAGAAAATCGCAAATTACCACTAAACTAAGCGTTATACCTAAAAATAATAAAATTAAAGTTGTAGGATTTTAAATTCTCTACAATTTTTATTATACAAATTGTTGCGATAAAATGCATATTAAAGCCGTAATCTTAAAAACACAACGTTTTTACGAGAAAACGCCCTCACCAAGAATTTCAGCAAACATGGCGCCTACCCTATCTTGTAGAGAATAAAAACTTGAGTAAACCAGGCGATTTTTAAAAAAATCGTAGTACCAGTTTTTGAGAAAATCGCAAAAAAGTGAAAAAAACACGAATAAACTACTACTTCCGGTTGACCGATTTTGGTGAAAATGTTCGTGTCGGGTTCGGTAGTGGTATGCAACTTAAGTTTCAAGTTTCAAGTTCGTACGATGTTCCGTTCTCGAAATAATCTGTTCACACACACACGCGCGCGCGCGCGCACACACACACACACAGACACAGACACACACTTTTATCGTAAAATGAATTCTAAGACCGACATCTTAAAAAAAATAGTCTTCCTATATGAATATATAGGAAGGAAAGTATTGTTTTCATGTCGATTTTTCGAAATCGAGTTTTCACCGGATCTACACGTTTTCAGACCCCCTGAACCCAAAAAACATGTTTTTAGCGATTGGTCTGTGTGTGTGTCTGTGTGTGTGTGTGTGTGTATGTGTGCGCGCGTGTGTGTGAACAGAATATCTCAAGAACGGAGCATCGTACGAACTTGAAACTTGAAACTTAAGTTACATACCACTACCGGACCCGACACGAACAATTTCATTAAAATCGGTCAACCGGAAGTAGTAGTTTATTCGTGTAATTTTTCACTTTTTTGCAAGTTTCTCAAAAACTGGTCCTACGATTTTTTTAAAAATCGTCTGGTTTACTCAATTTTTTATTCTCTACAACATAGGGTAGGCGCCATGTTTGCTGAAATTCTTGGCTGTTTTCACGTAAAAACATAGTTTTTTCAAGATCGCAGCTTTATTATGCATTTTACCGCAAAAATTTATATATAATAAAAGTTGTAAAGAATTTATAAAGGTCTACAACTTTTATTTCAAACTTTTTTTGTATACCGCTTAGTTTAGCGGTAATTAGCAATTTTCTGTGTTTTTCTCACGAAAACGTGTGAAAAATCGATTTTTTAAGATTTCGGCCTTAGAATGCATTTTACGACAAAAAAGTATATAATCAAATTTATAGAAAATTAAAAGATGTACAACTTTTATTTAAAGCATTGTTCTCTACAGAGCCTGAATCCTGAATCCTGAATCCTGGTTGAGAGGGCTAAGAAGCCCTATGATGGCGACATCGTGTTAAGGAACACCTGGTCGCTCGGGGAACAATATAACAGAATACGTCGTGCAACCTCAAGAAATTTAGGGGGAATTTTATAGTTTAAATAGGAAATAGGATTCTGGTTCGTGGGACATTGGAACTGGGACTTGAAAGGAGGTAATTTATTTTTAGAAGTTATTTGTGGAAAATTTAAATTAAGGGACAAGTGGGTTTAAGAGCGGCTCTTTTATTTTATTTTATTTTTCAGTGGCCTTTTTTCAGTTTTGTGGGAGGCCTATTATCTTAGTGAGGGGAAGGCATGCATTTTACTGAACGTGGACTAAAGGTATAATTTAAGGTAGGGGTTAGTTTATGATTTCAGGGGAGACGGAAAGGGTAGAGTTTGGCATAATCACCGGCCTTTTTATCTTCTGAGTGTTTATTAATTTAAAATGGCGGCTCTTTTCACCGTAGTGGAGTGATTATGCATAGGAACATGGGGACAACTACCAACTGGGGGGAGTGAGTCATACAAGTAGGAGGGGCATGGGCAAATAAGAGGAATACAGGGCAGAATAAAAATGTGGCAACTCTAAATTTTGTTAAGTGGGTCATACTAAAATTTAGATAAAGTCGTGGAATGGTAATGGGATAGAGACTTCAGGTGGGTGTGGGCGTCGGTACAAGTCCTGAATGATCTGGGGTCCGTCAGTTTTCCCAGCGTCGTGTAGCCGTTTCGAGGTATTGTAAATAAAGTCCTCCATAGAAGGGAAGAGAAGGTGTTCGTGTATGATGCGATTGGATATAAGATAGTGGAACTGTGTGATGCACCGGAGGACTTTGTTCTGGTATGCTGAAGTACGTCTTTTGTTGGACTTGGAGAGAAAGGGCCACCATACCGGTGACCCGTACAAAAGGAAAGGACGTAGGATAGAGGAATACATCAGAAGTTTCAGTTTTGAGGAGTATGCAGGAGAGAGGAACAAAGGGATGAGTAAAGCGAACAAGGCCCTACCCTTGCTAAGCTTGCTGTCAATGTGCTGTCGAAGTGTCAATCGTTTATCTAGGTCAACCCCTAGATATTTCACGCTGTTCTGCCATGGGAGGAGTTCCCCTTCCAATCGTAGAGGCGGAGGAACATTGCGTTTTAGTGTAAAGTGGATTGCTTCGCATTTTATGGGGTTAAGTGATAGTCTCCAGACACGACACCAGCTAGTGATGTCTAGAAGCTGAGTTTGAAGCGCGCGGCAATTGAGGCGGAGGCATCTGCCGTGACGGTACAGAATAGCATCATCGGCAAACAGTCCGAATTGGATTGAATCACGGACAGGAAAATCGAAGGTGTACATAAGATAGAGGATGGGCCCAAGGACCGAGCCCTGAGGTACACCCGCGGACGAAGGGGTGAGTGGGGACATGGCCATGTGGAACTGAGGAATAGTGACAGAGACTTGGAATTGTCTTCCAGTAAGATAGGAATGGAGTAATCGGACAGTTGAGGGGGGAAAGAATTGTGCCAGTTTGTAAAGGAGGCCCATATGCCAGACGCGGTCAAATGCAGCCCGAAAATCAAGCAGTACAGCCGTCGTGTCAGAGTAAGAATTTCTGGCATCCACAAGTGCCGTGACGATGCGGAGGAGTTGGGTAGTTGTGGAGTGTTGACGAAAACCAAATTGCTCGGGGGGAAGAACAGATTCAACAACAGGTCGCAGGCGCGGGAGAAGAAGCCTTTCGAATAATTTTGACAGGATCGGCAAAAGGGAAATTGGTCTATAACTTTCGGGATCAGTCGGACGTTTGTGGGGTTTCAGAATAGTAATGACTTTGGAAACCTTCCACGAAGAAGGGAAATGTTGCAGCGCCAACACTGCATTGAAAATTGTCAAAAGATGAAGCTTTAGATCTGGCGGGGAATTCAGGATGGCGTATCCAGAGACATTATCAGGACCAGGGGCCTTACGCGGATTAATCGAGGAAATTACAGAGGTGACATCATCCTCCGTACAGAGGCTACAGACCCTAGGCTCTACACGTACTAGGCTCGCGTACTAGGCTCTACAGAGCCTAGTTTAGCGTGAAAGAGTGATTTTCCGTATTTTTAAGGCAAACTGAGATTCGATTTTGATTTTGCGTCTTTCATTTATGATTTAATATAATCATAATTATTAGGTTATATTTTTTGAGGTTAGTTTTTGTTTATTTCTAATGTTTTATTAATATTGTTAGGTTATATTGTTAAATATTTGCATTGGCAAGAGAAAGTTGTGTGAGTGTTTCACACCAGATTTTTTTTTGTAAATAAACGATTTTCCTTTCACTATATTAGTGTTAAATAAATTCCATTGATATTTTAATTTATTAGCCTATGTTTATTGTAAGATCCCAAGTACGTACTACATTTGACAAAAAATTTATCGGTTTAAATAAATTGTTTAAAAAAATCTAAAACTAACTTATATCTTCCTACCTTTTTCTCGTTGAATTTGTAATCGTGTCGACTGGACAAGGTGTTAATATTATCCTCTAACTTTTTCTTGCCTATATTAATAAACAAAAAGGAAAGTATTTTTTCATTTCGATTTTCCGAAATCGAGTTTTCACCGGATACACACGTTTTCAGACCTTCTGAACCCAAAAAACAAGTTTTTAGCGATTGGTATTTGTGCGTGTGTATGCGCGCGCGCGAGAACGTGTGAAAAAAATATCTCAAGAACGGAATATTGTACGAAGTTGAAACTTGGAACTTAAGTTAGATACCACTAGAGGACCCGACACGAATATTTTCATCAAAATCAGTCAACCAGAAGTAGTAGTTTATTCGTGTAATTTTTCACTTTTTTGCGATTTTCTCAAAAGCGGGTCCTACGTTTTTTTAAAACCGCCTCATTTACAACATTTATAATGCTCTACAAGATAGGGTAAACGCCATGTCTACTGAAATTCTTGGGAAGACGGTTCTCTCGTAAAAATAATGGTTTTTTAAAAGATTGCGGCCTTAGTATGCATTTTAAGGCTAACGTGTATATAATCAAAGTTGTAGAACATTAAAAAACCTACAACTTTTATTTAAAATATTATTTTGTGTATTGCTTAGTTTAGCGGTAATTAGTGATTTTCTGTTTTTTTCTCATGAAATCTGTAAAAAGTCGATTTTTTAAAACATCTGCTTTAATATTTATTTTATGACAAAAATATATAATCAAATTTATAGGAAATTAGAAAATCTACAACTTTAATTTTATAGTATTCTTCTCTACATAGCCTAGTTTAGCGTCAAAGAGTGATTTTCCGTATTAAGCCCAACTGATGTTTTCATTTGCATCATTCACTTATTAAAATTAGGTTATGTGTTTCAGTTTTTTGTTGCATGAACAGCTTGATCATTAGTGACTACGGTGAGTTAAGAAACTATATTGATGGGTTTTAACACGTAATAATTTCCAAACCCTAGCCGGGGCACGAACCCGGGACCTCCGCATATTAGGCTAGCGCTCAATCCACTACGTCACGGAGGCTGCCATTTTCCCGTTTTTTTATGTTTTTTACTAATGTTAGGTTATATTATTCATAAATAATAAACAATGTTGATTTGCATTGGTAAGAGAAAGTCGTGTGAGTGTTTCACACCAGATTTTTTGGTTTCGGAAAATATTAGAGGTATAGGCCTAATAGTAACAACCAGAACCCAAACGGGAATAAGAATCAGAAATGTTATCTACAGAACAAAGCGGATTACCAACTCTATAAATACACGGCAGCCCTATGTTTTAAAAAAAAATCTGGTGTGAAACACTCACACGACTTTCTCTTGCCAATGCAAATAATTCACAATAAACCTTACAATAGTAATAAAACATTAGAAATAAATAAAAAACTAACCTCAAAATCATAACCTTATTTCAATCATGAGAGAAACACGCAAAATGAAAATCAACCTTAGTTTGGCCTAAAAATACGGAAAATCAATCTTTCACATTCAACTAGACTCTGTAGAGAAAAATGCTTTAATTAAAGTTGTAGATCTTTTAATTTCCTATAAATTTTATTATATACTTTTTTGTCGTAAAATGCATTCTAAGGCCAAAATCTTAAAAAAATCGATTTTTCACACGTTTTCGTGAGACAAAAACAGAAAATCGCTAATTATCGCTAAACTAACCGTTATACAAAAAAATGTTTGAAATAAAAGTTGTAGACCTTTAAATTCTTTACAACTTTTATCATATACATTTTTGCGATAAAATGTATAATAAAGTCGCGATCTTGAAAAAACTATGTTTTTACGTGAAAACAGCCTCACCGAGAATTTCAGCAAACATGGCGCCTACCCTATCTTGTAGAGCATAAAAAATTTAGTAAACCAGGCGATTTTGAAAAAAATCGTAGGACCAGTTTTTGCGAAAATCGCAAAAATGTGAAAAATTACACGAATAAACTATTACTTCCGGTTGACCGATTTTGATGAAATGTTCGTGTCGGGTCCGGTAGTAGTATGTAACTTAAGTTTCAAGTTTCAAGTTCGTATGATGTTCCGTTCTTGAGATATTCTGTTCACACACG
This sequence comes from Catonia carolina, assembly GCA_035578175.1. NCBI lineage: Eukaryota > Metazoa > Arthropoda > Insecta > Hemiptera > Achilidae > Catonia > Catonia carolina. The sequence goes on from JAQMRL010000001.1 coordinate 188,297,155, forward strand.
CGCGCACACACACACACACACACACACACACACACACACATACACACACACTCACACACGCACACACACAAACACACACACACACACACAGACCAATCGCTAAAAACATGTTTTTTGGGTTTAGGAGGTCTGAAAACGTGTAGATCCGGTGAAAACTCAATTTCGAAAAATCGACATGAAAACAATACTTTCCTTCCTATATATTCATATAGGCAAGAGAAAGTAAAAAGAGCATTGTATTAATATGTAGTAATAATACTCTCTCTTACTGCAATGTTATTAATTAATTAAATGTATTAAAATGTGTCGATATTTGATAGAATGGTGCGCATGATATTTGACACTATAAAATTGAATGTGTAGTATTACAATATAATGAACTATAAATGGCGATCTTCTAAATATATTTGTACACCACATGTATATTGTTTGCTTTTAATCCAATATGAGTGTGTTGTAGTGAGGGGACAAATATTCTGTTGGTACTATGTAAGCTGTACTGTGCCACAAGCCACGAGCGCAATTTATTCAAATAGACTACACCCTTTCCTACCGTTCCTGGCAGTGTCGTTCCCTCCTTCTTCAGCTCACACTCCTCGGGGCACTTCTTGTGTTGTATAATTTGGGCAGAAGCAGCCTCGTCGTCGTCGACGGCAGCAACGGCAGATTGCATTCGAAATTTGCATACTCCTCACCAGTCCGTGAGTCGGTACACCCATCCTATTTTCCCCCGTATTTTCTCTTTCTCTTTCACTCTTCACAAAACCAGAGCTCCAAAATTTCACGGCTCCAAATCGTCCCTCAATTATCCTATTCAGGAAACCCCCAAAGGGCTTAAAAATAATAAAAGAGATGAGGCATTTAAGACCAGCCTTGATTTCTTACAATTCTACTAACATTATTACTTCTATTGCAAATTATTGTAAAAGAATTTTTTTCATTCAATCATATTTTTAAGTTTTATTATCATATTCGATTGCTTCTTTGCTTTAATTTTCTAATAAAAAGGTAATTAATTATTCATTAATTTTTCAAAGAACGTAGGAAAAAGTTTTCCTTAACGGAAACAGTAAATTATTCTTAACCATACTGGTTTTATTCCAGTACCTTCAAACTCATTCAGCATCACTCCGTCCCTCATTTTGATAATCAAGCTGCTTAAACAATTATATTTCGTTAAATTATTAATTACCTTTCCTACTGATTATGTTAAATAGTATTTAACTGGGTTATTAAAAAAATATTATGTAGATAGAAAATTGGGGACCGTTTCTCAAATGCATGTAATAAACAAAATGTAGTGCAGTTCTTATGAGTTAATTTTTTGTGACTTTTATACCGAAATAGACTCATGTAAAATCACTACTTTTAATAATACAGTAAAAAAAAACAGTTTTAAAATTGTTTTACATTGAATTGGACGGTGATTTTTGGTAAAAATCAATAATCACCAGTAATAATATTTTCCGATTAACAAATAAATCCAATAATACAGTGACTTTATTGTATTAGACATGGTCAGAAATCTAGCTTCAATGTAACGAGTCAGTAGTGTTTTTCTTTATTTTTTTATTATTTTTTTTTAACTTCGCATCAACTACAACGGTCATTAGCGACGACGTTGGGGTGTAACTATTTACAATGGAGGATGAAATGATTTTTTGTAACGTATGAAAATATGCCGTGCCTGAGTGGGATTCGAACCCAGGACCGCATGGTGAGAGGCGAGCACGTTACCAACTGCGCCAATGCGGCCGGCGTTTATTTTATTTTCACATCTTAAAGTGATAATTACATCTGGAACGGTAAAGGAAGTAATATTACTGAAAAATATCAAGAATATGCTAGGTACAGCCTACGGTTCTAGTTAACGTACTTCTGGTTCTTAAAATTGTACCTGTTCTTTGTTTTATAATTATTATCTAATTTCAGTAAGCTCATACTCATGAAAGCTCATGAGTACTGTTTAAAAATACGAGTGTTTACCTACGTATTTTTGAGTATTTTGTAAGCCAAAATTTCTTCGTTAAAACTTTTATTTGATCCAACCATAGTACATAAATTACATAAATATTTAACTAGACCTAAAACCAATCCAGTAATAAATGCAAATCTGAACTTAAAAACACCGGATTTATATTAAATAAAACAATTTAAGTTCATGAACAATTTAATTCTCTGCTCAAATCGTTCGTGTAACAAAATAGAACGAGAGTCAAGTTAATCGTTTGAAATACAACAAATGAAATTGAACAAAAGGTAATACTAGTGCACATAATTTGGAAGATACGGAAATGAAAATTTTACGGACGCAAGGGAATGAAAGTGTAAAGAAGAAAAATAACAGTATATAGGTTACTTTAAGAGAATAGAATATGTAATTCGATGAGAAAATAGTGAACAGTTTGAAGAGTGGAAAGTAAACGAAGTATGTAAAAACTAAAAATCAGAAAAGCTATATAGGTAAGCTATATAGCTATAGAGATTTTTTAACTTCTTTTTCCATTCAATCTCGAAGAGAAAAATCAATAAGATATCAACACCTCGGATTCGAGTTCAAATAAAGCAAAGAAATTTAATTTTGTATTCATGCACGCATTAAATTTCACTTAAAATCTTATTCTATTTCTCGAGGGAAACATTTCTAAAAATTTAAAAGGTAAAAATTCTGATGTGGAGACCTACTCTTTTTACTAGGTACGGGAATTTTAGAAAAGTAATTTTTACTAATTTTTCCGTTTCCGTCTTAAAGATTTATTCAAATCACATATCATTAATTCAATCTTACTTTAATATTATTTATATTATTAGTACCACGTGGAAATTTTAAAATAATTAAAATAAAAAAAATCGGGTGTGAAACACCCACACAACTTTCTCTTGCCAATGCAAGAAAAATCAACAATATAACCTATCAATAGCAATAAAACATAAGAAATAAACAAAAACTAAACTCAGTAAAAATAACCTAATTTTAATCATGAGTGAATGATGCAAAATGAAAAACAAAGTCGTCAGTTTGGCTTAATAATAAAATCACTCTTTCACGTTAAACTAGGCTCTATAGGGAAAAATCCTCAAAATAAAAGTTGTATTTTTAAATCCCTATAAATTTGATTTTATACACTTTTGTCGTAAAATGCACACCAAGGTTGAAATCGTAAAAACCACTTTTTTACAAATTTTCATGAAAAAACAGAAAATTATTAATTACCTCTAAACTAAGTTATACAAAAAAAAATATTCGAAATAAAAGTTGTAGGTTTCTAAATTGTCTACAACTTTTATTATATTTATACTTTTGCGCTAAAATGCATATTAAGGCCGCAATCTTTAAAAAACCATTTTTTATGCAATAACACAGCCTCCTCAAGAATTTCAGCAGACATTGCGCCTACTCTATCTTGTAGAGCATAAAAATTGTAGTAAATGAGGCGATTTTTAAAAAATCGTAAGAGCTATTTCTAAAAAAAACCGCAAAATAAGTGAAAAATTACACGAAAAACTACTACTTCCGGTTGACCAAGTTTGATGAAAATTTTCGTGTAGGGTCCTCTAACAAAAATATTTTTTTGTAATCCCAATGTGTGGACGTTGCAATCTGTTCAATTCAGAACAATAAGCAACCCAATGACCCAATGAGATGAGGATGATATGTATGACGTGTAAATGAGGTGTAGTCTTGTACAGACTCAAGCCGACCATTCCTGAGAGAGTATGGTTAATTGAACCCCAACCATCAAAGTACACCGGTAACCACTGTCTAGAATTCAAATCCGTATAAAAGTAACTACCTTTACTAGGATTTGAACCAAGAACCTTTGTCACCGAAAATCAGTTGTTAAACAGCTGATTTTGGTGACGACTTTACCTCTAGACCAACCCGGTGGGTTTCTAACAAAATAAAACAACAAAAGCAGCAAGCGATCATATTGGGTAGCACAAGAAAACAAGTAAGAGATTAAAAACACATTTTAAGAGTACAATAATTTACAGTAACATAATTTAAGAAATATTATCCAAAATAGAATGCATATTTGGTCAAAAAAATTTGTATTTACTGATCTACGAATGTTTCTTATCAATTAGAAATTTTAAGCTTCATGATAAATTTATTGCACAATTGTAACCAATAAATAGGTAAATTTATACTTATTTAGACTCGTCTATCAAAATTGTCGATGATGGACAATTTGGTGCCTACCAAACAAAACATAATTGGACAGAAGGTAAGTCTATTAATTGTTATTTGTTCGTACCGATTTACAACTAAGATATTTTATATCAGATCTTTATCATAAAGGTGTCGAGAAAATGTGTTTGTCGAATATTTTCTACAATAATTAATTATCTCATAAAAGAATTTCTAAATTTTGTTTAACAATACATTAACAATCATTTATAAAAGTTTATTAAATTATTTATGTATGAGAATTTTGTTATATAAGTAAAATATTTCAGACTGAAACAGCATACGTTGTAATTTTCATGTTTAGCTAGACTGAATATCTGCGGGCCTGAGGCCCATATGGATCCGAGAAGTCTTACTTTCTACAATCCTCATTTTGCTCTCTGTTCAGTTCTAAACTTATGTTCGCGACGTGAGTTTTGTTTGGCCGCGCAATCATTTATTTTTCTCTTTTATTGTTCACAACATAATCTTACACTGCATTCCAATTTCATAATATTTTTTATTCTGCGAACGTCTTTTTCTTAACACTTCGATAATTGTTTTCATTCTTCTTTTGTAAAGAAGTATAAGAACTTGGGTTAACTCACAAGAAAACATACTAACCAATATGTGGAAAGTCCGTTCTGCCAACTTTAATTTTTTTTTTAATTTAACCAGATTCTAAATCAAATCTAAACTTTCGGTATGAAATCCAGCAATGGTAATAATATTGATTGTTTTACATCAATCTTGATTCCAAAATAATTTGCTAAGGAATATTATCCACGCTTCGTATTACATACGTCAGGATAACCTCCACTGGGATTTGAAGAAAAAAAATGTGGGTAAGGAAAAGATAAATTTTCCAGAAAAAGATGAAATTAACGAGGTACAAATGTTGAGGCGTTGCATCCTCTCGATACCACAAAACAGGAAAAAGACTTAAGTGCCAGAAAACCTGTGATTAAGTTTAATGAATTTAAGATATAATATACAAACGCTCATAGAATTGTTTGAAATTGAATTGAATTGTATGTAAATCGTGAAGTAGTTTCAACTGAAGGTAGTAAAACTCTGAATGTCAATCTAAGACTAAATACAATAATGATATAGAAAAAATTCCTTTAAATTGATAGTGTTACATATAATTTCTTTACAACACAAATTCTGATTTACGAAGAGCTACTGGTACCTTAACAAAGGATTCTTCAAGCCTAGGTAGCTTCAAATACGGAAATTTGACTAGACCAATCAAGTAACTAACAAAAAGTCGACTAATAATTCTTTTTTTGTGAGCTAATAATATTGTGACAATAAGAAGGGCATGGTTCGCGAAAGTTCTAGCATTTCATTCATAAAAATAGTAAAGAGAGGATAATAGAGTGATATTGCACCTATCCTTAAAAATCTAGCTGCAAGTCAGCATTGCGTTTCAGATACATTAAAAAGAAAATTTTATATTAAGACACTTAACGGTAAGGTCCATTTTGGGATCTGTGAAAAACGTATCTGTTACACGGTATAATTCACTTTCTGAATGACACTTCAAGACTAAACTTGAAAGGGCATCATGTCCCCATTAAATCTCTGTTAATCTGGATTAACAGATCATGCTATATACTAATAAACATACAAAGTCTTTCTGCTGGTTCTGGATGAGTCTTAACAAAAGGAAAAAACCATAATATTTGAATAAATCACACATTATAACGCCATAACATAGGAACTAATTATCTAAATAGATACCCCGACTCTTTCAGATAGCCGTAACAAAAATATGCCTATACTATACCTAACCATTTGTACACTATATTTCTAACAATTTCCTGGAAATAAGCCTTATTTATTAACTCTTATTATTTAAATTAACATTTTAAATTCAAGTCCTACTGGAAAATTCTGGAACATCACTTTTCCTTTACATAATTGTCACAATATTATAAAAGCATCGTCATTATAATCCAATAAAAATTAACTTCTGTGTGAATTTCGAATGTACTTATGTAATCTGAAACGTTAATTAGTCCAGATAATCCAAAATTTTGATAATCCATAATTTTAACTTATGAATTCATAAGTTAAAATTTTGGATTATCATATTTCGTACAAGATAAATAACTGAATTCTTATTGGAAAATTGAATCAGAAAATATTGTTAAATAGAGAAATCTGTATGTAGCAAGAGAAATAGTAGACTACACTGTACTATACTAGAATTTTTTATTTCTCACTTTTACAAATGAACATTAACATTAAAGTGACGAAACCGCTGACATTATTCTCTATAATACTTATAGCGACTTTTTTCCGACTACCGTTCGTTGTAAATCTTCGTATTTCTATCCTTCCTCTTTATCCTTATTTACTGCTTCTTATATTGCGCTATTTCTTCTTATCCAAAGAGAAAGAGAGCATAATAAATATTACTCTATATAAGTTATTTTCTGAATGCGGTTCTATTTTCCCTTTTTTCAGACGTCCTCGTATCCTTACTACATCAGTGTACCATTCACACTCAGACCGATTTGATTATAACCTTTCTGATACTAAATTCTATTGTTTTATTTTATTTATTATTACTTACATTGTATTACTTTGTCGTTAAAATAAGCACCGTGTCTAAAATCTCTTTCTCAAATAGAAAGTTAATTCTGGCCACGTAAATTTACCAGGATTTCTTCTTGCCTTAACTCGTAAAATTATATAAAATAAAAGTTTGCAGTTCCTGTAATATGCAGTGTAATAGTATTATTTGGTATTTAAGAAAAAATTTTAAAAAAAGTTTATAAAAGAGTTGATACAAATGTATCAACTTTTTATCAAATAAGGGTTTAATTACCACAGCAGAAAATTGTTTAAACTTCCTACTTAGTCATTTAATTCCAATCTTCCGCTTTGAACAAAGATAGGTTAATTATTATTAAAAAATGTTTTTAAGGAGGGATCGTACGTAAATTTGAGTACGTCATCATTTTTTTTGTTTATTTTTTATCGATAATTAAAGTTTGAAAGTTTCTGTTTAGTTTATCTTTATCGATCTGTAGCAATGTTTTAGATATTTAAAAATAGACCCGTAGTTCGTGGTTTCGTACCATCTAAAATTATTGTAAATAGTCTTAACTAATTTACTTCGATTTAATTAATTTTACTGGAACTCTGGGAATATATTATTTAAAAGCTTTGGAATATGCCATTTATATTCCCTCCTTTTTTGCTAGTGTTGTAGGTTATGTTTTTACAATCAATTGACCAAAAGATAACCACTTTAGATCAGGAGATTTCTGATCATTTTCGAGTAAACTGATGTCTTTGAATTGTTTTTTAATTCGTCTTATCCGAAAAATGTATTTTTTGGACAAAAAACTCATTTTATTAAAAATAGTAAAACGTACGGGCTGAGCTTTTTACTGTGTTTTCAGTAGGTTTAATAATACACGGATTGTGTTCATCATTGCACATGTGATATTTCAGATAGTTCATGCTATAAGAATTGTCATCTAGTTTAAAACCAGGAGAAATTTTACCCGACAAAACATTTTATATATATTATTCAGAAAATTTTTATTTTAATGATTGACAATCAAAAGCTTCCTCTTGTGTTTATAAATAACTCTTTGAATTTATAGCTTTCTTTCTTTAATAGTTACTGAGATAATGGGTCTCAAAATCTATTAATTTACATTGGCGGCGTGTCCTTCCCTTAAATCTTCCTTTTTCAACAAATTAATTTAGACTCCGATTCATACTTCAGTAATTTATGCTAACACATAAATTAAAAAATATTTAGCTGCCTCAATGGCTTGGTAGTTAGCGTACTAGACGACACAGTATAAGGTCCCTGGTTTGATTCTTTGTTAGGGTGACAAAAATTGAACTCATTAGAACTTACTGTTCTATAACCCACCGTAGTCACTAATGAACAAAAAGGTGTTGATGCAACTTTAAACGAACTAAAATCAGTGTTGCATTACGAATTATAAATTAATATAATTTTTGAGTGCTGCAAATAAGAGTCATACGAGATATGATTGTGACATATAACACACGTATGCAAAGTTAAAGCACATAAAGAAATTACTCTATGAATAAGCAAGCAAACGTTGCAAGATATTCATAATTTGCAGAAATATATTAAAAATATAATAATGTTTATAATATAAGAGCAGAACAATGGGATATTTTGTTATGTATGAATGGTGTTTTATCACAAGATATAACTATAATTAATTACTTAAGTTTCTTCCATAAGTACAACATTTTAAAGCTAAACAAGACTCTATTCCATAACAAAATGATATACAGGATTTGTTGTTAGAAAACTCCTACGATTTATTTTAACCAAATGCAGCACACTCATTCTTAACAACTTATAATTTAATTTCCCGTGATATTCTCTTTAAAATTTGTGTATCTTATGAACAGTTATTCTTATTAACAAAAAAAATAAATTTCTATTCAACATTATTGTTGTTAACAAAATTTCAGTAACTGTATTAGCATTTTTTGAAAATTTTTCATATTTTATTCTTCTTACATTTCGTTTATTGCCTTGTAATTTCATTGGGGTTGCCAAAAAACAAAATTATCCTAAAATCAGCGGTATTGTTTACTTCCGAATCAATAAAAATATTATTTTTCAATTTTAAAAGTAAATTACAGTAAATCTTGTAAATAATTGTAATTTACGATGTCTAGAATTTAAAACTGGTATTTTCAAAACTTTTGTTCCAACAATTTTTCAAAATATCGGAAATTATAGTAAATGCTATAGTAAATTATAGACATTGTGTGATCAACCGGTGAACTGGATGGTTGCGTGAGAGACTGTATAGTCAACCAGCGAGGAGGCAAATGATGCGACAGTAAAAATGTGAAATGAGTTTTAATAGATAAGTCAACAACATAATTAATACAGCTACATGACAACATAGATACGTCGGAGGTACCATCTTCACAAATACAACTTCACCAAAATAGGGTACCATCAGAATACCTTCATCTAAAAGTCATGACAAGGTAATTAATAATTTTGATTGTAAACGGTACCGTAATAATATTAATTTTAGAGTCAGTATAATGTAATTTTAAATCAATTAGATATAGCTTTTAAAATTTGTTAAACTCAATTTTTAATGTATTTTAAAATAAATTAACATCATAAGTTTCATTTATTTTTTACTTTATTTTACAAAAAACCTTCTCAACTTAATTTTTTTCTAGAAACTACGGCTGATGGATAAAGATTTTGAAAGTAAATTTTTAATTATTACTAATTATTTTATTTTATTTTTTTATATCATTATTTTAATTTATTCAGTTAATATAAATGTGGCATACCTTGTTGGGAATCTCTTTCCATTATTTACACACTACATACTAGGATATACATTTTTGCTTTTCTTTAATCCTAATAAATTTATTCTATTAAGAATAATTAAAAAAAAATAAAACTGTTAAGACACAACTAAAATGATCTTTCGGGAGATGCAGAGCACAAAGGGAATAGAGAAAAAAAATTAAGTACCAAATTAAAACTTTGTAGGCCTACAATAACATAGTCGTATAATAAAATTTGTAGAGAATTTAAAATTCTATTTCAAAAAAAATTTTTTGTATAAGGCTTAGAAGTTTTCTGTTTTTTCTCTGTGTGTAAGGCGATTTTCTGTTTTTTCTCAAGAAAACGTAAAAAATCGATTATTTTTAATATTTCAGCCTTAGCATGCATGTTATGACATAAGTGTATATAATAAAATTTATAGGAATTAAAAGATCTACAACTTTTATTTAGAGTATTTTTCTCTACAGAGCCTAGTTTAGTGTGAAAGAGAGATTTTCCGTATTTTTAAGCCAAACTGAGGTTGATTTTCATTTTGCGTCTTTCACTCATGATTAAAAATAGGTTATGTTTACTGAGGTTAGTTTTTTGCTTGTTTCTAATGTTTTATTACTAATGTTAGGTTATATTGTTAATTATTTGCATTGGTACGAGAAAGTTGTGTAATGTTTCACACCATCCTTTTATTGCTTATATAGATATCTAAGAAATAAAACTGTCATCTTCGTTTATTCGCCACTGTTTCCAATGCTTTATGTACTATTAATGTACTTTTTAATTTCCTGTTTCCACTCCTTATAACAAATTATGAATTACGTAAAGAAGTAAAATACGTAAAGATAAAAATGCGTATGTCAATTCTATGTAACCCACCAGGTTGGTCTAGAGGTAAAGTCGTCACCATAATCAGCTGGTTAACAGCTGATTTTCGGAGACGAAGGTTCCTGGTTCAAATCCTAGTAAAGGTAGTTACTTTTATACGGATTTGAATGCTAGACAGTGGTTACCGGTGTACTTTGATGGTTGGGGTACAATTAACCATACTCTCTCGGGAATGGTCGACCTGAGACTGTACAAGACTACACCTCATTTACACGTCATACATATCAACCTCATCTCATTGGGTCATAAGGTTGCTTATTGTTCTGAATTGCAACGTACACAAATTAGGGATTACAAAAAAAATTTCTATTTGCTTTAATAGTAGGGCCACAACATGAATGACCATATGTTGAAATGTTTAATCGTGAACGAAATTTCATTTGCATATTGGTTTGGGATATTATCAGTTGAATTTTCTGCTAATCTGAAAACAAGTGATCTATTAATCAGCTCAATATATAAGCAATAGTATAAACACAAGTGAAGCGATCTTTGATACGATTAGTTAGTACCCTTAAGACAATGCGCAATTTGTCAGCATTTAATTTGACTCGACAAGTGCGCCATCTGTTAACAAAGATAAGAGATAACAGAACGCCATTTGTCATACGTCATGACGCTCATCTCGACCAAAACTCCTTCATCGTTGTTTCTCATCGCCTCCTCATTCATATTTCTCTCTCATACTCTGTTCCACCCTTACCCATCAACCTTTCTCTGTTTCTCCCTTAGCTTGTCGTTGTTACAATAAAGCAATCATTGCATATAGTGGTGAAGGGGTAGCTGGAAGGTAGGCTGCAAGGTTGGTTTCAACATTTAGCCCTCTAATAGCCAATTTCACAACTACCCTACCGCCCGCTCATTGCTTGCTTACGTTTCCACTCATCCTTTACCCTCAGTCCTCAATCTACAAGAATTATTGAGGAAGCGAGAGAAGAGAGAAGTAGGGTAGGCTGGAGTCGCAAGTGGAATTACAATAACCCTCTGTTTAATGCTATACATTAAAACAAACACACCCAATTTGTATTATATATGAACCGTAAACATTACAAATTTCAACCGGAAGTTAAAATTCACTTCAATAAAACTTTATAAAAACTAAACTAAATGTTAACTTACTGTGAAAGTTTTTGATTGTTTTACAAAAAAAAAATGATTAGTTTGTCAAGTTACTTTTATGATAAGCGTTAATCCACACCACGTAATTTTAGCGTTCAAAAGCGGATTTGTATATTGGCCTCTTTTAGTTGTTAAGTAATACTTCGGAACTGATCAAGAGGTACTCAGTTCTATTCTGTTTACACTAAAAGCTTGATGTTGCAGCAGTCGTATTATCTAGTCTCATGGTAGTTGAAATTGTTACAGCTTAAAAGATTTGTTTTCTTCTATGGTACTGGTTTTATTGTTCGATTCATTTTAATTATTTGTCTTGTATATAAAACGTAATTCATCAGTGCATGTAAATAAAAGCATAAGTCCTCACTGACTGATTGGCTGACTCACTCAGTCACATTTTTTATCACTATTCCTCTAACTTTCCCATAACACAAAGACCAGAGATTCAAACTTTCGTTCCGATACCAAAATACTAAAGTATTTACTACAGAGTGATTTTTTAGTCCTGTTACCTAATTGTTAATGTTGTTAATGTAATGGTATTTTTTTTCTAAGCAAGGGAAATTTTGTTTTATGACACGAATTTGGTAACCCTACTCAACCGGTATAGATACGGCAGTGTGAGTTAATTCTCCTTGAGCTATGTAATATTTTGTGCCGTGTTGTGAACAGAATGTCCCTAGAACAACGGGTGTTCATTCTTGAACAATATTTTGCTACGAAATTATTAGTAGAAATCAGCCGCCCAAATTCGAGTTTTTTGGCTGTTCACAACCGTCGAGATGGATCCAAGCTTCATCACTAAAGAACACTATGTTTAAAACTTTGATTCCTTTATCATTTAGAAAGACCGAAACCAATGACAATGTTGCATTCGCTTGTTTAAATCTGGAGGCTGAAGCTCCTGAACTAATCGTATTGGATACAATTTCAATTGTTTAGCAGCTTTCTGAACACTCGAATAATGACAAATCAACATGCGAGGAAAGTTTTAGTAAACTTTTCCGTGGAGAATTGAGCAATCTTGTTTTCACATTCTCTAAAACGACAACATCTGTCAAGAGGGGTTGACAACTAAGTTATCTGTTGCAAGCACTACCGTCTCTCGAAATCGGATTTTTACCCTAGAAATTGACATTTTTTTCTTTTATGGTAGAGAAACACCACCAACAAATTTAATTTTAAGTGATTCTAGAACATTCACGTTCGATTTCATAGCAAAATATTGTTCAAGAATGAAAACCCGTTGTTCTAGGGTAAAAGACATTCTGTTCGTAACCCGACCGGAAACGGCACAAAAATTTACACAGCTCAAGGAGAATCAACTTACACTGCCGCATCTATACCGGCTGAGTAGGGCTACCAACTTCGTGTCACAAAACAAAATTTTCCATTCAAAAAAAATTACCAGACATTAACAATTGGTTAACAGGACTAAAAAAAATACTCTGTAATAGTAAATAGCAAAGTTAAAATATTTATAACTAATAGTAATGCAAGAGAATTACTTTTCCATCTTTTGTTCATAAGGGGTAAAAAGTGAGTAACCTATCCAAAGCAATAAGTATCGTTTATGTCACCTACCTTCCCAGAGATCTTCAGTTTTGAATATTTAGGCTACTTATAAAATAAAGTGTTCGAATTTAGATAAATTTGCTTCTAAAGAATAAAAAGGTAAAACCAGTAAATGTCCAAAAGAAGTAGCTTTAATTTTTTCCTTTGCAGTTATACAAGTCTAACCTCAATAAAAGTATTTTCTGTACTAATACAAATTTACGTATGGTTTATTTACAGTTCAGTTTCCTGATTAGTTTTGCTTTTACCCATATTGACCAGTACTGGTCAGCCCAACGGGCTTCTATACCGAAGTCCCGGGTTCAATTTGCGGTCAGATCAGGCATTTTTTCATCTGTATATCACCTCGTATCATTTTCTTCGCACAAGCCAAGGCTTATATAGGCATCATGACTCAATAAAAATAAGTATGGGGACACAACACTTTTGTGTTCTTGTTAATCGTCGCCGCCTTTGATTACTAGAAAGATGTCAGTTATTTACCACAACAGCAAAAAAAAACACCAGCCCAGAAGTGTGACTTATGAGAGATCCAGGTCAAGCTGCGTCTGTGGGAGGCATCTGATGTGCTTGGTGTTTCATCATGGTGGTGTGTTTCAGAATAGTTATTGAATATAGTTAATTTCTTGATGTACGCAGGGTTGTCCATTATAATAACTATATCAGTGTTGTAATTTAGAGTTTTTGTTTCTTTTAGATTCTTTTCGATTTATTTTACTGTAAGGTTTTCCTTTTTACGTAATTTCTGTAGTTCCGTTTTGGGATTCTTTTTTTTGTGTTGCACCTTGGTTTCCTGAACTGATCATTTATTATTACATGCCCGAACTTCAATAAAACTTTATTTCACTCAAAATACCACAAAATAAATTATTAATCTGAATTATGTAATAAAAAATAATCATCACTATTCCTCTAACGAAGTCCCATGTTACAAAATATGTATTTTGGTATGTAGCTTTTTACATTTAATGTTGGCACGTTGTCTTTATTTAATTATTTTTTTTAAATACAGAAAAATCTACAATCTGTTCTTAAGTAGAATATTAAATAGATGAGTTTTTTTGTTTTATGTCATGTTTAATTTGTTACAATAACTGAACAGAATTATGTTGTTCTCTTTCAATGGAGTTGCATTTTGAAGGGGGCATTTGCTAAATAAATAACTGTTTTATCTATCAGTAATATCAAAAGAAAATTGTTCTGTAACTGGGATAGATTCAATTGTAAAGTTTTATTTAAGAACTCATTCAGCCAATATTATGTTTGTGAGATTTTCATGTTCATGAAATGTAGGTCTATATCTGAAAAGTAGTTAAGTAAATCCCGTGGTTATATTTCGAATCATTTGATGATTCTATATTTTTGTTTTGGGCTGTGTAAACCAAGAGGCTGTTTACCAGATTTTTTTGGTAGTTTCTGATCATTTGTCTAAATTGGCTGCTGGGCTTCTACTAGGGAAAGAATCTTTGGTCTACGTTGGCTTTGGAACGAAGTGAGGAAATTAGATTTTCTCCGATCACCGGAGGTGACGAACCGGCCGGCTCAGATCCCTACCTAAGCACCTAAGCACCTAAGCACCTAAGCACAGATTCCTTGCGTTGCTTTTTTGAATGATAGTATTATTTTGTTAATTCGATTGGCAGCATACGTTAAAAAATTTAAGTTTAAAGTTAAACTTTTTCTAAGTTCAACCTGTACTTGTTCAATTTTCTTCATTCCGTCCCACATGACGCTGATAACAATAATTTTTTTTGAGATTCTTCGTTTTTTCTAAATTTAAATTAATTGTTTTTTGTTGAATATTCAATTTCTTAAAGTTGCTAGTCACTTTCTTATGCTTGAAATATCAAATGGGAAGTAAGTAGGGCGATTTATTTTTTGTACACATACCTTCTACTTACTTTTACACCTCTATAATTTTCTTCTTCCTCGGTTTCCTCATTTTCCCCTTCACCAATTAAACTATACGGGGTGGTAAAATGTGATAAAGAAGAAGTTCATAAAGAGCTTTACTCTGCCTTCTCGACAGGGGAAAGGAAGGAGTGTTAGGTGGGAGAGTACGTTGTGTTAAGATGGGATAAAATTTACCCCCCGTTCGTATAATCCTGCAGTCGCAGTCATCTGTTTAAGACAGATTTGATTTATACATACACATTACAATCGCTTGGCTCCTTATATCTTTGTGGATATCTATGTATGTATCTGTACATTTTATATGTGCCTGGTAAAATTGTAGACAACCGACAAAAATTGTAGTGCAAGTTGACATTTATTTGCTGCATTAAGAAGTTCACATACATCGTAGTAATTTTGAAGAATACTGTTACACTTTTTAAGCATCTGTATAACAAATTTATCGTTACGTACTGAAAATGACAGTCACACATTCAATATACTTGTTCTTGTAATTTAAATATTGCATTACTACATCTTAAAATTCAATTGATATGTTTTTATCTATCAAAATTTAAAATAATGTTTCAATTCCTCAAACATTATTGTTGAAATTAGTACATAGGCCTATTACTACTGAAAAATCTATTTATGTTTTTTCTTAGTTAGCGACAATTATGGGTTTTAATACTGTAACAGTGGGTTTTAACGAGTTAAAATTTCCAAACCCTAAGCGGGAATCGAACCAGGACATTCCGCTTTTGTAGACTAGCACGCGAGTCACTACGCCAAGAAGGTGGTCAAATCTATATTTTAAAGGAATGAAAATGATTTTATTATGTTTTGCAGGAGCCTAATGATAAAACTTGTAGTGAATACATGAAAACATTTATAACCATATTTTATCGATTCTCTTTACTTTGGTAAATAGATTTGCAATTTTTTTTGAATACAGAAAATCTACAATCTATTAATCTCTTATTATTCTCTTAATTAGAATATTAAGTAGATGAGTTTCTTTGTTTATGTCATGATTGAAGAAACCCCCCCCTCCAATGGAGGAAATTCGTGGATATAAGTGATGTGTTGCTTTAAAATAAGTCCGTACGATATCTTCGTTTGTATTATCCATGAGTGAGATGACGAGGTGATTTTTGTGTAATTCGAGTCTTATATTATATGTGAATGCAGCAGAACAGATTGTTATTTTTTACTTCGAGAGCTTTGTTAATGTTACATACAATCCTATTTACTTATCCCACTCAGGCACGGCATATTTTCATACGTTACAAATAATCATTTCATCCTTCACAGTTGTAACCCAACGTCGTCGCTAATGACCACAGTAGTTGATACGACGTTAAATAAACGAAGTAAAAAAAATCCTATTTACTTGCTTTGTCGTAGAATGACCAGCTCTAAATCCAAATTGATGGCTTGGAATCACATTTTTCAGTTCAACTTCATTTAATAAACGTTTTAATATTACTTTTTCTAAGATTTTTTATAAGACCGAGAGTAAAGTAATAGAGCAATAAGATGAAACGTCATGTATTGGTTTACCTGTACTTTATAACCAAATTTTAAAACCTGAAAACATTTATTATTGCTCATCGGAAATATTGTAAAGTTATTACTGATATTTTATTGGTGGCAATTTCTAAAATTGCCATCAAATTTTAGTCATTTTATTTCATTTAATATCCTTAGTTCATCCGTCACACCCAGATGTCAGAAACTACAAGATATAGGAAAAAACGGTTTTCGGTTTGTAAATTACACAAAAAATTAGTGGGCCTAAATTTAGTTTTAAGCTCCACTTTTTACCGAAAGTGGCCCAAAACCGGTAGTAAAAAAATCAGTCAGAAACTATAAGAGATAGCAACAAACTTTTCCGGATTCGTAACCTACAAAAGTTAGTGGGCCTGAATTGGGTTTGAAATTCCGATTTTGAACAGAAGTGGCCCAAAACCGGAAGTCCAGAAATCAAAGTCGGAATTTGGAAACAAAAATCGTGTAATTCGATTCCTTTTAAAGAGTAGATACAGAAATCACTAATGGTTTTTGCAATATGTAAAAGGTTAACCTTTTTAAAAATTTCTACCAGCCAGAGACGCGTCACCTCATGAAAGAAATTTTTATATTTTATTGTGTTAAGAATGCTTTTCTAAATAATTTTCAATTTATTCGTAAATTATCTTTAATTAATCAGATATGTTTAGGTCAAGAGCTGATTTGAACCTCTAAAGGCTTTACTAAGTAAAACGAGAAGTAAGGTGGTTTACAATCTTGCCTTCCTCACTGAGTGAAAAAATAAGCTTTCAGCATGCCAGGCTCTCTGAAAAGCACCTACCTTCCACCCTAAAAATGAAAGCTTTCCTTCATTCATCACAGTGTTTGGCTCTATAATGAAATTCATTATTCTCTCAGAGGAGATAACTCTGACTAGTATCTTTTACACCTGTATCTCTTCTGTTCTTAAATGCTTCAGTCATATCATTGGCTGACTTTGTGATAAGAAACAGAACTATTTTTTGTAATCCTGGAACTAGCCGATCGAGTGCAAATAATTTTACACTTCACCTACTCGTTATGGACAAATTGTGAAAATATTGTTAATATTTTCTTACAGTTTATTGTGTTAATATTGCTTTCCTAAACAATTTTTAACTTATTGTTGTCAATTATTCTTTAATAAATCAGATATCTGCCCATAACAAACAGGTGGAGTGTCAAATTATTTACACCCAATCTGTTAGTTGCAGGGCTAAAATAAATATTTCTGTTTCTTATCGCATGGTCAGCCAATTAAATGACTGAATCATTTAAGAACAGAAGAGGTAGAGGCGTAAAAGACACTAATCAGAGTTATCTCCTCTGAAAGTAATGAATTTCATTATACAGCCAGACCCTGTGGTGAATGAAGTGAAGGTGTCATTTGCAGAGCGGAAAATATGTGCTTTTCAGAGGGCCTGGCATGCTGATAAGCGTACTTTTCTACTCAGTGAGGAAGGCAATGGTAAACCACCTTACTCCTCGTTTTACTTAGTGAAAAATCTACAGGTTCAAACCAGCTTTTCGGCTGATGACCTAAACAACAACAACAATGCTTTCCTAATTAATTTTTAACTTATTGTTGTCAATTATTCTTTAATAAATCAGATTTGTCATAATAACCAACGTTTGCAGAGCGGTCTTTCAACAACTAGCTTGTGCATGACAAATTCATATAATATGACCTTGATTTAGCAAATTTCTTCTTGCCCGTTTGCCCCTATATTTTTATGAACATATTCATTGAATTTCATATAATTTTAAATGTAAAAGTGTATAAAAAAGGTTTTTTTAAGACCGGAATATGTGTTGGAGTATTATTAATGACAAAAAGTTCACTAGAATGATATATTAATGAGAGTTCTCTTTATAAACAACAGAATTAAATGATGGAATGCATGCCTGAATTTCTAAACGTCTCTTTTGTTATGTTGTTAAATGTTAATAGGTACAGTATCTTATAATAAAGGTTGTTACTATGACAACCTTATGCACTGCTGATCTCACAACAGAATACTGATTAAATTAGTCGCAGTGGTGGAAATCACAAGCCAAGCAAATTTATAGTAAAATTTTACTTTGAAATATTTGCTGCGGTATTTACAAAAGCATGAAAATTTCTTTTTTCACGTTCGTTTGCAATTTATTATCAGTAATTTAATCTTCATTAATTTTTAAAAGAAGAAAAAGTATAAAAATATCGCTTGAATTAATACACGTAAATGTATTTGGTATGAGATTTGAAGATGAATACAAAGTTGTAAATAGGTTTCCAGGAACGCTACAGTGAAACAATAATATATCGTTAAATAATGGATCAAAGTACTTCCTCTTACATCTATCACCAAAGCTATTGAATTTATTGCCTTTATTAATATTTTAATCTTGTTTAACCAATCAGTTGGATAAAAATCATTGAAACTTAGCCTAAATTAATAAATTACTGAATAAAAATCTAAAACTGTTTTCTAAATTTTCATAAATTTCAATAAAAGCCTAGAATCGATGATATTTTGATAGAAATTTTATAAAATATCCCACAAACAAACTCATTGTGTGGATGTTATGGTAACAAAATTCATTAAAGTTATGTTTAGTTTTAGGTAACTTTGTCTGTAATAGATCAATCAAACTAAATGTAATAGAAATAACTCTTTGGTATAAGCTAAAAACGTTTTTTGAGTACTGCTAGTTGGGTTAGGTAATATAATTTGATAGTTGTAAATTTAAGCCTAGATACTAAAATAAGATGGTCTCTTTTAGTTCTGTATGCAAGTAACCAAACGTAAGCTCCATTACAATAAAATTACAAAGCTGACGAACTAAATGTTAATAATAATAATAATAAATGTGCTTTATTCCTTATTATTTAAATTACAAAAAATCTTTAACAAATTATAAAATTCGTTAGGCTGTTATCAGTTAATTAATTGAAATGTCTTTTCTCAGCACAGATTGGCTTGACCGAAGTCGTCCGCCAGATTCACTAACACAAATACCTTTAAATTCTGTACAGCTGAAATATAAATTTAAAACAAAAATATACACTATATACGTTTAGTAAGAAACAAATCAAAGTAAAAATAAATACAATTAATAAGAGAATTTAGATAACATAGATAATACAATATTTAAATATCAGTGGCTGGTCTTTCTAATTAACCAAACTAATTTTTACTTACACAGATAAAATTATTATTAAAGACAATTTTTTTTTCTTTTTTTTTAATTATGTCAAAATGAAAGTTAAAAAAGGTGCACACATCACTATTATTACATTAATAATTGAACTCATCAACCAGCCAGCGCCTATACCTCTTAGCTTGACGAATATAGCCAATAAGGGCATTCCAGTCCCTACCTTCTAAATAGCATATAATTTCATTTCTATTTAACCTACGGCACCCAAACCACTTTGTTCTTAGTTCATTCAGAACCGGGCAGACCCCAATAAAATGTTCCACTGTTTCCTTCTCTCGCAGGTTGCACAGGGAACAACACTGTCTCTCTTCTTCCCTGTGCGGCCCATTATTTAATCCCAGCTGACCTCCTCTAGCCCTAAAAATGATACAGATTGAGGCCCGATCATATTCATCAGAGATGTATGTTTTTTCACCCATATTAAACGTCAGTTGCTTATAAAAAGTATTGTATTCAGCCCTCATTGCCCTCTCAATCCATTTTTTCCTCGTGTTTTCCCTTATTTTCCCCAAAATATAATTTAATTGCCCCCTCCAATCATCTCTATTAGAAGCAGTCAGCTGACAATGAAATCTAGCCGCTAATTCTTGCCACCACTTAAACCACCCCACTTCCTGAACAATTGTAACTTCAGCCAATTTTTTGGGCAACCTTCGAGCGGGCAACTCTAACACTTTTAACACGTACTTAACGTGCAGTAAAAATAAAAACTGCCACATCAAGTCCACGCCAGTTTCCAAATATATTACATAATTAGGCGTATTATTGGGAATTCCAAATATTTTTTTCAAAGCAAACCTTTGAAAGATTTCAAATTCATCCATATTTTCGTATCCCCATACCTGTGCACCATATGCCACTATTGCCCGACATACTCCGTTAAAGACAGCCCATTTAGCGGAGATTGGAACTTTGTTCTGAGAGCAGAAATTACCCCAAAAACTGTTCAGAGCAAACTTGGCCACCGAAACTCTGTCTCTTGCATGAGTTTTAAAAGACAAGGATGGCGTTAATACTATCCCCAAATATTTATATGAATTTACAACTTCTATTGTTTCACCTCCCATTTCCCACTGCTCGGTCCGGCCCAATCTTCCCCCCTTTCTAAAAACCATAATTTTAGATTTTATGAGATTAACAGTTAGCCCCCACTTATCGCAATATATTTTCAAATTATTAATCATAGTTTGTAAAGTTTTAGGGCACACTGACAGAAGAGCGACATCATCTGCATAAAGCAATGCTCGAATTATTAAACTATTGATTTTAACGCCACCCCCTACTTCTTCCTCAAGATCATTCAAAAACAATGCAAAAATCAGTGGGGACAATAAATCCCCTTGTTTTACCCCTTCTAATGTTTCGAATTCTGGAGACAAACCATTATTACACCACACCTGCGACGTTGTGTGCCTGTATAGGTCCATTAAAACGTTCATAAATTTAAAGGATAGCCCAATACTAAACAATTTAAAGAAAAGTGCCTCCCTATTTACTGAATCGAAGGCGGCTTTAAAATCTACGAAGAAACAATATAGTTTGCCCCCCTTTTTCTTTAATACTAAATTTATTATACTAATTAAATTGAAAATATTATCGTTTGTTGAATAACCTCGCCGGAACCCCGCCTGGTTCTCGTGCAACATCTGTTTTGAGTCTACCCAATTCTGCAATCTATTCAATAAAATTCCCGTAAAAAGTTTAACAATTGTATCTAAAAACGAAATTCACCTATAATTACCTACATTTGTCAAATCCCCTTTTTTGTGTAATGGGAATATAATTGATTTTCTAAAAGAGTGGGGAACCCTTCCGTAATTAAAAATTTTATTAAAATAGTTAACCATCAAATTTAAGTATTCGGCTGGGGCCTTCTTATAGAATTCGTATGGAATTCGGTCTAGCCCAGGAGCTTTATTTACTTTGGCGCTCCTCAAAACCAGTACCAATTCCTCACAACTTATATCCGCATCCAGCAAAGGATCAGTATAATGTGGAGCAGCGTACGCGATTCCACGGTCACGGAGTGCACCGGCGTCGAAAAGACCCTGAAAATAATTAACCCACTCTTGGGGTTTTATTTGAGGAGCACACTTAAATTTTTTCGTTTTAAATTTATTTGCACATTCCCAAAAGCTACTTACATCCCTAGCCTGCTTAATGTCCCGAACCATCTCACTAAAGCATTCCCTTTTCTTATTCTCACACAATAATTTATAACTACTCAATGCATTTAAGTACTCAGTCCTCATCAGATCGAAACCATTCTTCCTATACAGATTTAACCACCTGAACACCCTAGACCGTGCCGCACCACACTCCCTATCAAACCAAACCTGCTTTCCAGCAGGTATCTTATTTTTTCTGAGATTGTTTTCAGAACTACTAAATGTTAATAGGTTGTAGTAAATGCCCCGCGGTTTGTATCCAATGAAAACTTCAGAATCATTTAAAAATTTCAGACCTTAATGATGTTTTCAATAATTTGTACAGGTGTTTTAAGCTCAATATTTTTTGCTAACACAAATCTTTTTATAGATAGTATATGTAGGCTATATTCCCAAACCCGACCAGGCTAGTAAGGCGATGGAGTATAAAAATAAAACTTCATTTCCATATTTTTTTACAATTTTTTCCATAAACATATGTTCAAAAATCAATAATGCATTTACATCAATTTTCGACGTACTAAATGGAAAAAATTGACCTACCCAACTGGTAGGGTCAGTGGCGGAGCGTTTAGCAGCTTACTGTCGATAAATAAAAAGTTGAATTCCACTCACCTTAGAAGTCCTACGACTTACCAGCTGGTACCAGTGGCTTTCCGATGAGTGGTGAGCTGCCGAAGAACTTGAAGTGGACTGTAATTGCGCGGTTAGTTTTCGGAGTGTTTCCAACGCGTTAAATACGTAGCGATGCGTTAATTTAATAGAGAAATACACTTAAAAAATATAAAGAAAACAAATTAGCGGTTGCGGATAATTCCCAATACTAGGGCGAAAGCGGAAAAGCGTAAGACTGCACAGAGAGCGTTCTTTTGCGTTTGCGAGTTAGCGGACGACTGTGTCCAGTTCAGTATAAAACTGTCTTTACGTGTAGGTAGAAATTAACCCTCATTGGTTGAGACCGATAAATGATATCTTATAAAAAAACACAGAAACTAAATTGAAGAATTGAACAAACATAAAATTTATATTGTCCCAAACATTCCTCCCCACCTTAAACGAACGTAAGGGCGTTTAATAGAGTCAAAAAATATATACATATATACAGGAAAAGTATAAAAGCGGTGAAAGCGAAGATAAGAACAGGATACAAGCGGAAGAAAAGGAAAAACGGAAGGGAGGTGCGAAAAATAGTTATTGTGTGGGAAGCGGGAAAAGCTTGACAGCGGGACGAACAAGGTGACCGGCTGACGTCTTGACCTTAGCTGTTCTGACGACTCCGTCTTTTCCGGGGAAAGTTTCCAGAATACGTCCGATAGGCCAATGTAGCGGCGAAGTGTCTTCATTCTTGACCAGATCTTGAGAACCAGATCTCCTTGAGCGATGCTTCGTGTACAAGCCTGCCATTTTACCCGTTGTTGCAGTGTATTCAAGTACTCCTGGGACCAGCGTTTCCAGATGCGCTGTGTGAAAGATTGCACCAGCTGCCATCTTTTCAGCCTGTTGAGCGGTTGTTGAGACACATCCTCTTCGGGAATTTGACTCGGGTTACTACCTATCAAAAAATGTGCGGGAGTCAAGACGTGCAAGTCCTCTGTATCTTGAGACAAAGGTAAAAGCGGGCGCGAATTCAATATGGATTCAATTTGCGTTGTTAGCGTCATGAATTCTTCTAGCGAAAGTATTGCAGTGCCCATTACTCTTTTTAGATGGTGTTTAACACTTTTAACAGCAGACTACCAAAGACCTCCCATATGAGGTGCAGCGGGTGGTGAAAAATGAAATTTAATTCCCTGTGGGGTGCAGAAGTGAATGACATCCTGTTGTGTTTTCTGGTTTTCAAAAAATTGTGCGACGATTTTTCGTAGTGCGTTGTTGGCGCCTGTGAAGTTAGTACCACAATCAGAGTAGATATCAGAACATCTTCCACGGCGAGCGATAAAACGCTTTAAAGCGGCGATGAAGGCTTCAAAAGATAAATCGGTAACTACATCAATGTGAACTGCTTTTATTGCGAGACATACAAATACACAAAAGTATGCTTTGATTAATTTGGCGTTGCGTAATGCGGTATGAATTTTAACTTGAAATGGCCCGGCGAGATCCGTAGCAGTATGCAGAAACGGCCTGGCGGGTGTGACTCTATCCTTAGGAAGAGCTGACATAAGCGGTGTTTGGTTGTACGGCTTACAACGAAAAAAAATATTGCACTTGCGAATGTTTGAGCGTATGATACTTCTAGCAGATAAAATCCAAAATGTTTGCGAGATAATTGATTGAAGAAGTTGAGGTCCTGCATGAAGCGAAACGGCATGATAATAATTAATTATTAAGTCTGTTATGACATGTTTTTTAGGCAGGATAATAGGATGTTTGCTGTCGGATGGTATATTAGAGTAGTTCAGTCTACCGCCGACACGAATTAATCCATCGTTGGAGATGAAAGGAAATAAGGTTTTCCACCGAGAAGGTAGTTGTTTTTCCAGTTTCAAAAATTCTTCTCTGAAAACATCTTGTTGTACAATTTTACAGACTAATAGCGTAGAGTTTTTCAATTCCTTAACTGAAATATAATTCCTGAAAATCTGTTTATTTTTAAATAAAATCATTTGTGTGCGTACGCGAGAGCGTAAATTATTAATAAAACGTAAAACATAAGCGTAAACTTTCAGTAAATAAGACCACGAAGAAAATCTATCAAATATTTTGTTGCTATCTATAGCAGTGGCGACGAGACAATACTGTTGTGTAGTCTTGGTTTCAGGTAGATCTTTAAATTGGAGTGGATAAAATTTATTTTCAGGCCAGGTGTCTTGCGATCGGCTGAGAAACTGTGGGCCTCCCCACCATAAGGGATGTGAGTGAAGCTGTGTAGGAGTTGTACCTCTTGAAGCTATATCCGCGGGGTTTTGAATTCCTGGAACGTGATTCCAAATGTTAGGTTGCGTCAGTCTTTGAATTTCAGCAACGCGATTGGCGACAAACGTATTCAGTTTATAAGTTTCAGTACGAATCCATGATAGAGTGACTGTGCTATCCGTCCAAGCAAATAAGTTTACAATATTAAAATGTGGCGACATTAATTTGAAAGTATAATCTAATAAACGGGCTGACAGTTGAGCAGCGCAAAGTTCCAGTCTAGGAAGAGATAATTTTTTAAGCGGAGCCAATCGAGTCTTAGCAATTAATAAGCTAACGATAATATTATCAGCAGATATTTTATTTCTTAAATAAGTAACAGAAGCAAACCCCTTTTCTGATGCGTCACAAAAGGCATGCAGTTGAAGTCGTGACTTGTCATTAATGCCTAAAGAACGAGGTATTTTTATTTTACAAATAGCTGGTAAATCAGAAACAAAATTGTTCCATCTTGGTAACAGATCACTAGGAAGAGGATCGTCCCAACCAAGGGCACGTGTCCAAAGCGATTGCATAATACATTTAGCGTAGAAAGTAACTGGGCTTAAAAAACCAGTAGGATCATAAATTTGAGCGATAATAGATAAAATCTGTCTTTTAGTAGGTGTTACAATGAAATTGTGTTCAGAAACATGATAAGAAAAACAATCATTAACAGGAGACCAAAGGAGACCAAGTACACTAAACTGTGGTTCTTGGAAGGCGGTAAAATTTAGCGGTTTTTCATAATAATCAGTTGGTAAATTTGACATCAAAGCTTTTGAGTTAAAACACCACTTGCGCAATTCGAAACCACCTAGTTTTAAGAGTTTAATTAAATCTCGTTGAAGTTTTAAAGCATCAATCTCAGTAGAAGCACCAGCGAATAGATTGTCGACGAAGGTAAATTTTTTAAGTACCCTAGCTGCTTCGGGATAATGATGTCCTTCATCGGCTGCCAGTTGATGTAAGGTCCTGATTGCGAGGAAAGGAGAACTTGACAAACCGAACGTCACCGTGTGTAACTTGTAGATTTGAAGCTCTTGCGATGAATTTTCACGCCAAAAAATGGTTTGAAATTTTTGGTTTCGGGGTGAACTAATATCTGCCTGAACATTTGCTTGATGTCACAGAAAAATACAAAATTGTGCAAACGAAAATGTAAGATGATATCAGAAATTTCTGTTTGTAATTTTGGACCAGTTAATAAAAATTCATTTAACGAAAAATTTGAAGTTGTTTTAGCTGATGCGTCGAAAACTACTCTCAAACGGGTAGTGCTACTATTTTCTTTAATAACTGCATGGTGAGGTAAGACATACTTGATATTAATTATTTCTTGTGGTTCACAAAGTGACATGTGATTACTATTTAAATAATCTTGCATAAATTCACAATATAATTTTTTCAAACTAGTATTGGCGTTCAAGCGACGTTCCAAGGCGAAAAAACGTTTTTTTAGCGAGGGTAAGCGAGTCACCAAAATTTTGTAGCGATAAGTCCGGGTTAAAAGGTAACCGAACGATATAGCGACCTGAACTGTCGCGATTGTGCGATTGTAGAAAATAATTTTCACAGAATAAATCATGTGGCTTAGCTTCGACAGAATTAGCGACTTGTTCTTGTTTCCAAAAACGTGTTAGTGAATTATCCAAATCTTCGTTAGTTAGCGTAAGAAAAGAATTAGCAGATTTACAAGTTTGGGCCTTATCAGTAAAATATGAGCCCATTAAAATATACCCAAGTGAGCTATCGTATGCGACTGGTAATCCTTTACCAAGTACAATTGAGTTGCCTTTAACTATTTTTGTGAATAAACCTGCGCCCATTAATATATCCACGGGTAGACTTAGATTAAATGTAGGATCTGCAAGTTTTAAGCCGGCATTTAAAATGCTTTGCGTTAATTCCTTATGCAAGGTAGTATGCGGTAATGCATTAGTGATTTTATCTAATATAAAAAATTCTTGATAGTTTGCGATAGTTTTTCCTGATAAAGATTCCACGTGTAAATAAGTGACGTTATTACACTGTGTAGAAACAGAACTGACACCTTCAATTCTTTGTTCAGTAATGTTTAATTTAGCATTTAAGAAATCAGCGGTACGTTGTGTTAGGAAATTGCAGTGTGAAGCGCTGTCTAGAACTGCGCGTAAATTTTGATAAGTTTTTGTAACTAGATTAACAATTCTGATTATTATTGTAGCTAATAAAACAGAATGCTTACTTTTAGAAATATTTGCGTGACCATTGAATACAGGTTGGTCTTTAAAATTAGAAGCACTTGCTGTAGGCGGTTGTATACCTTCAGTGTTTACTTTATTATCAATTTTGGTGGTATTTAAATGCAATAAGGTGTGATGGTTTTTCTTACAAGTAAAGCAGCGATTTTTACTACGACAATCGGTGGTAATGTGCATACATGACAAACAATTGAAACATAAATGCCTGTTTTTAGCGAAATCAAAACGTGCTTGTGCTGTTAAAACTTTAAAATTAGCACATTGATAAATTAAGTGTGAATTATTACACAAAATACATTTAGGCGCGTTAGATTGCTCTTTAGTAAAGAAAGTTTGTTTATTATGCGGATTTATAGCGTTAGTTTGATTTGATTTATAATTTTGTTGAACGTGACTGTTGATATTTGGTTTAAATTTAATTTTTAACTGCGTAAGCTCATTTGTTTTTATTCGTTTTTGAACAAATTTTATTAAGCTTTCAAAGGACGGAACATCCATGTCAGAATGTTCATTTTCAAATTCCTTGCGTACAGTAGGCGGTAACGCACGGACACCTAAGTGTAACATAGTGAAATCAAATGAATCATTGATATTTAGTGCTTTAAATGCAGACATGTTAGAATTAAAAACTTCTAAAAAGTTATTTAGCGAATCAACGTTCTCATCGGATAGTTGACGAAATGTAATTATCTTATTTAAAAAAGTAGACGCTAATAAGCGTTTGTTCTGATAACGTTCAATTAAAATTTGCATAGCAATATCGTAATTATCTTCTGTAATATCTAAATTTTCGACAAGAGAAAGCGCGTGCGATTTTAAATAACCTTTCAGATACATAAATGTTTCGACTTTAGAAATGGTTTTATTTTTATGAATAGCCGAGTTAAATATTGCGTAAAAATTTGGCCAGCATGAAATGGTACCATCAAAGGCTTCGATCTCTAATTTCGGGAGACGAGCTTGGTTACGAGTTGTGACGGGCGCTACTTCCTTTGAACCTACCGCGGGGTTAGGCTGAGCTAACTTTTCATCAATCTTCATTCTACGCGCAAGTGTCTTAATATTGAAATATATCTCATCATATGCCATGGATACTTTTTTTTTTTTTTTTTTTTAACGTTAATTTTATTTAGAAACTATACAGTACAGTATAACCATCCAAGAGCTTAACTAAATTTTGAAAAAAACAAATGACTTGATAAATAAACAGAAATATTTTTTTAAAGAATACATCCCAGTGGATAATTCAAAAGTATAGTGGATTTCAAAAAAATAAGTTAATAAAAATATAGAACAATTATATCAATAGATCTCTACTCCATTTTCTTCGTAGGCGTCGGTGTGGTAAGTTTCGTCTTGACATTTGCTGTATTAGGGGATTGATGTGATCTGTTAATTTTCTGTTAAATTTGGAATATTTTATTTTAGCAGTTTCTGTTACAAAAGGGATTTTCAAATCGGAATGCAATGTTAAATTTGTTACGTAATATGGGGCGTTCGTTATCATCCGAAGTATTTTTGACTGATGAGTTTGAATTTTTTGAATGTGAGTTTTCTTTGCGGTCCCAAAAATTTCAATACCGTAATTCCATATCGGTCGTAAATAGGCTTTGTATGTTAATAATTTAAATTTTAATGATAGAGTTGATTTTCTGTTGATGAATTTTGAAAGTAATTTTGTACGGTTATTTAGTTGCAAACGTTTTGTTTTGATATGATATCCCCAAGTCAGTCTACGGTCTAAATGGAGGCCCAGATATCGAACTTTATTTTCTTGCGGTATCTCATTGTTATCCAGGTAAACAGTTGGACAAGTTCTTCTTCTTAAAGTAAAAGTCACTTGCACAGATTTCAGCGGGTTAACTTTCATTCTCCAGTTTTTGAGCCATGTAGATACCTCATACAAGTGATTTTGGATGTTCATCGAAGTTTCTTCTGGAGATTCACTGCTGCATAACAGAACGGTATCATCTGCGTACGCTGCTACTGTCGTGAAGTCATTTTCCGGGAAGTCAGACGTAAATATGGAGTACAAAGCAGGAGATAATATGGACCCTTGAGGAACTCCTGCTTCGATATGCCAGATATTAGAATATTCCAAACCTTGGCGCACAACAAAATACATGGATACTTGATGCGTTTCAACGCGTTCTGCGTCCTGAAGTTTAGCGTTAACCCGTACGATATTCTCATTTACTCGCTCAAAGGATAGGTAGTCGTCTTCTAGGCGCTGATAGCGCGAAATAAAAGATTCTAACTCGTTACTGTACGGTTTCGAGGTTTTCGCGAGATTAAAGCTAGTCATTCCTACATCGTATAGAGCCTGTAGGCGTGCGAAATATTTTTCTCTTTTAGCGACCAGAGCTTTGAGTTGAATTTGCTCTTGGTCAGAAGACATAATGAATACTCAATGCGTAATAAAAAATTTAAATAAAAATTGAATAAATAAAATATGTTTGCGTTGTGTGAAGCAAAATAATAGAAAATAAATATTAGGTATTTAATAATTTGTAGTGTCTGATAACAAAACAGCTGATGAGTTGAAATTCAAGTTCAATGTTAATTTTGTTGATAATATGAATTTTAATATTTTATTGTACAATTGAAATACAATACGCGTGCGTTGCACCTTGTTCTTCAGCGTAGTAGAGGGAGAAGGCAGAACAAAAGTGAGACGGAGAATGGTAATATTTTTTTTTTTTAAGGGCGAAAAACCAGACGGTTATCATCGCCCGTAAAGAGAATGGTAATAGATAAGAATGGTAATAGATATAATAGATAATAGAGAATGGTAATAGATAAGAAAATAGAACATGGAATAATGAATAGGGGAGAGAGGGGTAGACTAATGCGTAATACAAGTAACTAAGGCAGGCAGATAAAAACCGGTATTGTAGGCCTGTTATGACCTGCGCACCCTTACAAATTAATATTAAGAAAAATGTTTCCTTCACTATTAAAAATAATAATTATGGAATAATAAAATGTTAATACCCAATGTTTAAATAATGCGATTTAAATGCGGTTTTGAGTTTTTACACAGAATTTAAAAAATACACGCACTGATACACTCGCGAAAACAGATCCGGCCCGGAGGACCATACATATGGTAGGGTCAGTGGCGGAGCGTTTAGCAGCTTACTGTCGATAAATAAAAAGTTGAATTCCACTCACCTTAGAAGTCCTACGACTTACCAGCTGGTACCAGTGGCTTTCCGATGAGTGGTGAGCTGCCGAAGAACTTGAAGTGGACTGTAATTGCGCGGTTAGTTTTCGGAGTGTTTCCAACGCGTTAAATACGTAGCGATGCGTTAATTTAATAGAGAAATACACTTAAAAAATATAAAGAAAACAAATTAGCGGTTGCGGATAATTCCCAATACTAGGGCGAAAGCGGAAAAGCGTAAGACTGCACAGAGAGCGTTCTTTTGCGTTTGCGAGTTAGCGGACGACTGTGTCCAGTTCAGTATAAAACTGTCTTTACGTGTAGGTAGAAATCAACCCTCATTGGTTGAGACAAATAAATGATATCTTATAAAAGAACACAGAAACTAAATTGAAGAATTGAACAAACATAAAATTTATATAGTCCCAAACACCAACTATGGCTAAAAGCTATGTCCTAGCGTAGGTGTTTTCTTCTTTTATTTAGTTACAAAGTACAAGAGCGATTTATAAACTACGCCAGAGCTTAAAATAAAGATATATAAGAATATTTATACAATTTCCTTAATTTTTTTTTAGATATATTCTTAAAGTCATACGATTATTTAAAAATTCAATCTAAAAATTAGTATAACAGATCTAAAAACACAAACAAAAATCTATTGAACTAGAAATATATGTATAAAAAATCTGGGATAAATTTTTAAAAATCCGGTGTGAAACACTCACATGACTTTCTCTTGCCATTGTAAATAATGAATTGTAAGGTTAGTAATAAAACATTTTTTATTTTTGTTTTACGTCTGACTTCTGCAATTTCTGCTAATACAGATGGTAGATAATGATGATAATGAAAATGGGTGATGAAAAAATGCCAGACCTGACCGGAAATCGAACCCGGAATCCCGGCGTAGAAGCCAATAATAAAACATTAAAAAAAAACAAAAAACTAACCTCAAAAAACATAACCTAATTTTAATCATCAGTGAATGATGCAAAATGTAAACCAACCACAGATTGGCATATAACACAGAAAATCATTCTTTGACGCTTAACTTGGCTCTGTAGAGAAAATTTAAATTTCTTATAATTGGATTATAGTAGGCCTACACACTTTTGTCGTAAAATGGATACTAAGGCCAAAATCTTAAAAAACCTTGAATTCCTATGGTTTGATTATAAACACTTTGTCGTAAAATGCATACTAACGCCGAAATCTTAAAAAACTCATTTTGTTTTACAGATGTTATTGAAAAATAAAACAGAAAATACTAATTACTGTTAAACTGAGCGTTATAAAAAAATAAGTTGGAAATAAAAGTTGTAGATTTTTAATTGTGTACAACATTTATTTCATACCCTATTGCCCAAAATGCATTTTAAGGCCGAAATCCTTAAAAAACCAATCTTTTATACGAGAGAACAGACTTCCCAAGAATTTCAGCAGACATGGCGCCTACCGTATCTTGTAGAGCATAAAAAATTTAGTAAATCAGGCGATTTTTAAAAAAATCATATGAGCCGTTTTTGAGAAAATCACAAAAAAGTGAAAAATGACACGAAAAACTACTACTTCCGATTGACGGTTTTGATGAAAATGTTCGTGTCGAGTCCACTAGTAATACCTAACTTAAGTTTTAAGTTTCAACTTCGTATAATGTTCAGTTTTTAAGATATTTTGTTCACACACACACTCATACACACACACACACACACACACACACACACACACACACACACCAATTGCTAATAACATGCGTTTTGGATTCAGGGGATCTGAAAACGTGTATATCCGGTGAAAACTCAATTTCGAAAAATCGACATGAAAACATTACTTTCCTTCCTATATTCATATAGGCAAGAGAAAGTAAAAATGAGTAAGTCAAAAGAAAACTTTATTTTGTTAGTAACCTTTCTATATTTTCTCTTCCTACATTAGACTAATTATTCATTTATGAAAACTTCTTTTAAAAGACATAATTTAAATTGTTCACGTGCAAAAGGAGAAATTAAACATTTTGGGTGTCCAATAACCATGGTGACGCTGTTAAAGAGGCTTTTTCCAAATTGTGGAAGTATTAGGTGCATATTTCTAGTGTTGCAGTGGTGGTCTGTGCTTTTTAGACATAATCTATTTTTAAACCCCCTAATTAGATTTTCTTTAATACAGATTTGTCTTACACTCATCACTGGAAAATCAGTAAAAAGCTGCTCGGACGAATTTCTCGGAGTTTTGTTCTTTATAACGTTAATAATTAATTAGGTCCCATCTCAACCTATGATTTCATAGGTTAGAATGATACAGGTCCTTAAATATTACACACAAACATCAATTATCCGAACGTCAGTCATCCGAACTATCAATTATCCGAACCACCATCGATAGAAAAAAATAGATATTTTCTACCTAAATTCTTCTTCTTCTTCACGTGCCATCTCCATGACGGAGGTCGGCTATCATACTGGCGATACGAATTTTGTTGATCGCTGCTTTAAAGAGTTTGTCTGAGGAACACCTGAACCACTTTCTCAAATTACACAGCCAGGATATCCTTCTCCTGCCCACCGATCTTTTTCCTAATATTTTGCCTTGAATGATGAGATGCAATATTTGATACCTTGGTCCCCTCATAACATGACCAAGGTACCTTAATTTTCTTGCCTTAACTTCCTCCATGAGTTCCAGCTGCTTTCCCATTCTACTGAGGACCTCTTCATTCGTGACATGCTCAGTATATGAGATCCTCAACATTCTACGGTAGGTCCACAGCTCAAAAGCCTGTAGTTTCTTCTCACTGAATCTATTGAGAGTCCAAGCTTCCACACCGTACAACAGGACAGGGAACACGAAACATTCAAGGAGACGCATTCGTAATTCGAGATTTATATCTCGTGATGTTAGTACCTTCTTCATTCTGATAAAAGTAGCGCGTGCTTTCTCAATTCTAATTTTTATTTCAGCACAGTGATCACCACTGCAACACACTCGAGCTCCAAGGTACGTGTATGCATCCACTCGCTCTAGCACATCACTTCCCGCCAGAAGATCCCCCACAGGAGGTGGTGTGTCTTTGGTAATTACCATGTACTTGGTCTTTCTTGTATTAAGACTCAAACCACTCAATTTACTCTCAGCAATGACATGGCTGAGCATTCTCTGGAGATCTTCCATGTTTTCTGCCAGAAGGACAGTATCATATGCATACCTCAGATTGTTGATGGATATGCCATTTATTTTTATTCCTCCTGTCTCCTCTTCTAGCGCTTTGCTTATCACTCTCTCGGAATAGATATTGAACAGGAGCGGCGAAAGCACACACCCCTGATGTACCCCACGCTTGATATTTAGCTCTTTACTGTACTCTGACTGCACCCGTACTGTGGCCTTTTGGTGGAAATATAGATTACTTATCAGACGAAAATTGCGTGCATCTATTTGAACTTCTTTTAAAATCTCAAATAATTTTGTATGTTGCACCTTATCAAAAGCCTTATGGTAGTCAATAAAACAGGCAAATATTGGCTGATTTACATCCAGGCAACGCTGAGAAAGAATATTGAAAGCAAACAGAGCTTCTCGTGTGCCCAAGCCATTTTTGAAGCCGAATTGAGTATCTGACAGGTTTTCTTCCAGTTTTCTGTGTATTCTCCTGTGTATTATTTTGAGAAATGTCTTCATTGTATGGCTCATGAGGCTTATGGTTCGGTAATCTTGACACTTCGTAGCATTTGCTTTCTTTGGAAGCGTTATAAATATTGACTTCAGCCATTCAGCAGGGATCACACCAGTCTTATATATCTGATTATATAAGTGAGTAAGTATTCTCACATAATCTTCGTCAATGAGTTTGAGAATATCTCCACGGAGTTCGTCTGGGCCTACAGCTTTCCCATATCTACCTAAATACGGACATACAATTCAATAAAAAATTTATACCAAAGTAGTTTCCTTGTTTAACTTGGGAACAGTTTAGACCGCTTATAGCAAAATTCAATATTTTTTAAAAAGTTACTGTTTAGTATGTTACTGGTACGTTAAAAAATATTTCATAACGTATTTTACTGAAGTATCTTTCTTTAATTTATTCAGTTTTCAAATTCTGTATTTTCCCGTTTGTTTTTATATAATCTTTATTGTACTACATTTCCAATATATGCAATAAATTGGTGTTTTTTTATACTGAAGTTTATGTTGGCCTTTAATAACCAATTAAACATTTAGGTTAAATTACATTTTTACGGTACAGTGTATCAAATTACGGTAATTATTTGATTATCTGAACTATTTGATTATCAGAACCGCTCTAATCCCAATTAATCCGGATAACTGACGCTCCACTGTATATTAGTGGTTTTTAAACCATTTGAAGTCCTACTGCTGAGTATTATTTTTCTTTAAATCATTATTTTCCCCATATTTTTTCATTGCCGTTACATTTACTGGTTGTTAGTTACAAAGTAAATGTAATAAATAAAGTTAAAAACAAATATTGCAATTTATTAAAATATAAATAAACTGTTGCCGCGTCTGTTATTACATTAAATGCCTTAAGGATAACCTTTACACAGCATTGCAAAGAAGGTACCTATCTGAAAAAGTTATGTTTATATGAAAATGGAATACAACTATTGTGTAAATTACATTAGTTAACATGTAATTATTGTAAATAGGTTGTTTATTACATTCTACCAACTTCTTTATCCTACTGTGCTCATTTTTGTAACTATTGATGTAATTGTACGTACTGTATTCTATAGAATAAGAATTCACTAATTCATTTATTTTATTCACTAACAATAGCATATTATCAGCTTAATTATCAGACATCCTAATATGTGGCCTGTGAGAAGTTTATCAACTCTCAGTACTCAAAATTACCTTAAAAACAGTTACTTTTTCAGAGTTCAACGATAAATAAATAGAGACTTACATGTGTATTTATATTAAAACAGCTAACTACTTAAGATTTAAAGTAACCAAAATCTTTGATCTTGGTGACAGCGTCTACACTTCTATGCTTGATAATTTAATAAAGATATAATGAATGTAATAAAAAAAATCTGCTGCATTTAGGGTTAGATTGAAGATATTTGACTTGAGATGTTGCACATGAATATATGCAGTTTTAATAAAAAGTTAAATGTTACAGCTAATATTTTTGTAAAAGCGATTAAAGACCGACTCGGTAGCTTCCTTAGTAAATATAATGTGTTATCACCCAATCAGTACGTTTTCCGATCTGAACTGAGCTCAAATGATGCTCTGACTTAGGTCATATTAACAATAATGAAGGGAGTTGACAGAGATAGAAATATTCATCTTTTTTCTTAGATTTTAAACAGCGTCCGATACTTTATCACACAAAATTTTCCTTATGAGCTTACACAATTGCGGCAGGATTGGATTAGCTTTCGCACTTTTAAAAAGGTACTTATTAAACCGCACTCAATGTATAAGGGTCAAGGGATAGCAAAGCGACAATTTAATATTTAAATATGGAGTCCCAAACGAGACACTGCTTGGTTCAGTACTTTTTCTGATAATATATTAACCAGGTTTTTTAACTTAAATATGGAAGTACGGACTTTTAGTTTTGCGGACGGTACGGTTTTGTTGTTCACCGGGTCTAACTAGAAGGATATCAATTGTAAGCCTAAAATGGGACTCAGACTTGTAAAAAAATGGTTAAATTAAACGTTTTTAGCTGATTCAGTCCAAGGACTGCCTAAATTCAATAATTTAAAAGTTCGTGCGTATCCAGGCGTGATGAACTGTTCTTGCAAAGCTGTTCTTTGTCAGTAAGTAATAAACTACTGGGTATAAAAATTAACTGCCTTCTTAGATGGAGTGAGCACATTCAAGATCTTAGTCATTGTTTAAGGAAATGGTATTTACATTCAAGAAACTTAGATGAGTACTGAAAAAGGAGACAAAGACTTTTTTTTAACCATAATGCAGCCGGTACTAACCTACGGTATAATGAGTGGGATGGCACTAACTTCTATTCGTTGGACCCTCTACAGAAAGTTCAGAAGCTGTTTTACGAATAATTTTTGTTGTTTTGGTCAAAATTCATCACTTTCAGAGGAGACAACCTCTGACTAGTGTCTTTTAGACCTCTACTCCTTCTGTTCTTAATATAATAATATAATCTGTTCTTAATATATAGTTCAGTAATATAATTGGCTGACCACGTGATAAGAAATAGAACTATTTTTTTAGCCATGAAACTAGCAGATCGAGTGCAAATAATTTAACACTCCACCTGCCTGTTATGGACGAGTAAACGAGTGAATAATTATTATCAATTACGAATTAATAAAAGAACAACCACGATATCCATCTGAGCAGCTTTTCCAAGAATTCGGAGTACTTGATGTCCGCCAAATGTTTGCAAGGGTAGCCATTATTTACTCATACAAAAAAATAAAATATTTTTCTACAAGAGCCCACTATTGTAATACAGGAAACAAGTATCTCCTTCTTTTACACAAGCCCTAAAATACATTATACTCGGTGCTAAGGAGCACAAATTCCTTAGCACCCAGGCTGCAGAATCTACTTCTCCACAACTTCGATACACCGGACATCATAAAAGCAATAAACATTTGGTTAATAAAAGTAGAAAGAAAATCTATAGAAACAGTAGTTATACTAGTAATTCAATAAATTTCTGAACTCGTCTACAGGTCTGATGATTAGTTTTTATAACTGTAGATAATTTCTTTTGCTTTGAATAGTTTAATTTTGTTTTTGTATTTTTTTGTTTTCTTTTCATATATACGAGTGCATATACTATAACATATTATTTTAATAACCTTCTAAGTAGTTTAATTGGTATTTTAGTAACTGAAATAAAATAGGTTTAATTACTAACACACTAATACAGTAGTAGATGAAATAATAGAAAATAAACAAAGAAACACTTAATTTTTCAATCCTTGAACATGGGAAACCATAATTGGGTGTATTAATTTTTCCACCACGAGATTAATATAAATAGTTTTAAATTTGTAAGTTGTAACCAAAGCCATTAACTTTGTATTGCAATAAGATTTTGTAAAGTAATGGGAAAAATAAATAAATAAATAAATAAAAGAATGGTGGATAAAATTAAATGTCCAACTGAAATAAAGTTTCCCAAACGACAGTGTAAAGCTGTAAACCATAATTTTTTTATGTGACACAAAAGGACAACATGACACACTATTTTACATATTATTTAAATTATTTTAGAAACACGAAATGTTTAATACATTCAGTCAAAAGTTTTATTTTAAAATATCGGATTATATTAACATTAGGATATTATACAAACGAGATAAAAAAGAAGGTATAGAATTTCCGAATAGTTTGAGATGTGTTAAGTGGTAACAACTGTTTGTTACCGAACATCAGGGGAGTTGCTTTTAGGAAGAAATAGAATCGGTAGGAGGAACAAAGTGGGTTGGAGGTTTTGGAGGTTAAGCAAAGCATGAACTATCTGGTATGCCCCTTTCCTTCTAATCGAGAAGGGTTGAGTATGTAACGGAGAAATGCGGTCGGTTGGTAGGGCACAAGTGTTAATACTAAGTTGTCCCCCTTCTGCACTCATTCTCTCCTTAAATCCCCATCGGTCCGTTTTCATATACATTGTCTCTCTCTTGCACACATTCACTCTTTCACTCTCTCTTTCTTCCTGTCACCATCGCACGACGGAGTAAGAGCGACGACGACAAATAGAAACGACGTCGGCATCATCGTCGTCTCGCGTTTGTAAAGTCTAATGTGGTGTACATATCTACCACCACAAGTGAGTGGTGTTGGCGTACATATTGCCACATCACACTTGTCATCATCTAACAGTCCCCTCATCGTCCCAATCTCTCCAAAACACATTCAAATTCAGTAAAACTAATCTCTCCCGTATTTAAATCGACTCCCCCCCCCTCAACTAAGTTAAGCTTCTCCTGAAATATATACCCCGTAACCTTCTATGCCCCGATCTCGTACCTCCTTTTATGAACTGTGAAACTTTACTTGATAGTGACCTTTTATTTTCAACTATACCTGCCTTCAATTTACGCTGAACTATTCTTGGGACATGATTTACTTATAATCAGTTTCGTTTCACTAGAGTTTAAAGATATTTAGTTACAGCAAAAAAGAAAAATGAAAACGATTACTCGAGTTTTTATAGATTTTATGTCTTGGCTGTGAAATGGTTATCGTGCTTGACCAATGGGATTAGAGTAAATTTGAAGTGAATCTCTGCCAACTGACTGACCGGGCTGGTCCGGTGACCAAATGGGTTTGTGAAATATGTTTTTGAGCTATCTACATGTTTTTATTCTTGAATATGATTCAATTTTAGACGTCTGCATTGCTCAGTGCAAGAATAACATCAACTTTCTTTGCGGTTGTTGTTGTTGTTTAGGTCAACAGCCGAAAGGCTGGTTTGAACCTGCAGAGGTTTTACTAAGTAAAACGAGGAGTGAGGTGGTTTACCATTGCCTTCCTCACTGAGTGGAAAAGTACGCTCATCAGCATGCCGAGCCCTCTGAACAGCACATATTTTCCACTCTGCAAATGACACCTTCATTCACCACAGGGTCTGGCTGTATAATGAAATCCATTACTTTCAGAGGAGATGACTCTGATTAGTGTCTTTTACACCTCTACCTCTTCTGTCCTTAAATGATTCAGTCATTTAATTGGCTGACCATGTGATAAGAAACAGAACTATTTATTTTAGCCCTGCAACGAACAGATTGGGTGTAAATAATTTGACACTCCACCTGTCTGCTTTACGGTTAGTTTTTCTAAATTGTAACCACCAGAAACAATCCTACAAAAACACTGTGAACCTGTGAAAAAACTATTATTTATTCTACAGACGTAATTAGATATCTTGTAAAGACTTCATTTTGTCACTGTATGAGTGGCAAAGAAACTATATAATGAAAATACAAATTTTTATTTTATGTATACCTATGACCAATATGGCAGACATTTGTTTTGACTTTACTTATTGTCAATATGGCGGGTATTGCTATTGTTATTATCCACTCACTTCAACATTGCTATAATGCAGTCTATTATTTATGAGCTGCTTGTCTCCTCATGTCATATGTCACACACAGTTTCGGAAAAATTAATGCCAACTCAAAATCTACTTTGAAATTGAATGTTTAACTCACTGCTCGCCTCTCATCATGCGGTCTTGGGTTCGAATCCCATTCAGGCATGGCATCTTTTCATACGTTACACACAATCATTTCATCTTTCACCGTCTGCATTAGCAGTAATTGCAGAACAGTCAGACGTTAAACTAAAAAAAAAAAAAAAAAAAAAAAAAAAAAATCACTAAAAAAAAGTAGTTGTTAACGTGCTCGCCTGTCATCATGCGGTCTTGGGTTCGAATTCCATTCAGGCACGGCATACGTTACAGAAATCATTTCATCCTTCACCGTCTGCATTAGCAGTAATTGCATAACAGTCGGACGTTAAACCAAAAAAAACTTCTAAAAAATTTAATCTTTTCTTTGATACCCAAAAGGGCCTAATCTCTTCTTCCAAGCTGTTTATTTCTTGTTATTTACCAGTTGAACAAAATCTTGTTTATAAAATAAAATTTTAATCTTATTTTTTATCCCACCGGGTTGGTCTAAGGATAACCGGGTAGCCGCTAGTTAAGTGTTTAACAGCTCTTTTTCGGAGACGAAGGTTCCTGGTTCAAATCCTTGTGAAGATAAAGGCCAAGTCAATTGCAGTGAGCGCTGGGCTACGCATGTGCATACTTGACTTCGACCCTGCATACCCCTCTGACCTACAGTTCGATGTACAGTCAGGGTGTTGTTGAAAATTGACAACACCCATTGTATTTTGTAGGCATGCTGTTTCATTGTTGATTACGTATACGCTGCACTATTGCAGTACATACAAGTATAGGGCCTACTATACAACTATACTAATGCAGACGCACGTTTTGCCCAGCCCTCTTCTTACGAAAATCAGACTTTAGTTACTTTTATATGGATATGAATACAAGTCAGTGGTTACCGGTATACTTTGATGGTTGGGTTTCAATTAACCATACTTTCTCAGAAATGGTCGGCCTGAGTCTGTACAAGACTACACCTCATTTACACGTCATACATATCATCCTCATCTCATGGGTCATGGGGTTGCTTATTGTTCTAAATTGAACAGATTGCAACGTACGTACCACACATTAGAAACAAAAAATATCTTATTATTTATTAAATGTAATATAACTTAATTTTATTTGTATTTTGTCATTCTTATTATTTCATAAATGTAGCATTTTTGAATTGCTACAGGTAATCATTATTAAATTAGTACAAAATGTCAATCAGTTTACAAAACAAGAAAAGCTTTTTCCTATACTTTTAAAAACCAACCTTTTTTACTTTTGCTGGTGGTCTCACATAACTATTTGCTGTGCAACATAAAATATTAAAAATTATAAAATTTAATAAACAAACAATATATACATAAAAAATTGATTTGTTTTCTATCATAAAAAATTTATTTGATTGTAAACAACTATAAAGATGTATTACACGTACAGTATAAGTCG
This sequence comes from Catonia carolina, assembly GCA_035578175.1. Taxonomy (NCBI): domain Eukaryota; kingdom Metazoa; phylum Arthropoda; class Insecta; order Hemiptera; family Achilidae; genus Catonia; species Catonia carolina. The sequence goes on from JAQMRL010000001.1 coordinate 188,337,936, forward strand.
TGTATATAACACGTTACATACCGAATATGTATTACAGTTTTAATGTAAATATTTTTGTAAATATTGGATGCTAAAGAAAAAACTTCTTTAAATTGTCCATTATATGAAATCCTATAATGCACTTACATTTATTGTAATATTTTATTATTTTGTCAGCAATAATGCGTATATACAGAATTGTATGGTACACCGTAATAAAAAAAAACCTCTAACCCGGTTTTAGCTTAAGTAGAAAGTGGGAAGAATATTTTATGAGTGAAGAGGATGACGTTAAAAAATTTAATAAATAAATAATTTTTACGAGGTCCACACGTAGACTACGCAGAAAAGTAGTTGTGAATTTTGTCCCTGGTATTGGAGCGACGGGAGCTCCGGCGTCGAGTTAGATCTCGTATAAATTGTTCAAGAGAGGCGTTGTTAAACGTTGAACGCAGTGAATTACATCGTGGAGACTTTTAATAACGAAGAACCTCCATTAATATAGCACCTTGACTCTCCAACCTTGGTTCTTTATTAACAAACAAAGTTACTGAGAGAACTGAAAGGCAAGACAACGGAAAGCTTAATCGTAAGACGAAAACTCAAGAGTAAAGCAAGCAAGATGGAAGGTTGGAAAGATGTTAAGAACTGCGAGCACATTTCTGTTAGAAAAAATTAATTATTCAGCAGCGTTATATAGGGGAAAGTAATTCATTATTTGAACACGTTTCTGTTGATTTTCTCAGTAAACATGAAGATGCGGACGTGTGGATAGGGTCGTATCTACCCACACGTCTCAATATTAATATGATTCTTCCAACCGCGTTAACAATCTTCTAATTATAAATAAATACCTCGTGATAATATAACTTTGTAATTTAAAAAAAAATCTGTTGAATATTTCTATTAGTACCTTCTTCAGTTTTTTTATAAATTATACATACACTACACATCTTAACGTACAATTAAAATGTAGTAATTAAACATTTTTTTCACTTTATTTTTATTAGATTTACAACTGTGCTGCTCTGTAAAACCAGTACACTTGCAGTATACTTGCAACTTATTACCACTTTACTGTACAAGTTTACTCTACCACTTTTTGGGAGAACAACATTCACCAGCCCTTACATTCAAATGCCATGACAATTATAAAATTATGTGTAAAAATTACTGATTAAATTAATTCAATATGCATAATATGTTTACTAAGATGAATAAGAATCTGGTATGAAACACTGACACGACTTTCTCTTGCCAATGCAAATAATGAACAGTATAACCTAACATTAGAAATAAACAAGCTAAACTCAATGAACATATCCTAATTTTAATCATGAGTGAATGATGCAAAATGAAAACCAACCTAAGTTTGGCTTCATAATACGGAAAATGACTCTTTGACGCTAAACTCGCTCTGTAGAGAAAAATGCTTAAAATAAAAGTTTAGATCTTCAATTTCCTATAAATTTGATTGTATACATTTTTGTCGTAAAATGCTAAGATAAAATCTTAAAAAACCATTTTTTACATATATTTTCATGAAAAAAACAGAAAATCACTTATTACCGCTAAACTAAGCGTTATTACAAAGAAATGTTTGAATAAACATTTTAGAATTTTAAATTGTCTGCAACTTTGATTTTATACACTTCCGCGGTAAAATACATATTAAGGCCGCAATCTTAAAAATAAAAACATTTTTTTTCTATAATAGAACAGCCTCCATAAGAATTTCAACAGACATGGCGCTTATTCTATCTTGTAGAGCATAAAAATATTAGTTAATAATATGGCGACTTTAAAACAAATCATATGAGCCATTTTTGAGAAAAATTGCAAGAAAGTGAAAAATGATACGAATAAACTACTAATTCCGGTTAACCGAATTGGGTGAAAATGTTTGTGTCGGGTCATCTAGTGGTACCTAATATAAGTTCCAAGTTTCAACTTCGTACAATATTTCGTTCTTGAGATATTTTGTTTGCGCGCGCGCGCGCGAACACACACACACACACACACACACACACACACCAATTGCTGAAAACTTGTTTTTGGGTTCAGGGGGTCTGAAAACTTGTATACATGCTGGTGATATTAATCAATAAACTGAAAAAATAATATGTTAAATGATTAATTACTAATTAATATTTTTGACTTTTTTGGCAAAAATATTGGGATCAATTAGTTGATTAGTTGACTCAGGTATTCAGCTTTGGAATAACGTATTCCTAAATTCATTGCTGTACTGAGATGACACAGTTATTATTTTTGACATATAAGATAGGCTCCAATATACCATTTTTAATTTGTACAATATTAGCGCAGAGTTTGGCATGAAAATATCGGGGCAAAAATCAAAGATTATGGCATTCAAAGAAAGATGGCCGGTCCGCTCAAAAATTATACTTGGTAACCGAACTGTAGAACAAGTTCGAGATTTTAAATATTTAGGATACAGGATTTTCTATGACAAATATGACGACGCGAGTGAAAAACTGGCAACATTCAGCGCTGTATGCGGTTCTTTTCGCAGGACAATAGGAAATAAAACGAGACAGGACACCAAAATGAAATTTTATAGAACAATGGCTGTACCACTCATAACATATGGGAGTGAAACATGGGTGTCATTACAGAGGAATGAATCCAGGAATTATCCGGGCTGCTGAAATGAGATTTCTGCGGGGAGTCAAAGGTTGTACCCGGTTAGAGCACGTAACGAAGCTATACGCGCCGAGTTAAATGTCCAGTCACTCTGTGTGAAACGTTAAGAATATATAAGAGAAACAGGTCCAACCATTTACTTTTCATGCCAGCACAAAGGCTTCCTCTGCGAGCATGGAAATGTAAGCCTAAAGGGAAGCGAGGCTTTGGAGGACCTAAACTAAGATGGATGCCAAAACAGGCCATTGAGTTTAATCCTTGACAGATGATGGTGATGATGATGATTAATATTTTTGTTTATTCCAGATATGTTTTACGTAATTATTACGAACAGTTAGGAAATTTGGAGTTTGAGTAAATCAACGTCTGCTAGCACAGATACGTACGGAAAGTATACCAGCTGAATCAGTTCAAAGCTGAAAGTTTAACTGGACAATATGGAAACAACTTGAGGATCCTTCCTGTGACTTTGGAGAAACGAAGACAATTGAAACTTTCCTTGTTTGTAGATTGGCAAGAACATTTATCCATACATTTAAACGATTATACGAATCTTAAACGATTTATACGAATCTAATGACACAGTTGATGAAATGTATTATAATAAATTATAGGTGTAATTTGTATATCTTTCCTTAATATGTTGTGAAATAATCATTCGACATGAATTGGGGATTTCACGAAAAAATAGTTTTTATTTGTTGTTCTTTTTTATATATAGCATAAAGGAAGATAAGGACTTTATCATCTGTCAACGTTGTATTTTAACTCTAGTAATAAACGTATTGCGGTAAATATGACCACCTACGGGTATAGCATATGATTATTTTCCCCCTCATGTAAAACAGGAAAAAAGCATAATTTGGCTTCTTTGGCAATCTTTTTATACCAATATCTTGGAAGGGAAAATGCGGGTGTACAGCTGGTGCAATATAGGGTGTTTAAGATTCTCAACAGGACATAGAGACTGAACGGCTATTGCTAGATTTATCGCTTAACCAGCTGCCGCTTAACGACCCTGTGACACAAGGACGCCTTTATCAATCTACCCTTATTCTTCTTCTGCTTCTTGTTCCTCCTAAACTACCCATTTAACATCAAGCAAGACCAACAACTGCCTCCTCCCAACTCCTCTTCTTTAAAACTCCCTCCTCTTCTTTATACCTCTTTATACCATCATCGAAGCATTTTACTCGCCTCGCTAAAATAAAAACAAACATTTTTACTTTAAAGTTTTCTAATTTTTTCGAACCCGATTTTATTATTTGTACAAAACTGTATTAAAAAATATTTTAGTAATAACCCAGAATAAAAGCTTCTACAGACGAATTGTATGCAAACTCCTTGGTTTTATTGAAACATTTTTCGTAACGAAATAAAATAATTCTAATCATTAAAATATTAGTAAAATTGCACCAGACTTCTCATCATAAAATGTTTAAAATTTATTTTTATAATTGGTATCATTTATTATGAAAATGTTCAACACAACATAAAAGAATAAAAATGTTCTGAGTTAGCCTATTACTTAAAACTTAAAATGGTTTAACATAAAATAATAATTACTTAAAATGGTTTATCTAGTTGAGCTTAATTATGTTTTAAAAATATGTTTGACAAATCATGAAGAAAATTATTTCCAAACATTATGATTTTTGGTAGGCAAGTCGTTATTTCAGTCAAATTCCTTAGTTTTTCTTTTTTTAATTTTATTTAAAGTTAATATCAATACTTTGTTTCCAATAAAGTTCCATCAACAATTTTAATCTGCTCCGTAATATGTTTCCTAAATTCCCCACCATCATCTAATTAGTGTAAAATTCCCTCCCCTACATTATAAAACATAAAATCCTCACAAAAAAAGGCCTCTAAATATACAAAATATAAAACGAATAAAACAGCCGCTAAACCACGAAAAAGGCCACTAAAAAAACAAAAGAGCCGCCAAATACACATAAAACATTAATAAATACATAAATAAAAGGCCACACTGATTATGCAAAATTTAAACATAAAAAAGCCGCAAATCCCTCCCTTTACCGTCCCACTAATTTTATTAACTTGCCCGTACATTTTAAAAATTCCCTCTATTTTTATAAAATATTTTTCCCAAGCACGTGAGACTGCCCATACCCCCCGAACCCGAATCCAATTTACCTAAATCTAATAAAATTCCCCTGAATTCCCCGAGGTTACTTTAGTTCCGTAATTTTGTTCCACAAGCGACCAGGTGTTTCATAACACGATGTCGCCGACATAGGGCTTCTTAGCCCTCTCAACCTGGATACTGGATTCTGAATTCTGTATTAACAACTGGGTTATTAGCGACTCAGCATGGGCTATGTAACTGAACTGTGTTGCCCTGCTAAGAAAAAAAGCAGTAACTGCAAATTTCTCGATTTTGAGTTTGTATTTATTCTTATGTTTTGGACCACGAGGAATCTAGTGAATTAACTACAAAATCCGTGTCTGCAACAGTTACTTAGATATCAAGGAATTCAGAGGCAGTATCTACATGTTTTTGCCAGGCTTACAAAGGAAAAGAGGAGTATATATAGATACTAAGGGAAAAGAAATGTCTTTTCCCTCAGTAGAGTGCAGATAATGATCTGCAATGTCTCCCGTGATTTCGTATCTGCATTCTTTCTTAGTATGCTACATATTTTTACTTAGTAGAATTTGATACTGAATTCATTTACTGCAATGTATTGTCGATTAGTCAAAAAAGTTCGTCGGTTTTGAACGTTTAAGGTTGCACTACCTTTAATATTAACCTGAGGCCAAATTTTTGGGTATGAATTTTTTTTTAAATAATAAAAAAATATTGGGCACCAGCTCTAGCAGGAGAGTATGAGAAAATTAAATAAATAAAACTATGTTTCTCTCCATTAAACTAAAAAATTGATTGCATCAATTACTTACAAACTTATCGTTAAATTACTCTAACCTGTTTTAAATATAGCCAACCTTTTTCTTTCGTGACTTTAATGAAACACAAAACTTAAAAATCCCTTAACTTAAATCCCTTTTTATATACGAAATAAATTTACCTTAATGAAATATATCTCCTCTTTCTTCTTCTTCACCTCGTTGTCTTGGTCACCTCATCAAATAATTTCTCCTTCTTATCCAACTGTTCCAAGCTCAATTCCCAATGGAACTGATTTCAGTCTCCGAAATCCGAAATCAGGAAACCTCTGGTCGACAAGCCTCCCTTTCCTATCAACCCCGTCCAACCAACCATATTGTTTACTAAGCAAAAAAGCAGTATCTGCTTTTTCCCTTAATATTTATATAGTAACTACTGCTTAGAATTAAAGCAGTATCTGTTCTTTTAATTGTTGTAACAAACTTTTTTAAATTTTTACCTTAAAAAAGTTATAAAACTTCCCTTTTTACCATATATCACAAAATAATGATCTTACATTAATAAATGTGTTCCGGCTTTCGAAAATATTTTAAAGCCATTTTCCCACACTTCAGCTTTTCCCACTTTCTGCCTTCTTTCTTAGTAGGGCAGTGTGGCTTTTGACTTATAAGCTAATATGTCTAGACCCTAGCCGAAAATCGAATCCGGGACTTCCACGTTGTAGGGTAGTGCGACAACCACTTCTCTACGGTGGCGGCCCTTAACAGTTTTATCTTGTACAGAATAATGGAACAATTACCTATACAATATTTTTTAAATAAAGGGAGCTTATTTAATTTATTCCTAATCATAATACGTATGTTGCGGTTTATTTTTTTAGTCAGAACATTTTTCTAAAATAATTTCTGTTTTTTTTTCAAAAAAAAGTCTTTTTAAGCTGGTTACTTTATAGTATTCAGTAGGCACTAAAATAAGAAGCTCCACTGAAGAAGAGTACCAAAACATTAATGGGATCAGAAATTTATTTAATTTTTTTTTTAACTCACTTGGTTGTAGTATATCTCTTAATCCCCAAAAATGCGAGGCGATCAACTTTACAAGGAACCTAAAAAACCAGCACCACTCACCATCGAAGACCACCAACTCAATTGAGTATTCAGGGTAAAGTACCCTGGAGTCACGTTGAATAAGAGGCTTACCTTCGCCGACCACGCCAATGACAAAATTCTTAAGGGCACGATCCTTCTATAAAAACTTACCCCCATTCTCGGTTCAAATCTATCGCCACTTCTGTAAAACTCCTCATATATTCTTCCATTATCCGTTCCTTCCTTCTTTACGGGTTACCGGTCTGGTGGCCACTCCTAGCCAATACGCATAAAAAGTCCTTTCACGCCTTTCAAAATTGCATCCTACGCCTCACTGCAAATTTCCACTATCTAATTCCTAACTCCATCGTCCATGATCACCTTCCCTCCCCTCCATCCAGTACTACATCCAAAACACCTCAAGGAATCATCACGACGCCGGAACGGCTTCAGAAATTGAAGCCATCCGGAGCATCTATAACAGACCGCACCCACTTGCGACGACCCGACAATTGCCATTCCATGACTTTCTGTAGCAACGCGAATTTCAGCATAAGTTGAACATATAATATTGTTTATATCAACGTTAGTCCTTCTCGCCCAGCCAGATTTTTGTGATATTGATTAAATTAATATTATGGGAAATGTGGTTATTTTTTTGTAATATACATGTTGATGTTATTATCGATGTTTATATTGGTAATGTCGCCGCCTGCCCTTCCAATATTAGCGTCTACAAACAGTCCCACTACCTGCCTGACGCAGAGAGCCTACAGCCTCTCCCCCCCACCACCTTGTTGACTCGACGGAGAGGTATTTAAGAGAGGGCTCTCGTCCGCAAGAGTCACTCTTTACTGAACTCTCAACCGGACAAGAAGAAGAAAGAAGAGCTCCAGCCAGAAGACGAGCCCAGCCGAGACCGGACGCACCATCCCTGGTCTACGCTACCGGTGGCGGACGCTACATTTCCGCACCGGTCAGTCTTCGCCGGCCCGGAGAGAGCCACCTCGGCCGCGCTATCGGCAGACGGCCTACGCCTACCCGACACTGCGAGGCTCTGGGGACCACTACTGCCACGCTGCAATGGGGACCCAACTGCCGCTGAGGGAAGGCTAGGCCTGAACCCGGTAGCCGAGCCGTCACTCTTCGGGCTCCGCTTCCATCTCGCCGCTTCCGACCGCCAACAACGGCTCTTTTCAGGGCCACCAATTTTATAAACAAGGTTTCGCCACGTGTCATCGGCCCCGGTCAGCGACAGTATTTAGTCCCGCTCGTTTTTCTGATTCTGAAACTAAATTTAACTTCCAACGATCCTTCCGTAATGTTTCATTGAAGAAACCTAGCCCCGTCATTTATCTTCGAACGATCAGGTGGTATTTCCCACGACATCGTCTAAATTATCTTTTATCAGTTTCAGCATATTTTCGCATTAATGTCTGAGTACTAATAACTAGGAATCATGTAGTATTTTGGAAGGTTATAGCTCCTGTCACCTTAATAGGTTTTCCTTTTTCATAGTCTTATAATTTTCTATTTCATTAAAAGAAAAACTAAACGATATTCTTTTTTAACGTTTCGTTTTTATTCTTTCAATTTATTCCGCATTTTATATCATAAACTGTTTATTGCAATGGTACATTTCTTCTTTTTTAAGTTCACTAAGCACTCAATTTACAAAGGGTTGTAATCATTTTAGGAATTTTTAAATTTTTTTAATATATTTACAGTGTGACTAGAGAAAATTTCTAAAATAAAAAGATAAATTCAAAGGAAGTTTATGAATAGAATGCAGAAGTGAAGGGTCGAATTAAAGCGTTTGGAGATGAATTTTTGAAAAGCGAGAGAGCGTAACCCTCCGCCCTTTTTGAAGAGGAGCAAAAGGTAATGATGCGCGAAATAAGCCTCATACCACATACTGTTCCCCCTTTTAAAACTCTGGACCCCCCACTAAGGTATGAGCTGCGCGGGGGAAGAGAGTTGATGCAAAAGTTCAGAGTATAGAGGTGATATTCGCATCCTCTGTATCCCAAGTCTTCCACTATTTTCCCACTATTTCTCTCATACTTATATACAAATACTAAATCCCCTCCTTCTCTTTCACACCTACAAGCGCGCGCGCGCACACACACACACACACCCCATACCATTGCACACTTTTCCCTTACCCTAACTCATCTCTCTTGGAATAACTTACTGAAGACATACTTTGCGTTTTAAATGTTTCCAAATTAGATTCAAAATTTTTAATTAACATTGAAGTTGTTAATGAAGTCAATAGAAGCGTACTGTTACTTCCAATATCGGAAAAAATAAAAGTAAATGAAGTTGAAATATTTAGTTTGCTTTATAAAATTTTAGGAAAAGTGTAAAAGTTTGTCCTGTAACACAAATGAAAACTTCTGAAACTTTCTACCGAATAAGATAGTTTATCAAAAGAGTACATAAATATTTAACAAGAAAATTTTGTTTTCTAATAACGTCACTCATAACTTTTTGTAATAGTCGGCATACAAGTAACAAAAAGTTATTTTACTTACAAAACAATACGTAGTATTTGTAATTTTGCTGTTGATGGTGTTCAGAACTTTTGTGTTTATCAATTTCTCTTTATTTACTTATTATCAGGAATTTTTTAACTGCGTTAAAAGTTTTTGGTTAATTTTTTAAGTTTCTTATTAATATAATGGATGATTCACATTCCGTTTCATTCACAACACTTTTTGTCTTTATCAACACAAAAAATAAATACATTTTTGTGTTATGTTTTGATTAAAAATATTTTTTAGAAAAGTATCGTTCGATATTTCATGTGGCTGAAAAACTGTTGTTCTTCCCATATTTATACATTGCTGAAAAAATCGCATATAAATAGTATGTTACTTATGGCTTCTTCAAATTAAATTAAATAGTTTTATCATAAAACATATGCAAAAATTTTAAGAAAACACAAAAAGAAGTAATTATTTAGTTATTATTGTTAATTTTTAATAACTTTAAAAATTGCAATACCTATGTAAAAAATCATTTGACATATTCTGATTTTTCAATTTTTTCAATTTTTTAGGAAGTTGGTTTTCATTTCAACAATGATTCGTTTATTTGGATAAATTGTATTTTTATCAAAGATTTTTTTTAAGAATAAAAAGATAATTAACTGGAAATTCTTCAGAAACATAGTTAACCCTTTGCACTCGACTGTCGGATCTGATCCGACACGATAGTATTACCGTTCCACTCGTATGTCGGACCCCATCCGACTCCACTTTCACAGCTGATTTTGTATGAAAATACGCGTTTAACAAAGTTGCTGTAATGTGCTGGCCTCTATGGGATGTTTTAAAAATTAATTCTTGTAGTTTTCGATAGTTGACTACTACCGATTATCGATGTAAACGGAATTAATTGAATCGATGTCGCCATACCAAACTAGTAAAGTAAACAAACTAACCTAATTTTGAACATGCGTTGTTTAGTTTGCGGTATTTTGTGTCACTTTAAGATCAGTTTAATGTTTTTAGGTAACTAATTCTCACAAAAATAATATTCAGATTATTTTGCGTGTTGTTATTAGGTTTTAGGTATCAATTTCTAGTTACACAGTTTATTTTATCTTAGTTTTTACAACAGCAGTGTATGTTTTGCAGGTTACATTTTAGAAGTTTTTAGATGAGAAAAAGCATTTTTATGTATCATTTTAAAATTAAAGTAATAACAAACTTAAAAAGTATTGCATGCTCTTAAAACTAATAACAACACATTACGCGTATGATTAATGTAATAGGGTATCAACAAATCATAAAATAAATACAAGTGGAGGAGAATCACAGTGGAAACATAATACAAGTGGAAAGGGTAGAGACATAAATCCAAACATATCCCGAAAATCGGAATAAGCTAAAAATCTAACATCAGAAAAAGATCTAGAGTAAGCAGTAGAAAATTTTTCCCGACTTCTGTGTAAAACACTACCCGAAACAGCTAATCGCTCCATCCCTTTACTTTACACCCGCTATAAATTGAACTTATACGTACGAAGATTTAAACAAGAAAACCGACTCTCATTTTGTTTTACGTCCGACTGTTTTGCAATAATTTTGCTAATGCAGACAATGAAAAGGATGATAGATGAAAATGAGGTATGAAACAATTCCAGACCTGACTGAGAGTCGAACCAAGGACGCTGGGGTAGTAGTCATTTGCACTAACCATGGATCGGCGGTGAGAGAGAAGATAAAGGTAACCACAAGATACAAATACTTAATAATAAATTATCTAATTAATATAAAAATGCATTCAGTGAATAAAAAATAAATTTAGGTTATACACTGAAAATCTGTCTGAAAATAATCGTACCTTGTGTAAAGCCAGTCCCCGAATTATCGTCATATCTACCGTTAAATCGCCTTTGAGGGAACGTATGGTTCATAGGTTTGTACTAACACTGAAGTGGCCTATTCGCTTGAAATGTTTGCGGAACACTTCATTTCAGTTATTAAAACGCATGCAGACGTAAAATATGCGGCATGAAACATTAAAATTAACAAATGAAACATTAAACTCATCCCTCCAGCTTACACTTACACTCAAATCACCTAGCAGAGGTTCAAATAATTATCCAAAATTTCCCACACAAGAAAGCGCCCAATTACTATTTAATAATTGCTGAAGTGTTAAAATAAGTTCCACAGGAACCAATCGCTTTCGTAACTTGCGTCTCTAATACATTGCATTTTACTACCGATAAAACAGATTCTTACATGCTTATTTTCTTGCGCAATTGTGTTAAAAATAGTTTTTTAAAAGGAGTTTTTTAAAACTTGAATTCTCGAATTGTTACATGACTGTCTCATCAGTTTGCTATCTTATCAGGTTTTTAAATTCAGAACTGGATGATCGAATCAGCTTCAATACGTAATTCACACCTCATTTTTTTAAATTTATTTATTTCTTATTTATAAATTTTCATCTCATTTACAGCACACTTGTTGTTATTAAAATTTAAAAAAATAAAAACATTGATAAAAGGAATCAAAGTAATTAGACAAAATGCTGATGAAAAATTGTGATTTACACGGCCATGTACTTTTTTAATTATAATTTTCATTTCTCAAAATTATTTTTACATACTTATAATAACTTTACCCAAGCAAAAAAAAATTTTAACTACTCTTATGATTTTATGACAAATAAAATTATAAAATATAATGCAAATTTTACAATTATTTATTTTAATGTATTTATTAGTACTAAGTTACGTCTCTTTTATTAATATAATTTGCATAAGGTTAATTTTGTTACGGTCTGCAATTGTAAAAGCAGGTTTGTTTGCTGGTAAATTATTAGAGATAGCATTGAAGTTTCCAAATTTAAAACTTTATTTTTTAAGAGAGTTAAATCCCAGTTCGTTTATTCTCATTCTGTCCAACACAATATTATAATGTAGTGTAAATGTACAAAATAAGCACATCTGCTGAGGCTGTCATTGTAAAATGAATGTAGAACAAGGGCAAAGTTTTTGTGATGTTACTAAGTAGAGAATGTTTAGAATGTTTAAGACTGTAAGCAAAAGCAAATGTCGCATAGGAATACCGAACATAGTGAGCACAGCACATCTTGCAAGAAATGATCTTGGTTTGCTCTGTGGCTCCAGAATGGGATTCATGCAAATATGATAGTATAAATGGCCGTGTTACCTTGTATTCCAACGCAAGGAACCAAATATAAATTCTTAACAGCATGTTCCCTGAATTTGATTACGTGACTGTTTATAATCTAGATTTAAATTAAATGCCCAGGTAGACAGTTTTGTTTGTTTAATAACATTTAACTAATTGTGTATTAATTTCAGATATTATGACACGTTCTAATCTTGTTTAAACTCAGTCAATGAGTTCTCTTGTCATTGGAAAACATCTTTACAAATATATTTCTTTGACGCAGAAATTTAAATAATTATAATGGGAGTCAATTAACTAATGAATAAATCTTACGAAACCTTCTCCTACCTTTTACAAAGCTTCGTTTAAAGTAAAGAAATACTTTCGTTTATATCTAGTCTGCAATTTGTGTTTAAAATGAAAAGCAATTAAATTGATCGATCAGGTCAGTATAAACAACTGGTGGAAATTTTCTGTTAAATATATGTTTTTGCTGATTTTATTTGTATAACATTCAACTTTTTTGTTTAATATTAATAATAAAAATAGTGAAGAGGGTTTGATGAAAATTACTGTAGAAAAGATACTAGAACTGACAGGAATTCGAATCCGGGTCCCTGCACAGAAACCATTTGCAACTATAAACCACTACACCGGAAATCGGATGTTATAAGCAAACAAAAAGGTTGGGAAATCGACTTTGTGAGATGGCCAACAGACGGAGAACTGTAAAGAAGTATTACTGAATATACTTTCAAATGTTTACTTCATCATGCCATAAAGATTGAGTTTATTAATTGGATGGTCTGACAGGTAAGTCTGTCCACGATAGTTAATAAAAGTTAAAATAAATTTATTGATAATAAGTAGACTATCTCAGTCAATAGTACAGTCCGGAAACTGTATAATAAACCAAGTACAAACTACCTATGTTATAATAATGCTTTAATAATACTAATAATACTGAGGAAGACGATGGTAAACCACCTCACTCCTCGTTTTACTTTTTCGGCTGATGACCTAAACAACAACATTAATAATACTGTAAATAATAATACTATATTTTATAATACTAAGCCAAATATCTATATTAGGATTCCTGGCTTGGTTTACAAGTTTCCCGTCTCAAAAATCCTAATTCTTAAATCTTATTTCAAACACTAAGTAAAGTAAGATCAAAATGAGCAGAAGTACGATGGTTTTTAAATTTATTAATAGAAATAAGTTGTTTCTTTTTATCAGGCATCGACTGCTGTGGTCATTAGCTCCAGAAATAATTAGTTTATTTTAAGTTGTACAGTTTATTAAATAAGTTTATTTCATAATACACAAAGAAAAAATACACAAGCGTAGGGAATAGCATTTGAATAATTTTAGCTAAGTACATACGAATGAAAATTAATTCTTTTCACCGGCATTTTCGAAATTTCCTGAATATACAGTGAATCCGAATTTAGTGACACTTCACTCAGTAAATGCGAATTTCGTATTCACATTTCCCCCAGCTGCATTTAAATGTGAGGAACTTGTAAAGATGAGCCAAGAAAAGAAATTCAAATGTACGTAATAGGCAATTCTTTCCACACACATATCGTCCGATCATGCAGAAAACTTCCATCAAGAATATTGATTCACTTTAAACCAATCGATTTTGTCAAACCTTCTTCCATAGGCTAAGTTACAATGCTACTTATGTGATTCTGTAATAAATAGAAATCACTCACAAGAATGCTCTAAACAAATATCGTCACAAATAATTAAAACTTAACCTTCTTCAAGTAGATTTTGTTTTGAAAACTTGTAAAAAAAGAGAAAAGCTAAGTTGGGCTAATATTCATCCAGAAATTGTTAACATAAACAAAAATAATTTGATATAAATCATAGATCATCAAAACAAAATGGAACTTCATTCAAGGGTAAGTTTTTGTTTATTTAGTTATTTTTTCAGAAATTAAGTCAGAGAAAGACCTTGAAAGTTTTAGAATTTTAGGAGCCACTTCAAGAACTTGGTTTTTTTTAACGTCCGACTGTTCTGCAATTACTGCTAATGCAGACGGTGAAGGATAAAATGATTTTTGTAACGTATGAAAATATGCCGCGCCAGAATGGGATTCGAACCCAAGACCGCATTATGAGAGGCGAGCACGTTACCAACTACGCCAATGCGGCCGACTCAAGAACTTGGTAATGAGCCACTAATTTGAGTAAGAAGGGTAAGCAGTTAAAATAACTGAACACTAAAATATTGACAAAAATAGGTTCACGATGTGTTCACTTAGGCCTACTACTTTTGTTCAAGGGACAATTTGTTAAGACTAACATAAGAACTGATTGACTAATTTATAAGTTAATTACATTTTAAAGCAAATAAATTTCATCGGTTGATATAGGTCACAAGCCATCTTTATGTGTTTCCAGTATTAAGGGGGTAGTCAACGCAAGATGTTTTTTTTTAATTTTGATTTTTCTTTTTTTTGCATTTTGTTGAAGTTTAAAATTTTTTGAATGACAGCATGTGTTTACTTTGTACGTTGACAAAAAGTTATAAAAACATCTGTTTTAAATAATACATGTTTTATCGTCATATCAACGGTTTATTAGGTTTTTGTAGTGAAATGTTAATAAGTCAGAAATTTACTAAAATAATTACTAATAATAATAGTTACTAGGTTACTATAATTTTTTTATAGTTACCTAGTTACTGTAGGTTTATTTTGTAATAACGATCAGATAAAATATAATTTTGTAAAAAAATAAAGCTCACTAGAAAGGCGATAATTAGACTAATCTCGTCCTTAGTTTTTGGTTTGTATTGAAGATATTTTGATGACTTTTTTAACAATCATAATTTCTTGCTCTACTATCTGTTGAATGATTATTGCAAACAACTTGATAAGGATTTAGTTAAAACATATTTTGTAAATACATAAAATAATTTTTTTGAATATATGGTTTTTCTTCAATTAATTTATTTTAAGAAAAACTACATACAAGAGCACACAACAAATAATAGACAGCAGTTTCCTGTACTCTTTGACACAAGAATCATGTTTATATCTTTCTTGGTTCCTAAGATATTTGATTCCCCGTAAAAGCCTGATTATCCACCTCCACAAGATATTTACTCAATAGACTTCAAAATACGTGAAATTAACGAGTGAAGTATTGTAAATTTAATTTACACCATTTATACAAACACACCAATATTATAGTACAAATTCTACTTTGAAGATTCTTTTTCAATTAAGTAACTACTTTTAAATTTTTTTAAAGTAGTTCTAGTCCGCGAACCAATGTAAAGTCAATGAATTGAACTTTATACTAGTTATTGTTTAAGGGGGTAGTCAACCCAGAAAATGAAAATCAAAACTACTGACTATAATTTTCATTTTATATTTTAAATGAAATAGTAATTTACTAGTAATTATTTACCACTTGAACCAGTCCTTGCAAAAAAGTCATCAAAATATCTTCAATACAAACCAAAATCTAAGGACGAGATTAGTCCAATTAATTACAGCCCCTTTATATATGGACTGTAATTAACTTTGTTGGCCTGGTTCAAGTGGTAAATCATTACTAGTAAATTACTATTTCATTTAAAATATAAAATGAAAATTGTAGACAGTAGTTTTGATTTTCATTTTCTGTGTTGACTATCCCCTTAAACAATAACTAATAGAAAGTTCAATTCATTGACTTTACATTGGTTCGCGGACTAGAACTACTTTAAAAAAATTTAAAAGTAGTTACTTAATTGAAAAAGAATCTTCATAGTAGATTTTGTACTATAATATTAGTGTGTTTGTATAAATGGTGTAAATTAAATTTACAATACTTCACTCGTTAATTTCACGTATTTTGAAGTCTACTGAGTAAATATGAACTCAGCAGACCGAGCTCAGTTGAAATAGAGATATTAAAAACGACCAGAAGTTGTCTCCCGTTATTTCAAAAACTCTAGGTTTTATTAAAAACTATACATGTTACACGACATGATTCATGTTTCACGTGTAGTTTCAGGTGTGTTCATGTTAGCAACTACAATTGTATAAAAATACGACAACTCATTGAAATAGTAGTTTTTTAAATTGTGTGTTGTTCTTAATAGATATCATAATTTCAAAAAAAATTGATGTTAAGCATTTTCGTGCATGAGATGGTCACCAAAACTAAAACAGCTCAGTGATCGAAAAGCATGATATTACAATTTTACTTGTAATTACAAATTACAAGTAATTACAATTGAGTTTAGTGTATCTGTTAACTTTAGCAACACTTAATTTTTTTATTAAGAATTTATTAATTTTAATTAACACTCAATTTGATCGCTGCATTAAGCTAATTTTTTTGTGATCAGTCGGAAAATTTAATATATATACCCGCATTGTTTTTTTTATATGTATCTGGTCACCGTATAGTTGGTGGTCGTTTAATAATTCAAAGCGAATTTATATGATGAGACACATTGAACTGTCCTAGCGGCCTCATAAATATGTTGATTTCACAGTATATTCAAGATACATTTATTAAATAACTTAAATATCTGTAAAACCTGTTAAACGTTTGCGTAATTGATCAATACCAAATTATTTATAAAATTAATGATCAAGGAAACAGGTCGACTTAAAATGCAATAAGAATTCGTATGAAAAATTGTATAATAAGCTACTGAAAACTTATTGCACCTTTTCTTGATATAGCAAAGTACCTTTTAGGGCGATAGTGTGACGTTCACTGCCGACAAAATATTTTTTATTGATAAAAAATATACGAATCCAATCAGGCGAGATAAAGAATATATATATATATACAACATAATGACTCGTAGAATTTTCAGTCCATCTATCTGAAGACTGATTTAAACCGCTTTAAAAAGTGAAATCTAAAGTAAATTACAAAGACAACTTTGCTACGGTCAACAAAAATAGTAAACTTTTCAAGAATCCTTGAAATAAAATAAAGAAACACAACAGTCAAAGTAATCTACTATACTTTGCTGGTAGTAAAATAAAAACGCAAGATACAAAATGACAGAGATGTTACCAAGAAAAACAGTTGTTCTAATTTGTTGATTTTCTTACCAGTAAATAACTGCACTTTAAAAACTGAACTTACCAGGGCAGTTTTTCTTACCGTAATTTTAAAAATTATTTTTAATTTAGGTTTACATAATTTCGTTCAAAAATGGGTTCAAAATTTTATAGTGAAAAGTAAATGACTGTCGGCTATTTAAAATATTATAGTAACTAATTTCAATTACATACTTCATTACAACATTCGAAAACATCACAATGCAATTTATTGTACTCCCATTCAAAATTCTGAAAAAATCATTCTTACAAAATATTACACAACTAGATATTATTACTTCAAAAAAAAATTGATTAGAAAATACTACAAAAGAGAAAAATAGTTCAAATTATAAGAAGACATCCGAAGAGTATTCAACTTAACCCTTTATAGACCTTTGGTAAGTATACTTACCACTGGAACTAAGGTCGATTTTATTTTTAAGAATAAGCTATGCAGTTAAACCTTATTGGCATTTTATGGTGTAGATGTTCTCTAGTAAGAAGGCTATCCACATTTTTAAATTAGCCCACAGCGAACATTTTCTTCGTGAGTTGAACGAATGTGGTAAGGATTCGTAACACCGTTAGATACCGCGTTGTTTTGTTGTTACTTTTGTACAGACCTTAGAAAATTCTAGCTATTTACGGGAAAGCAAGCATTAATGTTAATATAAAGTTAAGATAAGTTATTCTACACATTATTTTGTTACATAGTACTACAAGTTGTTTTAATAAGAATTCTTTCTACCAAACATTATGTGACTTCCATTTCAATAAACGTTCCTTGGTAAGTATACTTGCCAAGGATACTTCCAGGGCTTAACATCAGAACAAAGAAATATCTTACTGTTCTGGCACTAGAAATACATTATTTTAAGTCCCTGTACAGCAAAATTTAACATATTACAACATATATATTTTCCCCGTAGTACTGCCCTACAAAGGGTTAATGTCCTCGCTAATTGCTAAATTACAATAATGCCTCAAAACTTTCGTATCGCTCCCTGGAGCGCAAATGGCTTACAACACACAGCTAGAAATAAATAAATTTATTATCAAAATATAGACATTCTCCTTATTTCAGAAACACACTTCACACGCATGAACTTCTTCAAAATTCTAGGCCACACCAGATACACCGACGGCTCTATTTACTTTTTGGGATACCTCATGGTGGATCTGCTTCAATTATTAAAAATATAGTTGAGCATTACCAATTGCCGTCTTACTAAACAGATAAAATCCATTCAACTAGTTTTATTGTTTCTGATTGATTTCAATCTCTACAGATTTCTGCAGCATATTTTCTTATTAGGTATAGTGTATAGCAAGAAGAATACTACATTTATCGATTATTTTATTACTGTGACACTTCCCTCTAAGGTTTCGGGATCTGGGTAAATTAATAATTAACACGTTAAAGTTTAAAATTAAAAGTATTTATGACAACTAAAAAGAAATTACAAAATAAAGTGACTAAAATCTACTAATGAATTACAATTAAATTACTTATAATGCATATTAAACTACCGTAATTATAATAACTAATAACAATTAACAACTTAACTAATTTACTAACTACTACATACAAAAGATACAGAAATAACGTTTAACAATACACAGTAATTTACAGTAACGTCTACCTTTTCAAACGCACTGTTAAAATTCACTCACTGGTTCACAGACAGAAACGGAACTTAACTCAAACTGAATAACTCGTGTCGCTTATTTTATAGATGGGTCAATGGAGATTTCGAGAAAGACCGAGAATTTCGACAACATAACAAAAAAAATACAAAATCCTTCTGACGGCTTCTGGATAAATCTTAACAACTGTAAACAAATTAGGATTGAATGGTGTTAAAAAAGGCTAATTATCTAAATAGGAACTACTGCCTACATTTACTATAAAAACCGTTTATAACTATTTCTTGAAAACCTATTATTAATCTATTACTTTATTACTCTATTATTATTACTCTTACTATTACGTCAACATTTTAAAAGTCTTGGTTCTTCCAGAAATTCTTGAACACTTACCTTTTTACTTTCTCTTGCCTATATGAATATTTAGGAAGGAACGTATTGTTTTCATGTCGATTTTTCGAAATAGAGTTTTCACCGGATCTATACGTTTTCAGACCCCCTGAACCCAAAAAAAACATGTTTTTAGCGATTGGTCTGTGTGTCTGTGTGTGTGTGTATACAAAATATCTCAAGAACGGAACGTTGTACGAACTTCAAACTTGAAACTTAAGTTACATACCACTACCGGACCCGATACGAATATTTTCATCAAAATCGGTCAACCGGAAGTAGTAGTTTATTCGTATAATTTTTCACTTTTTTGCGATTTTCTCAAAAACTAATCCTACGATTTTTTTTAAAATCGCCTCATTTACTCAATTTTTTATCCTCTACAAGATAGGGTAGGCGCCATATTTGCTGAAATTCTTGGTGAGGCTGTTTTCTCGTAAAAACCTGGTTTTTTTAAGATTACGACTTTAATATGCATTTTAGCGCAAAAATTTGTATAATAAAAGTTGTAGAGAATTAAAAGCCCTACAACTTTCATTTCAAACATTTTTTGTATAACGCTTAGTTTAGCAGTAATTAGCGATTTTCTAATTTTTTCTCACGAAAACGTGTGAAAAATCGATTTTTTTAAGATTTCGGCCTTAGAATGCATTTTACGACAAAAGTGTATATAATAAATTTTATAGTAAATTAAAAGATCTATAACTTTTATTTAAAGAATCTTTCTTTACAGAGCCTAGTTTAGCGTGAAAGAGTGATTTTTCGTATTTTTAAGCCTATTTGTCACAATACTTTAGGTAGGCGATTTTTCTTGTCCATTACATACAATGGGATTGTTGAACTAACAATAAAATTGCACTTGACCTGTTCTAGGTAATAGAAAATTAGTTCTGTTCCTTTTTTCGCAGTTAGTCAATTGAAGATGAAGTGATAATAACAACAGTTGAATCGCTAGCCGCAGAAAGGGAACAAGTACATAAAACGAAATTTTTACCTGGTGAAAACAAATTTCTGCAACTTACAATAAATGGCCACATTTTTTAAAAAATATGTCATAAAACACATAATCTATTAATTTTATTTTAACTTGTAATGTTCATTATAATTTATATTATGGTAGTTTAAGCTAAAATTTACTTTTATGATAAACATTACATTTCATGTATTTTTGTTCTCTTTCTGTAGTCAGCGATTCGGTTAGTTACCTCCATTTAAAAAAGAACAGATTAAACAACTCGAAACTGTACTGAATGGAAACGTCATTTGCAGGGTAAAAATTTAATATTTTTTAGGACTGGTATACTATCATGCTTTGCTACCTAGTAAAGAAGGTAATATTAAAAAAGTCACTCTGCAGTAAAGATAAAACCTTCATATGGGACCAATCCTGCTGAATCCTTGATAAAGCCTGATAAAATTACGAAGAAGACAATCAGAAAACTAATTCTAAAGCCGAAAGATCAGAAAACTTAAATTAATTAGTTTTCTGTTCAGTTCTCTTTAATTTGAGCTTTCTGATCTTTTGACTTTAGAATTAGTTTTCTGATTGTCGTCTCTATAAATTGGTTTTTTCAGGGATTTTGCAGGAGTGGTCCCATATCAAGGTTTTATCTCTACTCTCTGCCTTTCACTTAACCCTTTATAGGTCTTTGGTAAGTATACTTACCACTGGCAATAAGGTCGATTTTTTAAAGAATAAGCTATTCAGTTGAACCCTATTGGCATTTTATAGTTTTTTGATGTTCTTTGGTAAGTTAGTAGGCTACCCACATTTTGAAATTAGTGCGCAGCGACCATTTGCTTCGTGAGTTACACGAATGTGGTAAGGATTCATACCAGCGTACGTAACCGTGTTGTTTTGATGTTACTTTTGTAAAGTGCTTAGAAAATTCGAGTTTTTTTTACGGGAAAGCAAGCATTCATGCTAATATAAAGTTAAGACAAGTTATTCTACACATTTTTCTATTATATAGGACAACAAGTTGTTTTAATAAGTATTCTTACCAGTAAACATTATGTGATTTCCATTTCAATAAACGTTCCTTGGTGAGTATTCTTACCAGGGCTTAACATAAAATAAGAAATATCTTACTGTTCTGGCACTAGAAATACATTATTCAAGTCCCTATAAAACAAATTTAACATTTTACAACATGTATATTTTCCCCCGTAGAACTGCCATATAAAGAGTTAACAGAACCCACGACCACCACTTTCATGTCTTTCAATATCTATATAACAATTATCAATTTATTATTTGAAGTCATAAAATGTATTGTCGAAATTTTAATTTTTAAACTTGGTTTAATCAAGTTAAATTGACTTTAAATCAATTTTAATCTGAATCAAACGTGTACTGAATTTCCCCATCAATTTGGTAGCTGGTGTTAATGTTTACATTAATGTGTTATGTATAAAGTTACTACATTGTATTGGACTATTAATGCTACTACAGAGTGTACGATATCATTGCAATGTGCAAATAAAGCATGATTTCATGTTATTCAACTAATTAAAGAAGCATTGTCCCAAGAGCGTGTGATTAAGAGTTACTCATTTCCTAAAGCATAGAGTAGGAAGTGACCACGATAAATACTCAGGTGTACCGAAAGCACGACCAAGCGGAAAGGGAAACAATGATACCAACTTCAACACAAATAATTCCCTCAAACTCAAACCCTTTTACCAGTATTCTCGATACGATCTAGATAGGAAAGGCTCACGACTCTCGTCGTTGTCTCTCCGGGTATTATGTTGAATTATGACCTATCTTCCTCTCAGACTCCACCACTCTCATTCCTGTTGTTTCCACTTCTCCGCTCAGTGAGTGCGCCGTTTCCTACGAACAAAGAAATCATTCAAATTGAAGTAATTGATAAAATTAAAGAACATTATTATATTACACCTCACATCCTAAAATGATTTTATTGGAACGCTGATTTTGATAAGGAATAGGCCTATATTCTAGAAATACCATTCGATCAAATTTATTTCATTACTTTTCAATCTGCTACCGTGATATACATTTAAACTCAGTGTATTTATAAATATATACACACTTTAAAATAAATTTTCCAATATTTACATTTCGAAAATTGGACTCAACCTAACAATTATTTAGATTGCTCGTGTTTTATTATTACAAATAATATGTCACAACAGGATTTTTTTAACAGTTAAGAATTATTTACAAACAGTTTAACAAAAGTTTTCAGTAGGCTAAATGTGTTAACAATGTTAGAATATAATCTTGAATATGACAGCACTCAGCAGGGTTGCTTCCGTGAAATCGTTTTGTTATACTAAGTGATAATGGGTTCCTTTTTGAGTCCTAATGAAGTAAAACTTTTCAGTAACACAAAAGAAAGACGTACTTTAGGAACTTCATGTGTCATGGGACGTGATTACAATGCCTATGACTGGAACAGTTCTGTACGAAACGTTATTAAACCTCCAAGCTCCTGGCACTTTCAATTTGCACGTACAAAAAGATTTACAATTACCAGAAACAAAAAATATGAATAATATTCTTGTACGGGGGAATCTTACTACAGATCAGTTTTTGGAATTCGGAAACCTATTAATAAAAAAGTTGAAAAGATCATGAATATCAATCCTTCAATAATCTCTGTAGGGGTTCCAGCTGCTGCAGAAAAATTGCGAGATGTCCAGAATTTACTGGAAAAACACTTCGGCAAAACCTGGAAGGAGCTTGAAGCTCTTAGCTTTTATAAGGCAGCTTGTGATCAGCTAGCTGAGGATGCACAGAGTGACGATGAAGAAGATTCGCCAATGGAAGAATCAGACAATATTATGCATATTTGACAAAAATATTTTTATGTGTAAACCTTTATGGAATTGTTTTATTTCACGTTGGACTAATGCAATTATTATTTTAAAATATAACACTTCACCTTCATTATCATTATTTTTCTTTTAATTTGAAAAGTTCATATTTTTTAAAATTATAATATACGATTTTTATTATTTTCTTTATCTGCCTTTTAGATACCCATTTTCCAAACATATTTTCAATGATTGTATCAATTTTGTGTTCATTAAAACTATTTAATTAAATTTTGTTGTACCAAAAATTCAATGATGTTGAGAAATTATTCAATCCCATTACATTAGTTGCAAAAGTAGCTACGTCTAGTTTAAGTAGTTACAAAACTGCCTAATTTAAACAGTTAGTTACAGAACTGGCTAAGTACATATTAAAACTTTCAATTTTTCTAACATGAATAAATTTAGAGTGTTGAAATATGTTTCATCTACATAAAGTTACTATGAATTATTCATAGATATCACAAAAGTAGCAATATTTATCCAGATAAATTCTACTGGAGATTTTCAGTTCTCCTGAAAAATTATGAAATCTGGACTTGGCCACTTTTGATCCTGCACGACTCATTACAAATAATATGTCGCAAGAGGATTTTTTTAGAAGTTAAGAATTATTTACAAACAGTTTAACAAAAGTTTTCAGTAGGCTAAATGTGTTAACAATGTTAGAATATAATCTTGAATATGACAGCACTCAGCAGGATTGCTTCCGTGTAATCGTTTTGTTATACTAAGTGATAATGGGTTCCTTTTTGAGTCCTAATGAAGTAAAACTTTTCAGTAACACGAAAGAAAGACGGAGTTTTCGTTTTAAAATTAACGGACGAAAAATTAATGAATGAAGGTGTGAAAAGTAGTTAATGACGATGTGATACGTAAAAATCTGGTGTGAAACACTCACGCAACTTTCTCTTGCCAATACAATAATAAACAATAATCCTAACATTAGTAATAAAAATTACTAATAAACAAAACACCAACCTCTAAAAACATAACCTAATTTTAATCATGAGTGAAAGACACAAAATGACAATCTACCACAGTTTGGCCTAAAAATACGGAAAATCACTCTTTCACGCTAAACTAGGCTCTGTAGAGAAAAATTCTCTTTATAAAAGTTGTAGATCTTTTAATTTCCTATAAATTTTATTATATACACTTTTGTCGCAAAATGCGTACTAAAGCCGAAATCTTAAAAAAATCGATTTTTCACACGTTTTCGAGAGAAAAAAAACAGAAAATCGCTAATTACTGCTAAACTAAGCGTTATACAAAAAAATATTTGAAATAAAAGTTGTAGAATTTTAAATTCTCTACAACTTTTGTTATATAAATTTTTGCGCTAAAAAGCATATTAAAGCCGTAATCTTAAAAAAACAACATTTTTACGTGAAAACAGCCTCACCAAGAATTTCAGCAAACATGGCACCTACCCTATCTTGTAGAGCATAAAAAATTTAGTAAACTAGGCGATTTTAAAAAAAATCGTAGGACCAGTTTTTGAGAAAATCACAAAAAAGAGAAAAATTATACGAATAAACTACTACTTCCGGTTGACCGATTTTGATGAAAATGTTCGTGTCGGGTCCGGTAGTGGTATGTAACTTAAGTTTCAAGTTCGTACAATGTTCCGTTCTTGAGATATTGTGTATACACACACACACACAGACCAATCGCTAAAAACATGTTTTTTGGGTTCAGGGGGTCTGAAAACGTATAGATCCGGTGAAAACTCGATTTCGAAAAATCGACATGAAAACAATACTTTTCTTTCTATATATTCATATAGGCAAGAGAAAGTAAAAAGTGGTAGGGAACAAAATAACGGATTTCTTTCATGTGAAGTGAATTTCTTTACGCCGTATTAAAAAGAAGTGAGCAACTATCTTTGATGAGATGTATGATGTGTTGCATCCGTACGTAACATAGTTGCAGCTGTATCCGTGCATGATTGAAATCTCAGGCGCCAACATTCTATGCCGATTGAATTAACAAGCGTTATGATGTGGCCTAATTTACACGAATATTATGTTAAACATCTGGTGTGAAACACTCACACAACTTTCTCTTGCTAATGCAAATAATTAACAATATTACCTAAAATTAGTAATAAAACATTAGAAATAAACAAAAAACTAACCCCAATAAACATAACCTCATTTTAATCATGAGTGAAAGACGCAAAATGAAAATCAACTTTAGTTTGGCTTAAAAATACGGAAAATCACTCTTTAACGCTAAACTAGACACTGTAGAGAAAAATGCTTTAAATAAAAGTTGTAGCTCTTTTAATTTCCTTTTTTTTGTCATCAGTCTCTCGACTGGTTTGATGCAGTTCTCCAAGCTGTTCTATCTTGCGCAATTCGTTTCATATCTACATACCTGTAACACCCTACATCTTTCGTAATTTGCTTTATATATTCTAATCTTTGCCTCCCTCTACAATTTACTCCCTCAATATTACCCTCCATTATTGATAGCCCAATACCTGGATGTCTTAGGATATGCCCCACTAGCCTATCCCTTCTTTTGGTAAGATGCTTCCATATACTTCTTTTTTCATCCACTCGCCTAAGAACCTCTAAATTACTTATTTTGTCCACCCACCTAATCTTTAACATTTTCCTATAACACCACATTTCAAAAGCTTCTATCCTCTTCCGCTCTACAGCCCCTATCACCCACGTTTCACTTCCGTGTAATGCTACACTCCAAACATAATGTTTTAAGAAATTTTTCCTAATCTGTAAATCAATGTTTGTAGTCAGTAAGCTGTTTTTCATTTCAAAGGCTTTTCTAGCTTGAGCAATTCTACTCTTGATATCACTCGTGCTTCTACCATCCTTTGTTATTTTACTCCCTAGATAGCAGAATTCCCCAACTTCCTGTATGTTTTCGTTGCCTACTTTTAAATTTCCCATCTCTTCTAAACCACTCTTGCTGCTGCACAACACTTTCGTTTTGTTCTTATTAATTTTCATGAAGTAATCCTTCCTCAAGATCTCATCCATTCCATTTAAGGCATCCTCTAGTTCATTCTTTGCCTCGGCTAATACTACTATATCATCAGCGAATCTCAGCATTTTTATTGTCTCTCCTTGAATTTTTATTCCTGCGTCAAATTTCTCCTTCACTTCATTTATAGCCTCTTCTATGTACAAGTTAAAAAGTAGTGGTGACAAAGAACAACCTTGTCGTACACCTTTTCTTACAGCAGCCTCTTTTTCGTACCCCTCGATTCTCAAAACAGCCGTTTGATTCTTATACAGACTGTAGATAACTTTCCTTTCTTTGTATTTAATTCCTAGCCTTTTCAAAGTTTTAAACATTTTACTCCAGTCCAGATTGTCAAATGCTTTCTCTAAATCTACAAATGCCATAAAAGTAGTTTTATTTTTCTGTATCCTTTTCTCAATAATCAGTCTCAGAGCCAATATTGCATCTCGAGTTCCCATTCTCCTTCTAAATCCAAACTGGTCATCGTCCAATACTTCTTCTACTCGGTGTTCTATTCTCCTGTATATAATTCTTGTCAGTATCTTAGATGCATGGCATGTTAGGCTGATAGTTCTGTAATGTTCACACTTCTCCGCTCCTGACTTTTTTGGTATTGGAATCATAATATTTTTTTTAAAGTCCGATGGTACCTCTCCACTCTCATAAATTCTGCACACAAGTTTGTATAATTTGTTTTGAGCAACTTCGCCACATCGTAATAATAATTCCGATGGTATGTTATCTATTCCTGGTGTCTTATTCATATTCATATCCTTAAGTGCCCGATCGAATTCTTCTCGTAGTATAGGGTCCCCTCTTTGATCTTCTTCAACATCAGTTTCTTGTTCTATCGCATCATATTCTAATTCTTTTCCCCTGTAGAGTTGGTTTACGTATTCCTTCCATCTTTCAGCTCTCTCTTGGCCATTCAACAATGGTTTGCCACCTGCGCTTTGTAAATTAACAGCTTTCATCTTTCGTTCTCCAAAGTTTTCCCTTATTTTTCTGTAAGCTGCGTCCACTTTACCAACTGCCATTTTACTTTCAATGTCCGTACATTTCGCTCTGATCCACTCTTCCTTCGCTTTCTTACACCTTTTGTTTATGGTATTTCTCAAGTAGCAATATTGCCTTTTACCTCTCTCGTCCTTTGCGTTTTTATATTTTCTTCGCTCATCCATCAGTTCTAAAATATCATTAGTAATCCACGGTTTCCTACCTCTTCTTTTAGTATGTCCTAACCATTCTTCCGCTGCTTTCACTACCACCTCCTTGAAGTTTATCCACTCCTCCTCTACACTTCCTGTGTCATTACCTCTTTCTTCTATCCCTTTTTGAATACTCTCCTGGAAACCTACCTGGTTGTCTTGTTCTCTTAGTTTGTCTACATCCCACCTAGCATTTCCCTGTCCCTTCTTCAGTTTTTTAAGTTTAAGCCTGCTATCCATTACTACTAAGTTATGATCACTCCCTATGTCTGCACCTGGATAGGCTTTACAGTTCATAATCTGGTTTCTGAATCTTTGTCTAACCATTATGTAATCTATTTGGTATCTTCCCTTGTCACCTGGCATCATCCAAGTGTATAACCTCCTTTTGTGATTCTTAAAAAGTGTATTGCCTATCACTAAATTATATTTGGAGCAGAAATCTACCAGCCGACTTCCTCTGTCATTTCTCTTCCCTAGACCATATTCTCCGACTATCTTTCCTTCTTTTCCTTCTCCAACTACTGCATTCCAGTCTCCCATAACTATCAAATTTTCATCACCCTTGACATATTTTATTACTTCATCTAATTCCTCATATACTTGTTCTATTTCTTCCTCTCTGTGTGAAGACGTAGGCATGTAGACCTGCACTATAGTGGTAGACTTTGGTTTCGTATCTACTCTAACCATGATAATCCTATCACTACACTGCTTATAGTAAGTCACTCTTTGTCCAATTTTTTTATTCATTACTAGACCCACTCCGCCCTGCCCTCCGATGGCTTTAGTGTTAATAACCCTATAATCCCCTGACCAAAAGTCTTGATCATCATCCCAGCGTACCTCACCAATGCCTATAATATCTAACTTCAACCTATCCATTTCCCTTTTTAAATTCTCTAACCTACCAGTTTGTTTTAAACTCCTAACATTCCATGTTCCAACTCGCAGAATTTCAGAAACTTTTATTTTTTTGATGAAGTCCCCTCTGATAGTCCTCGCCCGGAGATCCGAATGGAGGACTAGTTTATCTCCGGAATGTTTTACCAGAGAGGACGCCATCATAAATTTTTCATATTTTGAAGTTCTCGAAGTTCTTGAAGATCTGCATATACTAAGTAAGCCTAACCAGAATCATACATGAAGGAGTTTCCTTACGATAATTCTAGTCAGACAGAAAAAGCTGTAGTTTACTGTTGCTTTCAGCTTTTTGGTTGGCAGACTGAGTGCCCCAAGCCACCGTCTGCCAGGGTGGAATGGGCAGCCCCTCCAGTTCCGTTCACCATGAGCCGGTTATCGTGCTGATGAGCGGTCACATGGTTACTAACAGGCCACACAACGTGAATGTATGGATAGGACACTAGCCTTCTATCCCGGCTGGTTCCCTTAAGCCTTTTGTAAAAGGAATTAAGGGGTCTCCTTCCAGTTAACGACAGAAGCCCTTTATAGCCCTTTAATTTCCTATAAATTTGATTAATACACTTTTGTGGTGTAACCGTTGTTACATTTTTTTTTTTTTTTTTTGGTTTGATATTTTCCGTGTTGGACGTTTGTAATTTTGTTTGTTGGCGCTCGCTTGTTTTGTGTTTCTCATTTTTTGTTTCTCGTTGACTCGTGCCTGCGTTGTTAATGTGAACGGTCGTGAACTGTGCGTTTTTCCTCAAGTTATTATGTAGTGAAAATTTATATTTTTATTGCTTTTTGATTAAAAGCAATGGCTTTGTGTTACATCGGTCTTCGTTTACCCTTTTTGGATTGAACTTTTATTACATGTTTTGAAGTCTCAAGATATCTGTAGATGATTTTTCCAAATTGATGTTTGCTGAATACCTTTTCTTAAATTACTACTTGCGTTTCCAAGCCTGATTAAATAAAAGTCAAGTATCATGAAGTTAGGTGACCGACTGTGGGATTGTGGGGATACCAGTGGATGTTTGTACGTATCCAAGAATTTTGGCTTAAGTGGATTTCAGCTGTAAGTAGTATGTTGCTATTATTAATCTATTGGAGGAGATTTGTCTTGTCAAGTTTAAGGGAGGGCTTCTTTTTACTGACGAGCGAGTGGACGGTTGACACGAATTGTAGCTCCGAGTTTGTTTTGTAATTGTGAATTCTATTGTAAATGTATTTATGAACTTACTGTATTTATGAACTTATTGTAGTCGTTTGTTTCTTTTGTGTGAATTATCACCGAACTGTTATATTGTTGTAAGTATCTTGTTTAATTTTTAATTACGTTGCACACGTAACCTCTCTTTGGCTATTGTTGAGCATGGCTGCCGCTACGCCCGGCGATGCCAGTGCGGAAAATTCTAAAAGCGGTGCAGCATTGAATCAACCTTTGTGGCAGAATGCTGTGATTAGACCTCCGGTGCTAAATATTACTGGAAATGACATTTTAATAGGTGAAACAATGAATTCGGAAAATTCTTTATTACGCACCGATACTTCAACCAATAAACACAGCTGGCAAACTGTATTATCGAAAAGAAAATATTTAGAAGGCAGAGAATGTGACGTCATTACCAATAAACGAATTAGCCCAGCTGATCCACGTGCAAATTCAAATTTTTTCAATATTAACACAGAGAATCGATTCCATATTCTCGAAAATAAAGATATTGACAGCAATGAACATGTGAGTCACATGGAAAGTGACTCTACATCTGCTAAACGCCCTCCTCCAATATATTTGACTTCTGAAGTAGAATACCTACCTTTACTTCAAATTTTGAAAGACACTATTGGTAATGAGTTCAAATGTATTTCTACCACAAAAGGTATAACTATTTATCCCACCACAGCTGAATCGTACAGAACACTCGTCAAATATCTAAAGGACAATAAAGCCGATTTTCACACTTACCAGCTTGCGGATGACAAACCGTTCCGCGTGGTATTACGCGGATTGCATCATTCTACGGACACGAATGCTATTGCCGAGGAAATGAGTCAAAATGGCCATAAAGTCCGATCGGTTACTAATATGAAATCCCGAATGAAGGTACCGATGCCTTTGTTTTTTATTGACCTAGAAAAATCTGAAACGAATCAAGATATTTATAAAATAAACACACTGCTAATGTCGAAAATAAAAATTGAGCCTCCTCACCCTAAAAGACACATTGCTCAGTGCACCCGTTGTCAAAATTATGGACATACAAAAACGTACTGTAACCATGTTCTGAGATGTGTGAAGTGTGCCGGCAGCCATCTTTCGTCAGAATGCACGATTCCTCGTGAAACCAAGGGAGTATGTTGTCTGTGTGGTTCGGACCATGTGGCCTCGTACAAAGGGTGTCGTTACTATAAAGAGTTAAGTTCCAGGCGCGATCAACGCCGGCCCCTACTACAGCCAGCCGCCGCATCACAGCAGAATCCAGCCCCAACACTAAGCGACGAACAACATTTCCCGTCATTGCCATCCAAAACAAGTTTTAACAACGTTCCCAATGCGTGGTCGCAACCGCGCCAGCCCTGGCCACCACGAAAACCTCCTACTACGTTCCAACAACCGCCGCAAGATGACACAGTTTCCTCCACACTCACCACTCACCTTACATCATTCATAAGCGAAATAAAGGATTTAATAACGCCATTAATCACCCTTATGACGCAACTGCTCACAGTGGTCCTCTCCAAAAATGGAAAATAACGTGACAGCCGCCTCTCTAAGCATCCTCCTATGGAACGCCAACGGAATACATCAACATTTTTCTGAGCTGGAGTACGTTCTAAATGAAAAACGAATAGATATTTGTCTGCTCAGCGAAACTCATCTGTCCTCTGGGCAGCGATTTTTTATGAGAATTTTTAGTGTATATCGTGCGGATCATCCTGGTGATAGATGTCAGGGAGGTGCCGCCCTTCTAATTCGCTCCGACATTAAACATCATCCTTTCCCGCTTGACCCGCCGACTCCATCTCTACAAGCTACAGCAGTTACAGTTTCATTTACGCAATTCACAGTAAACATTGCCGCCGCCTATTACCCTCCTCGCTTCAGAATATCCAGCGAACAATTCAGAACGTTTTTCTCAACCCTTGGAAGATGTTTCATTGTCGGGGGTGATCTAAATGCAAAGCATACTATGTGGGGTGCACGAATCACCAACCCGCGTGGCCGGCTACTATTAAAAACAATACATGACAACAACTATGCAGCGGAGTCATCACTAGCTCCGACGTACTGGCCAATAGACAGGAATAGATTGCCTGACTTACTAGACATTTTCGTAACGAACGGCCTGCGTCATGTGCAAAAACTTACAACCAGTTACAATGAGCTCTGTTCGGACCTTTCTGCTGTGATTCTCACCTTACATAGCAAGCCCATACCAGCATTCGAAAGACCTTCCCTTACAAAAGGACGAACGAACTGGGAAGCGTTTCGAAACCATATTGAGGATAACATAAGACTCGACCTACCGCTTAGAACGCCCCGTGATATAGAAGACGCTGTAGAGCACTTCACTGTAACAGTTCAACAAGCAGCGTGGAGGTCCACTGCTGTAACACCACGTTTGAGGTACAACGGCCCTATGTATCCACTCTATATAAGGGAATTGATTCACGAAAAACGGCGAAGACGACATGTATGGCAACGTTCTAGGCACCCCGTCGACAGAATACTCTACAATTCCATCTCAAATCGATTAAAGAAAGAAATTAAAAATTTCAACAACACTATTACTGAATCAAAACTTCAAAATTTGTCCTCGGAGGATGGCAGTCTTTGGCGAACTACACGGTACCTTACAAAACAAATGAGTCACTCCTACCCTTTAAAGAGATTAGACAATTCATGGGCAAAGAATGACCAGGAAAGGGCAGACAGGTTTGCGGAGCACCTTGTTGGTATATTCAGACCGCACGATATCAACGATGATGACCATACCAACACGGTCGAGGAATTTTTACATAGCCCATTACAACTATCTCTCCCTCCCAAGGCGATTAGGGTTCGTGAGGTGCAGAGATGCATTGCAGCTCTGCCGCTCAAAAAGTCTCCAGGATTTGACCTGGTTAATGCCGAAGTGCTACGAGCGCTACCATATAATGGAGTTCTTCTTTTAACCGAGATTTTTAACGCAGCTATACGGCAGGCACATTTTCCTATACAATGGAAACTAGCGGAAATAGTGATGTTCCAAAAACCCGGGAAACCTCCGCACGATGCTTCTTCTTATCGTCCAATAAGCCTTCTACCAGTTGCAGGAAAAATCTTTGAGAAAATCTTGTTGAGGCGTATTGTACCAATTATCGATTCAGAGAGATCTATACCGGATCACCAATTTGGCTTTAGGGCAGCTCATTCAACTATACAACAGTTACATCGCGTTGTTGATCTTATAGCGACTGGTTTTGAGGAGAAGAAGTATGTTTCAGGCGTCTTCCTAGACATAAGTTCTGCCTTCGATAAGGTGTGGCACGATGGTCTACTTTATAAATTAAAACAGTTCGTACCATACAGCTATTACCTGCTGCTGAAATCCTTCCTGGAAGAAAGAGATTTCTACGTCCGACATGGATCAGCCCACTCTGCATTGAAACACGTGAGTGCAGGTGTTCCACAGGGGGCAATTCTGTCTCCGTTACTGTACTCAATATACGTGGCCGATTTCCCGCAGACTGAGCGCACTACTGTCGCCACATACGCCGACGACACGGTACTGTTGACATCTTCCAATCTACGCCAAGATGTGGCATTGAACCTCCAACATCATCTCGACATAGTAGACGTTTGGCTGACAAAATGGAAGATGAAAGTAAATCCGGAAAAATCGGTACATGTTAATTTTACTCTCCGTCATGGTACCTGTCCTGATGTGTTTTTAAACAACGTTGTCATCCCTCAACACAAAGAAGTACGATATCTAGGATTAAATTTTGATAAAAGGTTAACGTGGAACACCCATATAAAGATAAAACGATTACTTTTAAATTCACGAGTCAAACAACTATATCGGCTACTTAATCGAAAATCACATGTTACTTTAAAAACAAAGGTCAAAATTTATAAAAGTCTTCTGATGCCATTGTGGACCTATGGCGTTCAGATATACGGAAGTGCCAGCTCGACAACATTAAAGAAAGTACAAGTATGTCAGTCCAAACTGCTTCGCATGATCACCAATGCTCCGTACTACGTGTTAAATTCAACACTTCATACTGACCTACAAATACCTTACGTTACCGAAACAGTGAAAAGGTTGTACGCGAGGTTTCATTCAAAATTGAACGGCCACCGTAACCCGCTTGTAAGGGGAATTCTGATCAATCCTCGGCTCGCCAGACGACTAAAAAGAAGATGGAGCAGAGACCTGCTGAGATGACACCATTCCACTACTTTCCACCATTTCACCACTCTGTGCTACTGTTATCCCCATCATTTATCATCAAATTTCTTAGTTTTAATATTTGTTAATTTGTTATGTCTATTTGCTATGTTTGTTACTATTTGTATGTTTTTTATTTTTTGAACCCAAAATGAATGTCAATGGACATGTAATTTTATCCTACAATCACTGTGATTTATATTACTCTGTGCTAAAATTTGGTCGTTGTATTGTTATTGTACAGTTCCAAATAAATAATATAAAGAAAAAAAAAAAAGTTTAAGAGAGTCTCACCTACTTGAAGTTTTTTTTATTTATTCTACAGTCAGTTCAGTTCTAATCGCCCTTTTTTAATACTATTGAACATTTATCTTGTATTTACTTTTGAATGACCTATTAAAAGATGTGATTATGTACATTACGGTTACTCTAAAATTTTGTTATTATTCATAACTATGCTTTCCGTTTTAAAAGTTGTTTTGATGTAATTTTGCCTTTTTTTTTGAGCAACTCTTTTGGTAAAATTGTTTTAATGTAAATTACATTGTACGTATTTTGGTATTTAGAAAAAAATACTTACTTCTAATAAAACTGTTTCGGTTGGCCAACCATAATCTATTTTGCATATTAATTACTATATTTTATTCCTTTTTTTTAAGAAAATAAATGGTTGTAAATTCGATATTTTGAAGCTGCACACTAATGTATTTTTATAATTGTTAATGTTCAAACCTAATAGGTATTTACTTATGCTCATATGTAAATTCATTTTGGTTAATTTTATTTTTACTACCTTTGGTCTAAATTTTCTTATACCTGAAAATAAATTTTTTTGAAAAAATAATCTTGAATACCTTCTTCTTTTAATTTTTTTTGTGGCTTTCTTACCTAACGTTACGGCTGGGTTATATGGGCCGAGAAGGCCACAGTGGTAAAATGCATACTAAGGCTAAAATCTTTAAAAAATCAATTTTTTACACTAGTTCGAGAGAAAAAACAAAATCGCTAATTACCGCTAAGTTAAGCGTTTTACAAAAAAATGTTATAAATAAAAGTTGTAGGATTTTAAATTGTCTACAACTTTTATTATATAAATTTTGCGGTAAAACGCTTATTAAAGCCGCAATCTAAAAAAAACAATTTTTTTTTACGTGAAAACAGCCTCTCTGACATGTTTTTTTGTCTTAAATTTCTATTACGGTACTGTACATTGAGCTGCACAACTTCCGCATATGATATTTAAATGGTGGTGGGAAATTTTACTTTAAGGAGAAGAGGTACCCAGGGGTGCATTCCCCGTTTAAAACTACGGGTATTGTCCGTTATTCAGTCCAAGAGGTCTCTACTCCATTTTTGCTTTAAACATCGCACTTGTAGCTAGATCACGAGCTAGTTGGTTTGGATAGTCATCTAGTCTTTTGTGAAATGTATTATACAAGTACGCGGTTAGCTCCTTTACTGTCGGAATTTTGAAATCGTCATAGAGGGTTTTATTGCTGACATAAAAGGAGCGCCAGAAGCAAGTCTTAAGAATTTTGATTGAAAGGCTTGGATCAAGTTTAAATTACTCTCTGCCACTAGTCCAAAGAGCTGGTCACCATAAGTCCAGAATGGTCTTAAAAGGTATTTGTATATTAAAATTTTGGAACGGAGGTTCAATCTTGATCAAGGGTTAATTAAGCAGATGAATAGCTTTTAGCGGCGGTTAAGTTCTAAACGTTTTGTACGCAGATGATGCTTCCAAGTTAGTCGCCTGTCAAGCCACAAGCCAAGATATCGCACCACCCTGGCCTGTGGGATACGAATGTTATTCAGCATCACAGGCGAACAAGTTTGACATCGTAACATATGTGACGTATAAATATATAATATATGTATATGTGATGTATAATATGTGACATACGTGATGTTTAAGTTACTAATTAAATAAGTTAGAATTTAATGCATTAAAAAGAAGTAAATAGTTAACTAATGAACTGATGCAATCCTTTCATAACGTATATTAAACTAAAACTTCTGCAATCTTCAAAATAATTAAGGTTTAAAGACTATTTTACATTGGCCTAGCGTCGCTTGAGCGACGTCGCTCGAGCGACGGTAAAACGTATCTTGTAATGTAATCTAATGGTGCATTCCAGACTGCCGTAGCGTCACCGAAGCTACGTGTGCATTTCACACGTAGTGAAAAAGTCGAAGTATAAGTAGTATAGTATAAGTATAAGAAGTATAAGTCGTAATATAAGTCGAAGAAAAAGTCGTAGTATAAAGTCGTCCGAGTGACGTCGCTCGAGCGACGGCAAAACGTATCTTGTAATGTAATCTAATGGTGCATTTCAGACTGCCGTAACGTCCCTCGAGCTACGTAATATGCGTATCCCTTGCTACGCATGCATTGCTGCGCATACGTATGCTCACGTATGCGCACTGCGTCTGTCATTAGCTGTTCTGGTTTCTATCTGCTGCAACAAAAGTCTCTCGCCGCGAACGCTCCAGTTGCATTGTAAAAGCGATGCAAGAATTATTATTAAACCAAGTTAGACAGTATCCCGTGTTGTAGGACTGTTCAAGATTATAATATAGGGGCGCTAACATGCGCGACTTAGCTTAGGAAGAAGTTGCCCACATTTTTGAGAAACCAAGCAAAGTAAATCTGTTTCATTTAGTATGTAAGCCGTTTAAATGCCCAGTGTGCATGATATTTTATAAATGAGAATTTTTCCGGGAGTTTAGCGAAGCAATTTTAAGTATAAAAAATATGGGCAAAGATAGGCTTTAAAAATATTGCTTTAAATTTTAATTGACTGTAAATTTCTAGAGCTTGTAAAAATAGAATATCAAAGCCACACGTTGTAACGATAAAATGTAAAAAAATAAACAATAGGCGATCAGTGAAAAAAGAAACATGTCAGCTAGTGTAAAAAAAGACAATAGATTTTTACATTAGAAACTAAAATTCTAGCTGCAAATGAAAAACTCTGAAATAAGAAACAAACAAAAGACGAACTAATGAATTTAAATGTTTTGTAAAATCGATCTGGTCGGTCTGTATATCAAGTATTAATAATCGATACAAGCAATATTTTCTGAAAACGTAGCTCGAGCGACATTTTGAAAACGTAACTCGAGCGACGCTACACCAATGTGAAATGGCGCTTTTAGTTGTGTTTAAAACTATTTTCATAATTTTATAACTTCAACTTTTCTTCTCGTAGGCAGATAACTAATTGTCGGAAGTATTTTATAATAGACTAGTTAAATTTTCATAAATTTTTTACAACAATTTTTTTAATTTCGGTTGCTAATCTAGCTTAAATTGCTATCGAAAAATTGTACAAAAATATTACTTTAGTATTAATGTAGTTGAATTAATAACATTTTAAAAC
Source organism: Catonia carolina (assembly GCA_035578175.1). Taxonomy (NCBI): domain Eukaryota; kingdom Metazoa; phylum Arthropoda; class Insecta; order Hemiptera; family Achilidae; genus Catonia; species Catonia carolina. Next base: position 188,375,083 of record JAQMRL010000001.1, read on the forward strand.
CCAAAACAGTATCTCAGTTGACTGTAAAAATTATGAAATAGGTATCTAAATTACTAAGCTATCATTTCGGATTTGATCCGCAGCAGCAGTTTAAAAAATGTATACAGCATTCCTCTTAATGAGAAAATTCCAAATATATCATAACTTTTTTTTTTATTTGTCTGGACTGGCTTACTTTTTCATTCCAAATATTAACGTTTTACGTATAAAAATGTATTTTATTTTCAGAGATAAGGTAGATAGATAACATAGATTCAGTGACTTTTTAAAATTTAGATTATAACGCTGTGCAACTGCAATCTATCACAACCCTTTCTAATATTTTGTTTTAATTTGTTGTTTGGGGTTTAATTAACCATACTCTCTCAGGAATGGTCGGCCTGGGTCTGTACAAAACTACACCTCATTTACAGGTCATACACATCATCCTTATCTCATTGGGTCATGGGGTTGCTTACTGTTCTAAATTGAACAGATTGCAACGTACACAAATTAGGAATAAAAACAAAATTGTAGTTCGACAAATAAATATTTGCCGGCCGCAATAGCGTAGTTGATAACGTGCTCGCCACTCATCACGCAGTCTTGGGTTCGAATCCCACTCAGACACGGCATATTTTCATACGCTACAAAAATCATTTCATCCTCCATTGTAAACAGTTACACCCCAACGTCGTCGCTAATGACCGTTGCAGTTGATGCGATGTTAAATAAAAATTTAAAATAATAAAATAAGTCTTTATTGTAACGCAAGATAAAATAAATTTTAATATGCGACTTAATAAATGTAGAATAAATAAGAGGAAAGTAATGCTATCTCTTATTAAATTAATATGTCAGTAAAACAACACCGGTTTGGGATCGAATCCCACTCAAGCACGACATTTTCATACGTTACAAAAAATCATTTCATCATTTACAATTACAACCCAACATCGTCGCTAATGACTACAGTAGTTGATGCGACGTTTAATAAACCAAGAAAAAAAAACACCGGTTTACTTTGAACTTTTCGTTTTTCTAGTGTGTGTTATAATAAATTATTATTAATATAGTACGAAATGAAGTGTAATGGATCTGTTTGATACTCATTATGGTTAGCGCAACTTGCTTCTACGCCGAGATCCCAGGTTCGATTCCCGGTCAGGTCTGGCATTTTATCAGCACGAATTTGCATATATCATCATTCTCCACCGTCTGCATTAGTATAAATTGCAAAACAGTCAGACGTAAAACAAAAAAAGATACTCATTAAATTTAGTATACATGTATATTATTACTCTAGACTTCGGCGTTCGTGTGGTTCCTTAATGTTTCCGCACTGATAGTCTTGTCATAGAACGTTGAAACTTTCACTTATACCCAAAGAACCCACTGTGCTGCTATACTCCTTCCCCAATTCCCTGTACATGGTCTAAAAGTGTATTCGCATTTAACAACAACATTTCCTGGACCACTTTTGGTGAGGTGTGTTCTCTTTAAGCCTCGTGAACCAAACGTGACGTCTCACTGACTGAGATTTAAAAACAGCCGAAGGTTAGATTGACAACGTAACCTAAGAGCCAATAAATTTTGCATTAATCGAGTTGGAATCTTACTACCAGGATAGTAAAATTTAGTATACCTATACGAGATAGGTATAGATTTCTAGCTGGTAAGATAATAGGTATAGATTTCTAGCTGGTAAGATAATAGCCTGCAGATATCCTCTGGTGTTAATATTCCTTATTAGCCTCCAAAATTCTAGTCTGTTTGGCCGATATACACTTTTCATTAATAGTTTAACCCATTCAGTCACGAATTTTTATCATAGATTTTAAAAAAAAGTTATTATATTCTTACCCACCAGGTTGGTCTAGAGGTAAACTCGTCGCCAAAATCAACCATACTCTCTCAGGAATTGTCGACCTGAGTCTGTACAAGACTACACCTCATTTACACGTCATACATATCATCCTCATCTGATTGGGTCATGGGGTTGCTTATTGTTCTCAATTGAACAGATTGCAACGTACACATACTAGGAATTTAAAAAAAATATATATTCTTAAAGTACTATTATTTTATATTAAAACTTTTCAAAAGTCCCAATAGATTGCAGTACTTGCTGGACTCTTAAAGAATTTGTTCATGTATGAGGCCAATTTTACGCAAAGCGATATGTGCGCAGTTTAGTGCGCATAAGAATAGGTAACATTTTATGTACATGTATATGGCCAAGGTGAATGAATGGGTTAACATATTTATTACTCACTCTTGCCATTTTGCATTAAAAACATCACTACAACCCGATTATAGTACAACAGTATAGATTATAGTTAACAGTAGTTTTCTGGTGGAAAAGATTTATTATTTCCTTCTTTGCAGCGGAGCAATGTTTATGATGCCTGTAATTCTTAATGCTGAGGACACCAGCTTAAGCTGGCAAATTACTAAAATACCTTTAACAAACTTTATTTGTGGAAAATATATGTTTGGAGAAGGTAATATTTCTTACCAAATAACATGTTGGTTTTAGAGGACTTTATCATTGAATCCCTTTGAAATATTTATTTCAATACTAAATATGAAATAAACATAAAAAAGTGATTTATATGAAATGAGTTGTGTATATAAAATAAATGAAATTACTTTCCTGAAATACTATAACAATTAAATTTTTAAAACGCTTTTGGCTCAACAGTGATAGACCATTGTATTTATACAAGCTTCTTAAGTGAGTCTTATTTAGCTGAAAAAGCATTATTCTATTTGCAGAAATAACGTTTAAAAGCATCTTGGACCTTCAAAGATCTCATCTTTCGCTTTTAGACTAGGGTGGCCAGTCAGGAAAACTATTACAGAACTTTTAAAACGAAAAACTTTTATAGCCGTACTTGGTGGCCACTCAGGTAAGTGTTTGTCTTGGAAAACTTTATATTGTAGATTGTGGTTTTCTCTATATCGGATTATGAGATTTTCTAAACCTTACACAGTTTTTAACAAACTCATCGAAATTCATTGACGTCTGATCACCTAACGGGTTCATGTGCATAGATATTTGAGACTACATCTCATTTTTTCGGTGGGAAATAAATCACAAATATGCAATAAAAACAACAATAATAATAATGATGGCGAGTAGATGTTGTTGATGATGATAATACTGATAATGTTTAAATATATTTCAATAATTAAGTTAGCCAATAAAATTCGGTATGTTCTCATCGCCTCAATAAAATGACATTTAAAATGAGAATTCTACCATAGATAAAATTAAAAATCTGTTTAAAATTCGCCTCTTCTGATGCCTTTATGCTTTGATAAGAGAGTAACAGTTAACTCTAGTAATAATCATTAAAGGTCATTAAAAAAAGCTGTTATTAAGAATTTCTTTAGAAGATTATCCAATGAAAAACTTCATCTTGTGTTATTGAGATACTACTATTCATCCATTCTCAAAGGAGACAGAACTTCTGTGGATAAAGGAGTTATATGCAGAAGACAGTTATAAGCAAAACTAATAGGTATAGAAGAATAATGTTAAAAAGTAAAATTTGAAGAATTTTTTAATTCATACATAATTTTTCGTGAAGGGACAATAAGTAGGTAAAATAAAATCAACCAACAAACTCACAAAAAGTTGGGAGCCTTTATTGATCGCATTTTCCTCAAAACTATCGTTTTGTAACATAACACCTTCATCCGCTAAGGTCTTCAATTGTAATTTTTAGTAGTAATAAATAACTGAATTTTAAACTATTGTGTTTATTATTTAATTTACCCAGATCCCGAAACGGACCTTAGAGATAAGTGTCACAATGATATAAGTTACACAACATAGGCCTACTAACGTAGATTACGAAAAAACCAGTAACCGGTACAAGTATACTTATCAGCAAGCTTCCTCTTAAATAGAGTTACACTAATAATTTTTTATTAAACCTTTTTACGAAGAAACTTTCTTAAAATCTAATGGTTAAGAAATTAATTTTAGAATGCTTGGCATTTATCTATATTAAATAGTGAGGCTATATTTGATAGGAATTAAAATTAGAAGCAATAAGAAAAATCACAATAATATTACATCATAAGGAAAGAACATATAACTTGAAAAGAGATAGAAATTATATATGAGAAAGGCATCAGAAATCTTTTTCAGAAATTCTATTACATGCTAAGCTGAGTGTAGCGCCCTAGCTATCCGTAGTGACACATAACCTAGGTGAGGTCAAGTGAATTGAGAAATCTGATACGTACTCTCAGTACAAAACTGCTATTAAGCCGAATAGTGATTACTAATGCAGTTACTAGTATGAACTAGCTAGTTACTACGATTGCTAATCCAAACTAGCAACAGAAAGATATTGGCTTATTCTTTAATCTGTCTTTACTCTGCCTTATTCTTTATTATTGCAGAGAAATTTCGATTGGCCGGCCCTTTGGCATAGTGGTTAGCATAACTAACTTTTACCGGGGTCCCGTGTTCAATTCCCGGTCAGGTCTGGCTTTTTTTCATCACTCATTTTCATACATCATCATTCTCCACCGTCTGCATTAGCAGAAATTGCAAAACAGTCAGACTTAACAAAATAAAAAAGAATTTTCAAACTTTTTTAAATTTTTGTAACAAAAATCTATAGATAAAATATTGCACAATGAAGTAAACCTCCCCTTCATAAAAGAAGAAATTAAAAAACCGTAGCGAGAAACATTTAAAAAATTAAAAGGGCATCAAATTTCTTTCGAAATTAACTTCCTCGATAACAGCTAAGATACTCACACACTGAAATATTTTATAACAATGGATTTACCTTTACGATTTTGTTAATTATTTAACTCATTCAAATTTTTCTACTTCTATTATTTTTTTTATTTATTTATTTGTTTTATTTAGTTAAACATACAATTATTGCTATACTAACCTATTTACAATATTTTTAACTAAATATACTTACACGCAAAAACTCTTCTTCACGAAGAGTTCTGTCCGCGCATAGGAGTAAACAAAAAAAATTACTAATAGTTATCTCATAATCGACATCACTAATCCTAATCATAACTAATCATCACTAATCAAAATCGACATCCCGGTATTTATCTTATCATTATTTATTTTCTTTATATCTTTATCGTATTTATCGTATCTTCAACTTCAACTACTTCATATTTCAAGATATTAATACACAGTTCAGGGTCAAGTTTAATTTCATTGTTATTTTTTTAATTTATTTATTTAACGTCGTGTCAACTGCAACGGTCATTAGCGACGACGTTTGGGTGTAACTGTTTACAATGGAGGATGAAATGATTTTTTTGTAATGTATGAAAATATGCCGTGGCTGAATGGGATTTGAACCTAGGACCGCATGATGAGAGGCGAGCACGTCATCAACTATGCCAATGCGACCGGCAGTTTTATTGTTTTGTTTAGGGTTTAGTCTTTTTTAAAACACATTACTGAGTGTGTTTTATACACACATTTATTGTTTATAGGTATTGTCATTCTAAGAAGGTTATTTATCATTTGCTTAAAGTTTATAATTACCTACATTAAAAAAACTGATTACAAAAGAGTAACACTTCGTTAAAAATATTGTAGTTGATTTAAAAATAGTTTGATGCCAAGAATTTAACTGTAATTTTTTATTAATTTATTTTTACTTATTGAAAATTCAATTTTATGCGCTATACCGTTACTTTGCAGTATTTTATTAAATAAATAAAACTTAAATTAATAAATATAATTGAAATGCATATTGTAAATATATTTTCGATTATTGTTTTCAGCCTCGGTTAGTTGTCGGCGAATTTAACAACTAATAAGCTGAAAATTAATTAATTAATTAATATCCAACTGATATTGACATATTTAACGTTATATTTATATTTATCGTTAATTTCAAATCACAGTAGCCTACAGTGACTAATAAAGTAGGTGACTGATAAGATTATTAAACAAAGAAATTCTTATATTTAAGTCATTTATTTACAAATATTATTTCCGAAGTATTGCAGCAAAATAAGCAGTTAATTAAAGAAGTATTTATTTTATGGAATTACACTTCTCGCCGACTATGAATGAGTGTTGTTGTTCAGGTCAACAGCTAAAAGGCTGGTTTGAACCTCTAGAGGTTTTACTAAGTTAAACGAGGAGTGAGGTGGTTTACCATTGCCTTCCTCATTGAGTACAAAAGTAGCTTATCCTTATCAGCATACCAGGCCCTCCAAAAAGCATTTACTTTGCACCCTGCAAATGACACCTTCACTTCATTCACTACAGGGTCTGGCTGTATAATGTAATTCATTAATTTTAAAGGAGATAACTAAACCTAGTGTCTTTTACACCTCTACCTCTTCTGTTCTTAAATAGTTCAGATGACCACATGATAAGAAATAGAATTATTTTTTGTAGCCCTGGAACTAGCAAATTGAATGCAAATAATTTAACATTCCACCTGCCTTTTACGGTCGTTGTAAATGAGTAGTGACAACAAATTAGTGTTTTTCTTTAATCATCAAAAAACCAGAAATTTTGGGTTCTAATTCGTAAAATGTGTCTTCATGAGATGAGGTGTTTTCCTTGTCTTCGTAAAACTGCTATATGATGAATCCCTTTGAGCTAAACAGTGTCTATAATACTGTATTACAATAGAGCCGCGTTTATTCGAGCCCCGACTAACCAAGTTAATCCAAAAAAAGTACCACGCAAAGCGGAATCCGCATATAGCGGCAAATCGATCATACACTGCATGTACTGTATGTTTTTCTTCATTTTTTTTATTTGTACGTCTTTTTTTTCATTTGATAATACAGCAGATGCCTTTTTCACATCTTTGACCACGTTTTTATTCATTTCACCAATTGACCGTACGTTTTCCTGTCGATTTTTGATAGAGTCCGTTTTATCCGAGTTTTCGATTATCCCCAGGGTACCTCGGTTCACATTACCTCGGATAATCGAGGCTCTACTATACTTAATGATGTAATAGGGTTAAGTGTTCATCTCTCATTTTAATTTAAGTATTAATTTTTTTGTTGAAGTAACTTTTATTGCAGTTATGGTTCGAACGTCGATGATCGTCATGGTGTAGCATACATTTTCTACTCCTACCTGCAAGAGTTCCACGAAGTTAATACCAAGCCACTTTCTCAGATTACCAATCCAGGATATAATTTTACTACCAGGTTCTCAACTGTCCTCAATGTCACCCTAAATAGCGATCTGAAAGAGCCTGTACATGTCCTCTTATCTTATTATAGGTTATATTTGCGTTATTTAATCGCTGAAAAAGCTCAGGCTAGCCTAGCAACTCATTCTCCGAAGGACTTCTTCATTAATGAGACTTCATTTGGCATAAGAAGGTGGAGAACGCATCACCCAGTGTAACTTCATACTGCAAGCAGCCAGCCCAGTGACTCCCAGGATGACGGTTATAAAGAGTACCTACCAAGTACCAATGGTCTCCTCGGAGACTTAATAAGCACTACAGATAAGTGCATTCTCGTCGCTCTCGGGAGGGAAATAATTCCTGAAGGCAGTTGAACAGTAAACACAATACTATAATTCATCATATTTGGTTGAAGTAACAACAGTATCTTTTTAATTTATTTATAGAGGTTTGTTCAGAGTCTGAATTATTAGCGACAATTTTATTTGTAACTCTACCGAACAATTTTTTTTAAATTTCTTATTACTAAGAATATTTTTTGTCTCTGGTGCAGTTCTTTATCTACCAAGAAGTAAACTTTTACACATGCACGAGAAATATTTTGTATAAGTTCGATTTACTTAATTTTAAAACAAGAAATTATAGTTTAAAAAAAAAATCTGGTGTGACACACTCACACAACTTTCTCTTGCCAATGCAAATAATGAGCAATATAACCTAACATCAGTAATAAAACATAAGAAATAAACAAAAAAGCTAACCTCTATAAACATAACCTAATTTTAATCATAAGTAGTGAATGTTACAAAATGAAAATCAACCTTCAGTTTGGTTTAAAAATATGGAAAATCACTCTTTCACGCTAAACTCTGTAGAGAAAAATGCTCTGAATAAAACTTGTAGATCTTTTAATTTTGTATAAATTTAATTATATGCATTTTTGTCGTAAGTGGATACTACGCCGAAATCTTATCAATTTTCAATATCTTATCATTTTTCAATATCTTATCAATTTTTTACAAATTTTCATGAAAAACAAACAGAAAATCACTAATTACCATTAAATTAAGCGTTATACAAAAATATTCAAAACAAAAGTTGTAGGTTTTTAAATTGTCTACAACTTTTATTATATACACATTTGCGCTAAAATGCATATTAAGGCTGCAATCTTAAAAAAATCATTTGTTTTTACGAGAGAGCAGCCTCCCTAAGAATTTCAGCAGACATGGCGCCTACTCTATCTTATAGAACATAAACATTTTAATAAATCAGGCGATTTTTAAAAAAATCGTAGTAGTCGTTTTTGGATAAATCGCAAAGAAGTTAAAAATGACAAATAAACTACTACTTCCGGTCGACCGATTTTGATTAAAATGTTCGTGTCGGGTCCGGTAGTAGTATCTAACTTAAGTTTCAAGTTTCAACTTTATACGATGTTCCGTTCTTGAGATATTTTGTTCACATACACACATGCGCGCGCGCGCGCGCACACACACACACACACAACACACACCTTTGCTAAAAATATGGTTTTTGTTTTCAGGGGGTCTTAAAAGTGTATATCCAGTGAAAAATCGACATGTAAACAATACTTTCCTTCCCATATAATTAAACAGGCAAGAAAAAGTAAAAAGAGGAAACAATTATTGGTACATTCTGGTTATAATTTATGTTGATTTATTTCCGTAACAAAATACAAATGAAATAAGTATTTCAGTTGGTTATAAAAATAGTCTAGTCTAGATTATTATGGTTGGGTTGTCTATTATCTATGATAAGAAAGTGTCCAGTAAAATTCTAAAATCATTATTTCACTATAAACATAATAGTGATTAGTGTTATCAACAACTTTTAAAACAAAGAGATTAGACAAGATAGTAAGGTTAACGTTTTATTTTATCTAGGAGCTTTTAAACTTAACACGTAAAATCACTTTTACTAATATTTTTGTCAAATTCCTTGAAGTTACTTCATTGGAAGTGATAGCACCGACATTTTAAAAATGCTAAGAGTATTTTGTAATTCTCTATTACTAGAGAATGAGAAGCACTTAGAAGATTGTTAATTACATAAGGTAAAAAAACAGATTAAAGTAAACCATTTAGGAATACTTTTCATGCATCATCAAATGTAGATAACTTTATTTTGTGTTTAATTTCTCTGTTGCATAAGGTTTACTAAATCTGACACATTAAATATGTGATCAAAATCCTTAAACTAACGCACCTAAATTTGAAAATAGGTTATAACGCTATAACTAATACTGTTTCTTTTTTTATTTCTTTTGCTTTAATCCTTAATGTTAGATTGCTACGTTGCAATCTGTTCAATTTAGAACAATAAGACAATCCCATGGCCCAATGAGATGAGGATGATGAGTATAACATGTAATGAGTTTCTTACTGTTGTTTCTTTATTGTTGAGTCTTGTAAAAGCTCAAACCGACAATTTCTGAGAAAGTGTGGTTAATTGAACCCCAACTATCAAAAATCACCAAAAGCAACTATTTATTATTCAGATTTATTTTATCTAATAATATTATTATATTATTAATATAATAAATAATAATATAATTATTTTATCTAATAATATTACCATTATTAGACAATCCCATGGCCCAATGAGATGAGGATGATGAGTATAACATGTAATGAGGTGTTGTCTTGTAAAAGCTCAGACCGACAATTTCTGAGAAAGTGTGGTTAATTGAACCCCAACTATCAAAAATCACCAAAAGCAACTATTTATTATTCAAATCCGTATAAAAGTAACTTTAACTAGGATTTGAACCATGGATCCTTCGTCTTTGAAAATCAGCTATAAAACAGCTGACCCGCGGTGACGACTTTACTACTGAACCAACTCGGTGGGTTTATTTCTTAGAACAGATACTCTTTAATGTTAAAATCGGTTTGCCTTTACCATTAACAAGCAGCAGAATAACTATATTTTTAGTTTCTTCAAAAGAGAAGACATAACGCCAGGAAGCCTGTGAGTCAAAATTATTTTTCTTCTCAGCGTGTTACTCCGTTTCGAAGGTTGGCGACCATCATGGCAATGCTTACTTTATTGGTATTTATACCCGAAATAGTTCTTCTCAGCTTTTGTTAAACCATACACTTAGATTGGCCATCCATTAAATTCTTCTGCCTGATTCAATTCTGCTGTAGATTTTTCCTTGGAGAATGCGTTGGAGCAACTCATACCTGCACTCATCCCGCATGATATGACCAAGATATTACAGCTTTCGCGCTTTCACTGTGCTGACCAATTCCGCTGCCTTGTTCATTCGACGTAGGAGTAAAAATTAACAATCTTAGATTAAATCTAAAAACTAAACAGATGTGACGGAATGGTATTTTCAGAAGTTTTTTTATTTTACATTAATTTTGTTGTCGGAAACTATTTTATTTTAAAATACGTAACTGCCTACCCAGAATAACACTGTTTTTTGCTGAATATATTTTATTTTGGTTTGAGTGAAAATCCAGTGGTGTTTGTTCATGTATCGTTATCAGCTGATAATAATACATAGTTGCTTACCAAACCAGTGTAACTTAACTTAGAAAGCAACTGTCTACCAGTTTTTTAACCGAGCAGGCCCAGAGCCCACAGTAGATTGAGCATGGTGTTTTAAACTGCTGAGGAATAAAACATCTAGAACGTACATTACATAAACCGAATAGTTTCTACAGATTTTATAAATTCTATAAGATTTAAATTCTTAGCTCGGGCTATCAACAGTTAATTTCTTTAATTTTTTTTATTTTATACCATTTTAAACATTCTTACCTAAAACGCAATTTTGCTAGGCAAGCTTAGTTTACATGAGGAACATGTCTTCCAAATTTAACTTTATTCGATTCATTACTCCGTAGCAGCAGTGAATACTACAATATTGTAGACTATGTATAAACTGAATAGAAAAATTGTTTTCATACAAATTCCTTCTCTAATTGGTAAAAAGTATTCAGATACAATATATTTTTTATTAGTTTATTTTATAAAATATTATTAATATCCTGAACTGACAAATATGAAGTCCTGGACAAAATTAACGTATCATGTAAGATTTTGGGCTGAGTGCAAAAAATCCATTTTCTTCAATGTTCCAGGTTTATTTCTGTTACTGTTATTCTTTGTTTCATAATTTTAAGCAGTATTTAATACTTTTTTACAAAAATCAGAGTTGTAAATTTGATTTATGGCAATTTAATGAAAAAAAATAAGATAAATGAGCTTTCAAAACACAAAGTTTTATTTAGCAAAAATGGAAGGGTTACTTACAGTATTGAAATTTCTCTTATTTCAGTTTTTGCACGATAGGAAAATTAAAAGTAAATGATTATTATGTGATTTGTAATGAATTTCAGCCCCTACTTCCTTTAATTACAGCTAGCATCCGTCTCAAAAACCTTGAATCAAGTTTTGAATTTCTTCCTGGTCCATTTTCTCGCATTCTTCTTTCTCCACATGACACAGCTGTTAAAGATTTATTGCAATTCGTTGATGAACACTTTTTTTAAGCATAACCAAAACGTGCTCAACAGGATTCAAGTCTGGGGTATTGGCTGGCCAGATCATACGGTCAATACCTACTTCATCAAGATACTGTGAAACCATTTAATATCTTTTAAAGTGATGCGTTGAATTTGTCCTCGACCGTATAAATAATGTATGAATAATATATAAATTAAATATATAAAAACAAATCACTAAAACAAAAAATATATTTGAAATAAACCCACGATTCTTGTATTGTTAACGTGGTAGTTATTATTAACCAAGCTGTCGATGCGACTTTAAAGAACAAAATTAATATATTGTATTATAAAAGTAATGAAATGAAATGACGTGTTTGGTGAATTTTTCTCCTACAAAAGGGCGAGGAAAATAAAACCGCAAGGAGCATTATTTATAAAATGTTTCTTTAATTTTGGACTTAAAAATATTTTTTTTTAATTCATAAATATATCATATTTAATTCAAAAACTTACAAATAAGGGTTTTTAATGAGTTCTTTATTGGTATTGTTTTACACAATGATTTATATCATTAAAAATCTTTTACAGATTAATAAAGTTTTCAAAATACTGTTTTATTACAATAAGTAGCTACATATTAAACTTTTATGTAGAATTAAATTATGAATAATTTTGTTTAGAAATTCTTAATTGCACTTAAAATTAATACAAAACATAACTACTAAAACTGATAAAGTGTGTATTAGTGGATTTTTAAGTAGTTTTAAAATGTTTCTTGCTCACTTTCGATACCGAAAGGTAAAACAGGATCGGATTAAGTTTTTAAAGTAACAGTAAATGTAAAATGAATTTCAGTACCATGGGAAATGTGTTCCCGTAACTTTTTAATAATAATTCAGTTCCGCCAATACTATGATAATAAGTGTCCTATTCGGCATAATTTCAAAAATAACTTTCCTTAACAGGAATAGTTATGTTGCATACATTTATGTGAGGAATAATTTATGTTATTACGTTCAAGTATAACATAACAAAATAACTTCATAGAAAATTAAGAGAAACAATCATTTGAAGAAATAAAATAAAAATAATAATGGATAAGCAAAAAACGTTGTAATTGTATCTTGAATTAAATTGAAAAAGTACACACAGAAACCCGAAAATAACGGAAAAAGGGCTGTAACCAAGATTATAATAATACACAAGAATTCATTAACAAGATCTTAAACAAGAGATTGATAAATTAAAAGAACGTTATTTTAAAATAAGAAATAGAAACCAAGAAACAAATTCTGATAACTTAATTCAATTGTTCATTTTTGTAAGTAGAGTAAAAGTTTATATAAATATATAAATCATATAACTTAATGGATTTTACAAAGAATAATCAGTTACCAAAGTTGATCTTTAAGTTAAAATAAATTCTACAAATACTTTTTAAAGCTTATATTAAAAAGATATAAGTAAGCAAAAGAAAATTCAATTATAAAGGATACGTAGTTCATGAAATAAGAAGAATAAAATTTTGTGATTAGCATAAATTTTTGTGAAGTAAGAAAAAAAGTTGTTTGAAATGAATTGAAGTACAAGGTACAAAAGCCATACTAATGTAACAGGGTTATTTATTAATAATGAAAATTTTAGTGTAGTAAAACTTTTATTTTGAGAGTTTTAAAATGTCTGAAATTTATTTTTTAATTTCTTAAAGCGTTGTAATACGCAAGAGAGAGACAGAAAATTTTTAAATAAAAAATTAACGTGGAAGTAAATTATTTACAAAATACAAAATATTCCATTTTTATTTCTTCCTGGCGCTCCATCTTAACCTGTTGTTATTGGTAAAAAAAATTAGCGTATTTTTTCAGCGGCTTCCGTACTTCTTAATTAATTTTTGCCATTTGTCTGGATAATTTCTTTGGACATACAGTACTACTTTCTTCATTTGTTCTTCTTCTTTGGCAGTACATTTAGGGCACCCTAGACCTCGTACGACCAGTGGAACAACGGCTGAAACAAATTTATGAAAATATAATTTTTTAAATAAAATTTTACTACCTAACACAATTATGTTTGGAAGAGTAATTTTGCTTGAAATATGATCTGAGTTTTTAAGGGGGTAGGCCTACTCCCTTACCAAAAATGGTGAAAATTTTGTTTCAAAATTATTTTTTGCCGTTTTTGATAGCTTAAATGTTCTGAATATAATGATTATTTTTTATTCAAAATACGTTGTACAGTAATCAAGAAAATAGGACTTTGTTAATCAGATGTGTAAAAACTAAAATTTCGCTTAAACAACTGTAATAACAATGACTTACGAAACTATCTGAAAGAAAGCTTGTAGGAAGTTAATTTTTTTTTTAATTAATTGCTTAGCTATAACTATTATAAAGTGTAATTCTGCGTAGTTTTTATAACGGTTTTTTGCTCTTTGGTAGGCAAAGCAAGTGCATTGTGGAAGTTACAATAATGTACAATATAATTTGCGTTTTCCACAAATTTAATTACTTTTAAATGTGCTTGCATTAGAAAGTAAATAACTTTACTTCAAATTGACATAAATCCTTACTTTTCCTATTATAGGCCTACTTAGAATTTCCAGATCTATTTTATGTGGAGTATTTAGTTTTCTGCGAAAACCAATGTCAAATTTATTGAAAATAAATAAATTAAAAACTATAATTTTTTGCTGTTAAAATTTAAGAAAACTAAATACTGCAGGTTATGCAATAAAGATTTCTCTTTCATTTAAAAACAAATCAGATATCACTACACTGGTCAAAATATTTACTTTCTCGTGAACCCCTAATTTTTTACTCCAACCTAATTTTTTTAGGGGTTGGTTGTAACATTTTGTAACTTTTTTTTACTAACTAAGGGATTTTTTTAGGGAGTAGGCCTACCCCCTTAAGTCATGTTAGTTTGTTAGATCTTAGTTTGAGTTGAGGTTAGCTTCAAATTTTATTCAGATAATATTATTCTATTTTACAAAAATAAATATAATTATAAATTTTAATTGACTATATTAATATTTTTTGCTAACAAACTAGTTTCTTACCAGTTATCATAAAAAGTAGAAATACAAAACTATAAACGTTTTTATACAACAAATATGCCTAATATTTTTACATTATCTTAAATCTTAAAATTGCATTCCTGATTATACTTACTTAATCTCAAGATCTCTATCATTAGTTTGAATATTAAGCACAAATTATTTTTTTCTTTGTTTTACGGTCGACTTGACTTGTTATGCATACAAAGTCTAACTCAGACGGTGAAGGGTGATAGATTAAATGAGTGATAAAACATTTTCAGATCTGACTGGGAATCAAAACGAAGACCCCTGGAATAGCAGCCAGTTGCTCTGACCGCTACATCAACTTCACAATTTACATACAGTTTCATAATTCACCACTCAGTAATGACTGAGTTGTAGATGTGACTTTGAATAAACAAGAAAAAAAATCTTAAATTATTAAAAAACTCTTATGAATTTTGTGGATTTATTGTGGGAATAAAAGAAATAAGGTTTAATCGGTACAGGAAAGAATAGTTTCGAGTGATGAATTTCAATATAGAGACTGCAAATTTGAAAGAAAATCTTATGTGATGGTAACGTAACTACGTCATATAAAACTGATTAATTTTAATTTAAATAGATAAATAATTTAGTTAATTAATAATGATGTTTGCAGAACAATAAATTATTCATAATTAAGACAATAATTCATTATCAAGGTCTAAACATTCATTCCTGCCTTGTCCTCCACATCTATGATTAATTAAAATCTACCATACGTAGCTTATTATAAGTCCTTAGTACTTTAATTTTTTATATTATTTGAGCATTATTTTGTTTCGTATTTTATTGTTTCTTTCATAAATCCAATTTAATATTCTTCGCGTTCCGAATTATGTAATTGTTAATATTTTATAAAAGTATTTTTAGGTTTTAATTTATTTTTATTTCTTTACTTATTATTTTATGACATCAAAGGAATTTATTTTTACTATCAGTATCTAAAAATATATTTTATTACTTTTACTGAGGTTAGTTAGTTAACGTAAAGCATTTTGCTTCATATGAGCTTTTATGTAGTAATTTATTATATCTACATAAATAAAATTGTGATTTTGTCTGTACAATTATTCAAAATGCCCAAATTTTGTTTCTATGCCAGATCTATCAAGTAAACACCGAAAAAAGTTCACCTGAATTTTTGTCCGTTTGTCTGTTTATCTGTTTGTTTGTCGTATGTTACGACATCTCACAAGAACCACTGAACCAAATTCAATGAATTTCGTTATTTAGGTTCTGGAAATAATCGAAATGAAAATAGGTTGTAATTTATTTTCATATCACAAAGGGATGGGGGAGTTCAGAGGGAGGGGTAAAAAACTACGAATATTTCCGTTAAAAGTCAATGTATCAAAAAATGTTATATAATCAAAATTACGAAACGTTTAAAGGCAAATAAGTTTAATTATGTAAAAAAATTTATTTCCATGCATAATAATGGAGATATTACCAGTTAAGAAAAAAATAACATATTAATATTTTTAGAATAACATGACAAAATAAGCAGAACAATAAACTAGACCTACGCGCCGGTAAAACCCGTATTTATTCAATCAGTTACCTACCTACCCATTCCACCAGTACCCTAAACACCCATTCTCGGTCACATTGTCAAAAATGAATCAGTATCCTTAATAGTTCGTTAGTTAATCATCGTGGCTTTCCTATTGTGATTTTCCTTTCATTTATTATGAAAATAATAAAGCGTTGCATAACTTAATTTAAAAATACCAAGATCTCGCTTTTATTTTACGTCCAACTATTTTTTTTTTCATTAATAATTATGCTGACGTTGAAAGGAGGTACGAGTAGATAACAATGAATGATTAAAGAATATCAGACCTGACTAAGTTGTGATACTCGGTACATCAACAGACCGTCCACAGCACCAAGAAAACCGTTTCAAGAATGGGTACTTTAGCTAGTAGTATTATAAGATGTAATTTATTCTGTTTACAACTAGACTTAAAATATTAAAAATTCTTTTCGATATCGGATCAAAATCAAAATATTGTAATTTCAAAACAAACTTTTGATACACTAAACTGTTTTTATATCAATCTGGACCTACGGTTGTGGATCACGTGACTCAGATATTCAAATTAATCAGCTTTTTTAAAGGTCTTCCGAGCTTTAACACCTGCGCTCTGACATGATGAACGACTACATTTACAAAGATTTGTTATTTTAAAAACCAAAGAAGAGATTTTTAGTTTAACACATGAAAAACGGCTTGAATCTCACGAAAATTATTTAGCAATAAATTTATTGGACACCAGTGGTACAACAAGAAGATTAAAACGGACATCCAACGGACTTATTTGTTTAGTAAATAAATTTTATTACCTTTTTTTCAAAAATTAATAGCGTATGTATTTTGTAATAGGCTAAATAAACTGTGAACAGTAGTTATTTGTTTTTATAGGCTTGCTGAGAGATACTTTATTGATTAATAATTTCTTGTTAAATTTATTTATTTTACAGTTAAATAACGGATTGTAGACTGTTTTGTATTTTTTTTAAATAGGTTTCTACAAATTTAAAACTTTTCAGCCAATTTTTATAAAGTGCTTTCAATAACGAATTACATCATTTTATATTTTTTCTAAATTAATTTTTATCGATAAACTGGTTCGTTTAGTTTTTTTTATATTATATGCAACCATAATGAATTTTTTAACAGTAATAATTATATCTCCGGAATATAAATTGGTTTACCTTTTTAATAATATTACATAATCTCTAGTATGCTAAATTACTGCGTCACAAATAATGCGCATAATTTAAATTTTCATTCCGTACAAATTTTGTAAATCTACGATATATTTTACTAAATCTTTAGATTTAGTTAAACCAAACAAGGAATTATTTACATATATGTTTTGCAATTTTGAAGGACAATCTGTACGCAATTATATTTAGCACAGAGGATTTCCTTATTTGTTCATGTACACAAGTAATGTACACTCATTAGTAAGGTACCGAGCCATGAAATACACTTTATTTCTGTACACACTTCTATAAAATATTGAGTTTTACCCTTAGAAAACATTTCATGTTCTTTGACCCATTGAAAACAAAAACACCAAACGTGTAATTCCTTCTTGGGTACACTAATCATGTTTACGTGAATTGTTAAGTTAATTAAATTTGTTCACTTATCTCAAGGACTCGAAAAAATAGTTCTGTTTCTTCTTATAATACACATTCATATAAACGATTTAATATTATGCTTATGATTTTTTTTTTACTTTATTTGTCTTTATTTATAACTGTGCGGGTTTGCACAACCAGTAAATATGCATACAATTCATATATTTTAAAACATGACACTAAACGTAAAAGGGGACACCAATCATTAGTAGGACTCCCCAAGTTAATTACTAAAATCAGTCTAGTCATAAGTTAAGAATTAAGATTATTTAATTAACAATAATAATAATTATTACAGTAAAACCTCCACAAACGACCACCTCTTCTAAGTGACCTCTCTAACCAGATTTTCTGGAACCAAAATATTAGCTATTCTTCCCCAAAAAATTTACTTCTGCTAAACGACCACTCTCTGATCCGATCGCAACCGATAAAAACGAGCAAAAGCGACTACTTTAATTTAATAATATAATAGAAATTAGGCAGGCTTAAAAATAGCTGACGATTTTCATAATGAAGAGAGAGATTTAGTTCAACTTGGACAACAAGCGAATCTTGAATCATAGTTCACTGTGAAGAAGCCATCCAAACATGCGACGAAAATGACGAGTGGGAAAATGATCTGTTTACAATTGTTACTGAACAGAGCCAAAACGACAGTATGTTGGAAGGTAGTAGCACGAACGAGAGTGACTTCATGGGCGAGAAAGAAGTAGAGGGAATTGAAGATGTTTTTGTAATGCCAATAGGAAAAAGTTTAGAAGTTGTCGGTGGTTTAAAAAACATGGCTCGAGAACAAAAAGTGCCACGACTGCTAGATTTGCTGGAAGAAGCTGAGGACATTATAGAAATAAACAATAGTTGCAAAAAAAGCTGTTAGGTAAACAAATCACGATCGAAAATTACTGTAATTAATTTTTATAACAATTAATTTTAAAACGTTTTCTTAGTTTTAAAAATGTTTGAGTTACGTGTGATAAACTACAGTATCTCGAATTAAGAATTATTATTTAAAGCAAGTTTTACATTATGCATAGTAGGCTACTATCATGCACGATCTTCTAATAAAATTGTTACATATAAGTTGCTGTATTGACTAGTAAGTAGTGATGTCTTTACTACAATTTATTTCTGATAACATTTTATGTAAACAATATTTTTGGGGTAAATAATCATACACGTTTTATAAAAATGAAGTTATTTTAATTAGGGTATTGTCCTGACCTCCACTTCTCCAAAACGACCACCACGCTCCTCTAACCGACCTCTTATTGAGCTAACCGTACGTGGACGTTTTGAGGAGGTTTTACTGTATTTTCTTTTTAACGCCCGACAGAAAAACAGGAGTGTTATAAGTTTAACGTGTACATCTGTCTGTGGTGTCATTGCTCCCAAACGGATGAACCGTATTTGATTTAGTTTCTTTTGTAAGTAAGGTGACATGATCGATAGCGTTCTTAGCGATTAAAACATTGTAAAAAATTAATTAAACAAAAAAATCTGGTACTTCTCTTGCCAATGCAAATAATGAACAATATAATCGTTAGATTATGTTATAAGAAATAACAGTTTCTTATGTTATAAGAAATAAAAAAATTAAAAACGAACGAAAAACTAACCTCAATAAACATAACCTTATTTTAATCATGAGTGAAAGACGCAAAATGAAAATCAACCTCAGTTTGGCTTAAAAATATGGAAAATCACTCTATCACGCTAAACTAGGCTCTGTAGAGAAAAATGCTCTAATTAAAGTTATAGATCTTTAATTTCCTATAAAATTCATAATATACACTTTTGTCAAAACAAAAAAATGTTGGAAATAAAAGTTGCAGGATTTTAAATTGTCTGCAACTTTTATTATATACATTTTTGCACTTAAATGCATAATAAAGCCGCAATAAAAAAGAACAATTTTTTTACGTGAAAACAGCCTCTCCAAGAATTTCAGCAGACATGACACCTACCTTATCTTGTAGAGCATAAAAAATGTAGTAAATGAGACGATTTTTAAAAAAATCGTAGGATCCGTTTCTGAGAAAATTGCAAATAAAAATGTGAAAAATTACACGAATAAACTACTACTTCCGGTTGACCGACTTGAATGAAAATGTTCGTGTCGGGTCCTCTAATGGTATCTAACTTAAGTTTCAAGTTTCAAGTTCGTACGATGTTTCCTTCTTCAGATATTCTGTTCACACACACAAACACACACAAACACACACACACACACACACACACACACACACACACACAGACCAATCGCTAAAACATATTTTTTGGGTTATGGGAATCTGAAAACGTAAAGATCCGGTGAAAACTCGATTTCGAAAAATCAACATGAAAACAGTACTTTCCTTATATTCATATAGGCAAGAGAAAGTAAAAATTAATTCAACAAAAAAATCACTAATTGCCGCTAAACTAAGCGTTATAAAAACAAACGTTAGAAATAAAAGTTGTAGGTTTTTAAAGGTTCTACAACTTTGAATAGGCCTATATACTTTTGCTTTAAAATGCACATTAAGACCGTAATCTTAAAAACAAAACCAAAATCACTAATTTGTATCTGTGGCATCGTAGCCCCAAACAGATGAACCAATTTTTATTTAGTTTTTTTGTTCGAAAGGTGACTTGATCGAGAGTGTCCTTAAATATGATTAATCAGAATCGGTCCATCGGAAGTCCCTAGTAGTTTATTTGTGCGATTTTTCACTTTTTTACGATTTTATCAAAAACTTCTTCTACGGTATTATTAAAAATCGCCTCATTTACTCCATTTTTTATGCTGTACAAGGTATGGCATGCGCCAAGTAAGGTGAAATTCTTTGGGGAGGGGGGCATGTGCTCTTGTTGAAGAAAATAGTTTTCTTAATATTGCGGCATTAATAAGCAATTTAGGGCAAAAGTGTAACATAATAATCAAAGTTTTAAAACATTACAAAACCTCAATGTTTATAAAATATATTTTTTGTACAACGCTTATTTTAGCAGCAATTATAGTCCGATTTACGAAAGAAAACACCTGTCTTTAAACAGCAATATCTTTTGAAACATTGTACAGATATCAGATGAATTAATGTCCCATAACCGAGCGAGTGAGAGAGAGATATGTGGCATAACTACGCATGCACCCGAAGGTCTTTACCGTAATAATCCAAATCTGAAAACATACTACAGTCGTTATCTTGCTTGTTAGTTTACTGCATGCATTTTACTCACAACAATGAGTAAAATTACACAATGTTATTGCAATGGCCCATATGGCTTGTGCGAGTGAGAGCGTTATGCATTCTCTCACTCCCACGGCTAGGGGACTTTAGTTCATCTGAATACTATATGTAAAAACAATTACGATACATCAAATTAAAGCTTGTTTTATTATTGGTTACAGGATGTACATTAACATTTTCGGAAATTAATAGTGTATTAAATAAAACGATTACGCATATAAAGTAGCTACCCTGTTTTTAATTACTTTCCCAGGATACCCAACTTGAAGGTAATATTAGTTTGTTCACGCATAGCTACTTTAAAAATGTACAGGGCTACAAAGTATTATATTCTAAAGCAATCTTCTAACGAACAATAAAACAAGCAAACAACAATTTGATGTTTTGTAATTGTTTTTACATACATTGGTTCAAAAGATATTGTTGTTCAAAGACAAGTGTTTTTTATTCGTGAATCGGACTGTAGTGATGTTTTGGTTTTTTCATGAAAATCTGTAAAACGTCTTCTAGAAATAAATAAAGTTTAAAAAATATGAAATAAGAATAAAATTTTTAAAAACCCTGCAAAAAAACCTTTAAAAGTAAAGAAATAATATATTATGTTTTAGCCCTTTAGATTTGACGTGGTTGCATCGGGGTACCGCAAAGTAAAACAATTAAGTTCTATTCTGTTTGTTTTCCGTCGCAACGACACGACGTCAAACCCAAAGAGCCAACACAAATTATTTTTTTTACTTTTTCTTTAAATTTTTACTTTCTCTTGCCTGTATGAATAATATATAGGAAGGAAAGTATTGCTTTCATGTCGATTTTTCGAAATCACGTTTTCACCGGATCTACACGTTTTCAGACCCCCTCAACCCAAAAAAAAAATGTTTTTAGCAATTGGTCTGTGTGTGAACAAAATAATTCAAGAACGGAACATCTACGAACTTGAAACCTGAAACTTAAGTTAGATACTACTACCGGACCCGACACAAACATTTTCATCAAAATCGGTCAACCGGAAGTAGTAGTTTATTAGTGTCATTTTTCACTTTTTTGCTATTTTCTCAAAAACTACTCTACGATTTTTTTTAAAAATCGCCTCATTTACTACATTTTCAATGCTATACAAGATAAGGTAGGCGCCATGTTTCCTTTTACAAGAACCAATTAATTTATACCATAATAATAATAATAATAACCAGCTTTTATTGTAAAAAACGATTGTTTTTTACAATAAAAGCTGGTTATAAAACAAAGAATTTGAATTATATACGTTGCTCACTAATAACTACTTATATAAATGTATATATTTATACATTTATTATTATTAATCATAAATCATCAATCTTATGATATTATTATCATTTAATCATAAATCGTAAATTAAATTTTTTAATGAAATTGGTTTCAAGCGATTTTATTTGCAGCTAATTGTAAGTCACTTGAAAGATCGTAAATTAACATTAAAATTTTCTAATGTAGACTATATAGTAAATTAACTTCTATAGAAGTCGGCGTTCCTCAAGGAAGCTATTTAGGCCCTTTGTTTTATATTATTTTGTGTAAATAAAATTTTTAATGTTATTCAAAATTGTAAACTTTATAATATGTATGTTAACGATGCAGTTCTTTTATAATCGCATAGTGATAGTGAAATAAGTTATAGAACACAACGAAATTAATTTAATTGGTTGGTTAGACGGACTTAGCAGCATGACTTGTTTATAAATGGTGGTAAGACTAAAGTCATGTATTTTAAAACACCTCACATGCCTCAAATTAATGATATAACTTTGCATGAGTACTCTTGTTCACAACTAACAGTACTTGTATTTGTGATAAACTGAAGTCACAGTAACATTGAAATAATTCAACGGTTTCAGTCAAAAATACTTCGAAACATCATGGACTCACCTTGGTACATATCCAACACTATATTGCACAGAGACACGAACACTCCCACGGTACACGAAGCTATACAGAAATTTTGCACCAGTTACCGAACAAGACTTGAAAATCATCAGAATCCAGAAGCCATCAATCTCCTAGACAACAGTGGAACACACAGAAGACTATGCAGACTACACCCTACAGATTTATTTTAATATGTGATTGTGTAATTTATTTTACATTCCTGGCAAGATCAATTCAACAAAATGGGAAATTTTATAGAGTAATACCAAGGGGTATTACTTACTCAAGATTTATACTTACAACACATCTACTCATTGTTCTATGAGAGCAGATGGTAGATTTACAGTTATTCAAAAAAAAAAAACTGAAGTATGTTACAGAATTTAATTATTTAGGGGTAATTTTTTATAATAATTTGAAATTGTATGAACAGATTGATAAAGTCTTTAACAAAGCTAAAAGAATTCTGGGATGTACGTATGTGCTAAAATCATATGTTAGTAAAAGGGTGCTTTTTTTTGTCATCAGTCTCTCGACTGGTTTGATGCAGTTCTCCAACCTTTCTATCTTGCGCAAGTCGTTTCATTCTACATACCTGTAACACCCTACATCTTTTGTAATTTGCTTTATATATTCTAATCTTTGCCTCCCTCTACAATTTACTCCCTCAATGTTACCCTCCATTATTGATAGCCCAATACCTGGATGTCTTAGGATATGCCCCACTAGCCTATCCCTTCTTTTGGTAAGATGCTTCCATATACTTCTTTTTTCATCCACTCGCCTAAGAACCTCTAAATTACTTATTTTGTCTACCCACCTAATCTTTAACATTTTCCTATAACACCACATTTCAAAAGCTTCTATCCTCTTCCGTTCTACAGCCCCTATCACCCACGTTTCACTTCCGTATAATGCTACACTCCAAACATAATGTTTTAAGAAATTTTTCCTAATATGTAAATCAATGTTTGTAGTCAGTAAGCTGTTTTTCATTTCAAAGGCTTTTCTAGCTTGAGCACTTCTACTCTTGATATCACTCGTGCTTCTACCATCCTTTGTTATTTTACTCCCTAGATAGCAGAATTCCCCAACTTCCTGTATGTTTTCGTTGCCTACTTTTAAATTTCCATCTCTTCTAAACCACTCTTGCTGCTGCACAACACTTTCGTTTTGTTCTTATTAATTTTCATGAAGTAATCCTTCCTCAAGATCTCATCCATTCCATTTAAGGCATCCTCTAGTTCATTCTTTGCCTCGGCTAATACTACTATATCATCGGCGAATCTCAACATTTTTATTGTTTCTCCTTGAATTTTTATTCCTACGTCAAATTTCTCCTTCACTTCATTTATAGCCTCTTCTATATACAAGTTAAAAAGTAGTGGTGACAAAGAACAACCTTGTCGTACACCTTTTCTTACAGCAGCCTCTTTTTCGTACCCCTCGATTCTCAAAACAGCCGTTTGATTCTTATACAGACTGTAGATAACTTTCCTTTCTTTGTATTTAATTCCTAGCCTTTTCAAAGTTTTAAACATTTTACTCCAGTCCAGATTGTCAAATGCTTTCTCTAAATCTACAAATGCCATAAAAGTAGTTTTATTTTTCTGTATCCTTTTCTCAATAATCAGTCTCAGAGCCAATATTGCATCTCGAGTTCCCATTCTCCTTCTAAATCCAAATTGGTCATCGTCCAATACTTCTTCTACTCGGTGTTCTATTCTCCTGTATATAATTCTTGTCAGTATCTTAGATGCATGGCATGTTAGGCTGATGGTTCTGTAATGTTCACACTTCTCCGCTCCTGACTTTTTTGGTATTGGAATCATAATATTTTTTTTTAAAGTCCGATGGTACCTCTCCACTCTCATACATTCTGCACACAAGTTTGTATAATTTGTTTTGAGCAACTTTGCCACATCGTAATAATAATTCCGATGGTATGTTATCTATTCCTGGTGTCTTATTCATATTCATATCCTTAAGTGCCCGATCGAATTCTTCTCGTAGTATAGGGTCCCCTTTTTGATCTTCTTCAACATCAGTTTCTTGTTCTATCGCATCATATTCTAATTCTAATTCTAATGTAGAGTTGATTTACGTATTCCTTCCATCTTTCAGCTCTCTCTTGGCCATTCAACAATGGTTTACCACCTGCGCTTTGTAAATTAACAGCTTTCATCTTTCGTTCTCCAAAGTTTTCCCTTATTTTTCTATAAGCTGCGTCCACTTTACCAACTGCCATTTTACTTTCAATGTCCGTACATTTCGCTCTGATCCACTCTTCCTTCGCTTTCTTACACCTTTTGTTTATGGTATTTCTCAAGTAGCAATATTGCCTTTTACCTCTCTCGTCCTTTGCGTTTTTATATTTTCTTCGCTCATCCATCAGTTCTAAAATATCATTAGTAATCCACGGTTTCCTACCTCTTCTTTTATATGTCCTAACCATTCTTCCGCTGCTTTCACTACCACCTCCTTGAAGTTTATCCATTCCTCCTCTACATTTCCTGTGTCATTACCTCTTTCTTCTATCCCTTTTTGAATACTCTCCTGGAAACCTACCTGGTTGTCTTGTTCTAACATTATAAATCATTATTAGAATCTACATTAAGATACGGAGTTCAAATATGGGGAGAACTAGCTTTTCACACTTGAACATACTTACATATATGCTAAAAAAGGTACTGAAATATTAATATCAAAGGATAGAGATTATGACCAGCTTAATTTGATGAAAATTTGTGATACATCAAGTCCGAAGAATTTTTATTAAATCTTTCACATAATAAATAACTTCAATGAAGATATGTTTATGGAGTAAGAAGATGTAATTATGTTGTGCCTCGTAGTTTTAATAATTTCGGTGAAATAGCTTTAAATTGTGTGATACCGCAGTTATACAATTCTCTGCTTAGGGAATAGCCTTAAGAAGTTGTTATGCACATTCTCTGCAGTGGCTGCCAATGCGCCGTGACTATAGGTAAAACAGTATCACTTACGAGACATGTAAAATCTATGTAAATTAGTTTGAGTTACAGTAATCTAATTTTTGTTAATTTTTTATTGTATCTATATAATATGAATGGGCACCTCATATTAAGTCAGACTGTTGAGTTATCGGGGCCCAAAAAAAAAATATCTGGTGTGAAAAATTCACACGATTTTCTCTTGCCAATGCAAAATAATTAACAATATAACCTAACATTAGTAATAAAACATTAGAAATAAACAAAAAGTAACCTCAAAAAACATAACATTATTTTAATCCATGAGTGAACGATGCAAAATGAAAATCAACCTCAGTTTGCTTAAAAATACGGAAAATCACTTTTCACGCTAAACTAGACTCTGTAGAGAAAAAGCTCTGAATAAAAGTTGTAAATATTTAATTTCCTATAAATTTGATTATATAGACTATACATTTATGTCGTAAAATGCATAATGCATACTAAGTCTGGAATCTTAAAAAATCGATTTTTTTACACATTTTCGTGAAAAAAAAAACAGAAAATCACCAATTATCGCTAAACTAAGCGTTATACAAAGAATGTTCGGAATGAACATTGTAGGTTTTTTAAATGTTCTACAACTTTGATTATATATACACCTTTGCTCTAAAATGCATATTAAGGCCGGAATCTTAAAAAAAAAACTATTTTTTCTAAGAGAGCACAGCCTTCCCAAGAATTTCAGCAGACATTGCGCCTACCTTATCTTGTAGAGCATAAAAAATGTAGTAAATTAGGCGATTTAAAAAAAAAATCGTAATAGCCGTTTTTGAGAAAATTGCAAAAAGTGAAAAATGACACTAATAAACTACTACTTCCGATTGACCGATTTTGATGAAACTGTTCATGTTGGGTCCGGTAGTAGTACCTAACTTAAGTTGCAATTCAAGTTCGTACGATATTCCGTTCTTAAATATTTTGTCACACCAATCAATTGTTCAGACCAATCGCTAAAAACATGTTTTTTTTGGTTGAAGGGGTATAAAAACATGTATATCAGGAGAAAACTCAATTTCGAAAAATCGACATGAAAACAATACTTTCCTTCTTATATATTCATATAGGCAAGGGAAAGTAATAACTAATGATAATAAAGATAATTTATTTTATTATTATTTTTATTATTCGGGTTATCAGGTTATAAAATAAAATATAATATTGATGGATTAAACAAGTGGAGAAAGAAATCATAATTATTATTTAATACCCAAATACTATTTATTATCAATGGAAATTCTCTCTCTTTAGTTATTAGAGAAACGTACCTACATGTATGTTCAATGTTGATGACATCGGCAGTAAAGTTTGACCTTGAACTGCATCGATATTGTCCTCGTTTCTTAAAAAATTGCCAATGCTTCATTAAAATGTCTTGTAACACTTTCTAATACAATACTGCAATACTATAACTGCTTAACATCATAATGAAAGAATTATGATATAACATTTCCTAAGTTGTTAAACTAGACTAGAACCAGACCGTAAAATAAACTGCAGTATTATTCAAATACATCTAAAATTTCATTTCTTTAAACCGTTCAATTTTACTGGAGACAACCTGGTTTACTTGTGTTCAAGATGTTTGTTACAATGTTATATTTCACGCTCTTTCATCAAGTTAATCCGCTATGGAATGACTCAGTGGGGAAATTCAACAGGCTAGGCTGTTTTTAACGTAAAGTATAATATCTACATTACAATAAATTTTCCTAAAACATCACACATTTTAAAAGTTTTTATCGATGCTAAACGAAATCAGAGATTTTTTTACAAAAATTAACTTTTTCTGTAGTTATAGAACACAGGGTATAAACGATTTTTAAAAGAAAAATTCTGGCGTGAAACACTCATACGACTTTCTCTTGCCAATAATGCATGATTAATGCATGACTTTCTCATGCAAATAATGACCATTATAACCTAACATTACTAATAAAACATTGGAAATAAACAAAAAACTAACCTCAAAAAAACAACCTTTTTAACCATAAGTAATGATGCAACATGATAACTGACCTTAATTTGGCTTAATAATACAGAAAATCACTTTTTGCCGCTAAACTAGGCTTTGTATAGAAAGATGCTTCAGATAAAAGTCGTAGATCTTTTAAGTTCCTAAAAATTTTACTGTATACACTTTTGTCATAAAATGCGTATTACGGCCGAAATCATAAAAAAATCGATTTATTTACAAATTTTCATGAGAAAAAAACAGAAAATCACTGTTCTGTTTAACTGTTTGTATTACCGCTAAACTAAGCGGTATGCAAAGAAATGTTCATAATAAAGGTTGTAGATTTTATAATTGTCTACAACTTTTATTAAATACATGTTTGCTTTAAAATGTGTATTAAGACAGCAATCTTAGAAAAACCATTTTTGTTTTTACGAGAGAACAGTCTCCCCAAGAACGTCAGCAGACATGGCGCCTACCCTATCTCGTAGAATATAAAAAAATAGTAATTAAGGTGATTTTTTTAAAAATTGTAGGAGCCATTTTTGAAGAAATCGCAAAAAAGTGAAAAATGACACGAACTACTACTTCCGGTTGATCGATTTTGATAAAATGTTTGTGTCGGTACCTAACTTAAGTTTCAAATTCGTACAATGTTCCGCTCTTGAGATATTTTGTTCACACGCGCGCGCGCACACACACACACACACACACACACACACACACACACACACACACACACACACACACACACACACACACACACACACACACACACACACACACGCACACACACACACACACACATACCAATCACTAAACCTATGTTTTTTTGGGTTCAAGGAATATCCAGTGAAAACTCGATTTCGAAAAATCGACATAAAAACAATACTTTCCTTCCTATTATAGGCAAGAGAAACTAGAATTAAACTTCTAGTATCGAATTCTTAGTACCGTTATCCATAACTTAAAGTCCCGATTGGTCAATTAATTTTACTGAAATATACTTTTAATTCTGAATAGAAATTTTAAGTGATATAAACACCGTGGTCTAGATCCACAACATTGTTTAAGCACTTACACTGTAGTTTCAATCATTGTGTGTATGTCTGTGCTGTGTCTGTGTGCACGCGCATGCGTGCATTCTATTTTTTTTTTTAATTTATTTATTTAACGTCGCATCAACTACAACGGTCATTAGCGACGACGTTGGGGTGTAACTGTGTACAATGGAGGATGAAATGATATGTTGTAACGTATGAAAAATGCCGTGCCTGAGTGGGATTCGAACCCAGGACCGCATGATGAAAGGCGAGCACGTTACCAACTGCGCCAATGCGGCCGGCGCATTCTATTTTGTTCTTTGTTTTCCTTTTAATTGCATTTTTTTAAATACGGAAGTGTCTTGTAACTTTTTTTTTAAATCCCTAATGTGTGTACGTTGTAATCTGTTCAATTCAGAACAATAAGCAACCCCATGACCCAATGAGATGAGGATGATGTGTATGACGTGTGAATGAAGTGTAGTCTTGTGCAGACTCAGGTTAATTAAACCCCAACCATCAAAGTACACCGGTAGCCACTGTCTAGCATTCAAATCCGTATAAATGTAACTACCTTTACTAGGATTTGAACCAGGAACCTTCGTCTCCGAAAATTAGCTGTTAAACAACTGATTTTGGCGACGACTTTACCTCTAGACCAACCCGGTGGGTTTTGTAATTTTAAAAATAAATATTTATTTCATCTTTGATTCCGTTGTTGGCCAAAAAAATCAAATGTTGATGTAGAAAAATGGCACTTAAATATTTAAGTTTTTTGAAACATTTTTGTTTTTATTAAACTTTGAACTAACTCTACTTACTTCAGATTCTGTTAAATCATTCGTAAGTATTATGATAACAATCCTTAAAAATTTTATTATACATAAGTGTATAAATTCAATAAAACAAAAAATGTACTTATTTTCTAAAGTTGCTAATATTGAAATTGTTGTAATGGCTTGCGGTTACATGCAAGTCTTTTTAACCTATTAGGTAAGTGATTTAATGGTTATTCCCAAAAGTTTGTATTCTTAGATGTGGTTCTGATTTAATAGCCTATATGTTTTTAAAATGGCTCATAAAAATTACTAAGTTTTATTATTATTCAATTTATTCACAAGTATCTTTCCCTGATATTATTTTACTTATGGGACAATAGCCTCGTAATTCTAATGGGAAGAATAAGAAGTAATGGTAGTTTTAAATTTCCGCAAAAACCTTAATAAAAATAATTGTTACAACTAAACTGTAATTATAAATGTAATGCAACTACCTTTTACACATTACACATGCTTAATAACTCAATACAGCTTTTTCACACTCAAACAAAAATAATGAAAATCATTCACACAGATTTCACCTATCACAGAGACAGTTAGATAAGAAGAGGTAAATATTTTGAGTAGTAAATAATTTATTGGTTATGTTATTGATTATTTATTTTTTACCGAAAATTATTTTTCATAGTTAATAAAAATTTGATTAGTTCCTTAATGATTTATTTTCATCATTATCAAATCTTTTAATAAGCATTTGCCATTTTTCCGGATGATATTTAACCATGCTATTTTTAACTTTATCAATTCTTTCTAATATATAAGAATATCCTGGACAGTTTACTCCTTTAATAGCGCATGGCATAAGTTCTGCAACAGTAAAGTAAATTAGTAGTTAAAAAATTTTCAGTAATTATGAAGATTCAATGCAGTATGAAAAATGAGTCTCAAAATAGTTACTATGTACTTAAAAAATTTTAAAAAAATACTAGGAATAATAAAAGTGTCTACATTTTAAAATTCAAAGTAGTATTTAATGTAAATTTAGACATAAATATTATTTTTTTACGATGATAATTAAACATTTCTAGGGAGTAGTATTTAAAGTACAACTAAATATTACTAGGACGTAGTAATAGGAAGTAGTATAACATTGTACGATATTCTAGAAATGATAAAGGAACAAAGAAGTGTCCGTTTAATACGCTCACGGCTAAAACGATTTTCTGCTTGAAACGCAGTGTTCGTGAAGTCCCTTGATTAATAAGGTAAAACACTTGTATATTTTTCCGTTTAATACGCATTCAATCCCGCCTAATACGCTTTCAAAATTGATGACTATTTTAAAAATAGTTATGGAAATTTTGTCATTAGTTACACCGTATTTACACCGTATTAGTTACACCGCCAAGGTGCGAGTGGGGGAGGAGCTGTCGGAGGAAGTGCAAATCTGCCGTGGAGTTAGACAGGGATGCGTGCTCTCACCGATGCTCTTCAACTTATATTCGGAGGCCATTTTGTCGGAAGCTTTGGATGGATGCAGAGAAGGCATTATAGTGAATGGAGAGGGCATCAACAACCTGAGATATGCCGACGATACAGCGCTGATTGCAGATAGCGAGGAAGATCTCCAAGTGTTGCTGGAACGCGTCAACACAATTAGCAATGCATACGGACTACGGATGAATATACGTAAAACCAAGTTCATGGTGATCGGTGAGGAGGAGGTCAACGCAGGAATCACACTCGCTGGCTCCGCCATTGAACAGGTGCACACGTACAAATACCTTGGGTGCTGCCTAAATGACAAATGGGACTACGGTCAGGAAGTTAAAGTGCGTATCGAGCAAGCCAGAGCGGTGTTCACGAAACTAAAACATCTATTGTGCCAGCGTGATCTTAGTCTCAACACGAGGCTCCGAATTCTGAGGTGCTACGTACTTCCTGTACTTCTTTACGGGCAGGAAGGATGGACACTAACGAAACTTCTAGAAAGGAGGCTGGAGGCGTTTGAGATGTGGCTATACCGCCGCATGCTCCGTATATCGTGGACCGACAGAGTACGAAACACGGACGTACTGACTCGGATGGGCAAGGAGATGGAACTGCTATACGACATCAAGCGACGAAAACTGCAGTACTTCGGCCATGTTCTTCGAAACGGGAAATACAGACTTCTTCAGCTGATAATGGAAGGAAAGATAGCAGGAAAGCGCCGGCCGGGTAGAAGGAAAGCGTCCTGGCTGAAGAATTTGAGAGATTGGTTTGGTCTCAACTCCACGTCACTGTTCCGAGCAGCTGTTTCGAAAGTTAGAATAGCAATGATGATCGCCAACCTCCGACGCGGAGACGGCACTTGAAGAAGAAGAAGACACCGTATTTATGTAGCTACATTTATGTATTAGCGGTGTTATTTGTTTTTTTTTTAAATTAATGTGATGTTCAAAAAAGGTAGGCTATGTATCTTTACGTTTATATGTACTACATTATAACCTGTATATTTATTTATATATAACCAATATGTAATTATTGTTATTAATACTTTCTCACATATAGCAAAACGTTAAAATATTAACACTTTTCTGCCTTCAATAATGATTTCTTTAAAAAGCACTCTCCTAAGATTGTCTAAGCCGCTTTTCAACTCAGACGATTTTTCGCCTAAGACGCTAATTTGTGTCGAACCCATGAAAATCGTATTAAGCGGATTATACTGTAGATTTTTCACTGTACGATTTGCTTATTGTATGGGATGGAGCGTGTTGAACAAAAATATTGAATTATGATGAATGAGTTGTTTTAAATAGGAGTTCAAGGAAATCGGAACTGGTAGAAACGTTTTTTTATTTTGAATTCTTCTACTATGTTCCAGAATAGCGACGAGTTTGGTTAGTGTCTTTGAAGGCAGTCGTTAATCTGAATTGTGAATGGAAAGTTTGTTAGGTCATTCGAAGTATTTTTGTTATGGGACATGTTCTGAGTTACGTTAACAGTGCGTACGGGTGGTAACAAGTGATTGCACACAGGTAAATCAATTGGTTTCATTTCTAAAGGACAGTGTCTTAACAATACTCAAGTCTAGTTTATGTGTAAGTTTTTTAATTAATTTAAAGTAAACTATTTGTATTTACTTGTAGACTAAGTTTAATAAATTAATTGTGTCAATAAATAATTGTAATAAGTTTAAAGAAAGTCTGTTTGTTATTTGTCATACCCAGATCCTGAGTGAACTTACTTAGGTGTTACAATATTCATCTTTTAATTACGTAGGCAGTTTGCACTCCATTTATAACTACGCATAAGCTTACGTATCACTCATACACGTACGTACACGTAGCAAATATTACACGTTGTATCAAATTTCAATCTGATCGTACTTGGGTTGTTGGTAGTGCATTAGCTATTTGAATTTTGAGTTTCGAATGTGATTTCATGTTTAGATCATACACAAGTTTCAATCTTGCTGTTGTATTTCTTAATGAATTTTTACTGTTACCTTATGAATATCACTTATGTAATACATTTGATTATTTTGTTACATAATATCTGTTTACCTGTACTATTCATGTACCTACACGTTCTATTACTTTATAGCAAAACGTAAGACAGAAAAGAGAAATTACCGTCCACTAAAGAATAATTGAGAGAAAAGAATAATAATAATGAAATAAAATATTAACTAGATCACCGAAATTATAAAAGCATACGAAAATAATAAATAAATATGAAATGGAAATCAGTTTAGACCAAAATCGTAAAAGAAATTTTTAAAAAATCAATTACTCTATTAAAATAGTTGAGTGACCGCCTCCGTGGCGTAATAACTACAAAGCGAAAGGTCCCGGGTTCGATTCCCGGCTGGGTTTAAAAGTTTTAACACATTGACACCCACCGTTACAATACTAACACCCACAGTAGTCACTAATGACCAAGCTGTCGATGCGATTTAAAACATTTTTTTTTTTAATGTCTGCTGTATGTGCTTGCAAATTAATACAAAATCACGAAAAAAAAATCTGGTGTGAAACACTCAAACTTCTTTCTTAGCATAAATTTGATTGAAAGCGCTGTAATTTAACTGTTACTGATAGTTTAGCGGAGCAAAATATTTGGCTTCCGTACATCCAAATAGCCTGCATGAAGAGCTTTGTATATGGTAAGATTAAACGAGTTGGTAATTTGTGAGTAGCATACGAATCTAAAATCGTATTGTATGAAAATAACCTTACTCATAAAAATACATATTTATTAACATTAGTGATCATATTTTTTACATTTTTCCGCAATAAAACTCTTTTTTTATCATCAGTCTCTCGACTGGTTTGATGCAGTTCTTCAAGCTATTCTATCTTGCACCAGCCATTTCATATCTACATACCTGTAACACCCTACATCTTTTTTTGTGATTTGGTTTATATATTCTAACCTTTGCTTCCCCCTACAATTCACTTAAAAAAAACCCAATTATTGATAGACCAACGTACGTACTTCTTGCAGCTAATCTAATAGCCTACAACTTCTATTCCAGGCTACGTAAACATTTTTTTACACATTTGCGTTAAAAACAAAATAGAATTCAAATTTTAAAAAATCTTAAACAAGAAGTTCGAGTTATGGACCCAAATTTTAGAGTAAATTATCGAGTAAATCCTATGGAAATCAAATTTAATTCGGATTATAAAAAATTTGAGTTATAGACGTTCAAGTTATGGAAGTTCAACTGTATAAGGTAACCAGGATACAAACTAAAAACTTTTAAGATGAATGCAAGCAACAATAATATTTATAAATTAGTTATTACATTAAAAAGTCATACCAATTTATTAAAATAAATTAAATTTATAAATTAAATATAATTTTAAATAATAATTATATAATTATATTATTATAATAATATATTTATTATTATATAATAATAATAATAATAATAATATATTATTATTTATATATTGTTATAATAATTATATTATTATAATATAATTATTAAATTATATTTAAATAAAAATTATAATAATAATTATAAATTTAATTTATTAAAATAAATATTAAAATGAATTGGTATGACTTTTTAATTTTAAAATAATTAATTTTTTTTAATGCAAACATTAATAAGATTTAAAACTGATATCATAACAGAAAGTTGTTAATAAATTTATTTATGAAAAATAAAAATACGACATAAACCATAATACAAAGAGTACGAGTATTTATATTTTAAACTAATTTAGAAGTTAAATTCTAACAACAAAGACTCTTTCAAAATTTAACGGATATCAAATTCTCATTGAAGACAGGTTTTTATAATAAGATTAAGCAAGTATTTTTTTTTTTATTTATATTTATTTTTATTAATTTGATAATTTTATTTTTTTATTATGATTTTGAACTTCTGAGGTTCTATGTTTTGTGTCTGTGTTTGGAGCTTTTATCGTTTAAGTTCTTAACTTTTTTCATATAAGTATGAAGAAAAACATTTAACGCACAATTGATAAAAAACCAAAACCTTGATAAATTTAAATAAATTTAAAAAAAGAAAAGAGAAATGAAAATAAATAAAGTTGGACTTAAAAGAACTTACGTTTTCTAAATTTATCATTTTATCATATAAAAATAAAGTTTACTGATGATGCAATAGAGAGAGAAATTTCAAAAGAACTCCTTTATAAAATATTTGGCATTTTCCCTAGTGGTGGTGGAACACACCACACTTATCGAAATCAAAATGCCTTCTTTAGTTAGCCGTCAATAGTTTATAGTTAACAAAGCAACTCGTTATTTTTATCTAGTGAAAATCAGAGTATCAGAGTAGTTTCTGCTTACCCCTTCAATAAAATATTGAAGGGAAATTATTGAACCAACCATTTGTTAGTACAAACAACAGTTCAAGTTTGGAAATACTTGACACATATTTTACTGGGGTTTTTTTTACAGGATTTTCTTCGTCTATTATACCTTATGTTTTCACTAATAGGCCTCTATGTATATATTTTTTGTCATCGGCCTCTCGACTGGTTTGATGCTGTTCTCCAAACTGTCTATCTTGCATAAGTCGTTTCATATCTACATACCTCCAACACCCTAAATTTTTTGTAATTTTTTTTAAATATTCTAATCTTTGCCTCTCTCTACAATTCACTCCCGCAATATTACCACCCCCCCCCCCTATTATTTATAGAGCAATACCTGGATGTCTTAAGATATGCCTCACTAGACTAACCCTTCTTCTGGTAATATATATATTGCTAAAGTAAATTTCAAAAGAGAATATGTCAACTTTCTTTATCTATGGTAAGATTAAAATCACTGTAATAAGATATTATCACCTATTGTATAGATTATTATAAACCAACATTTTTAGGGCAGCTATGTATTAGAATTTTATACAAACTGTAAACGACGGTTTTGATCGCATGTCTAATATTTGAAACTTAAGAAAGTTTAATATTAATATTGAATCATTATTTTAAAATTAGCTAAATGATGTTTAAAAATTTATTAAATTTTTTATTCAAAAAATATTTTAAAATTTTAGATTTAATAAATTAAGTAAATTTCATTTCATTTGTAAAAAGTCTTTATTTACGTAAATAATTTAAGAACATTTTTATAAAAAAAATTTCACCAGCTCAATACAAAAATTTTGAAATAAAATTTAGTATACCTATATAAAAATTGTAGGCTATTGATCGATCATATGTAATGAATTTAATTTGAAAGTGTATTTTTTTTGTAATCCATAATTTGTGTACGTTGCAATCTGTTCAATTCAGAACAATAAGCAACCCCATGACCCAATGAGATGAGGATGATGTGTATGACGTGTAAATGAGGTGTAGTCTTGTACAGACTCAGGTCGACCATTCCTGAGAGAGTATGGTTAATAGAACCCCAACCATCAAAGTACACCGGTAACCACTGTCTAGTATTCAAATCCGTATAAAAGTAACTACCTTTACTAGGATTTGAACCAGGAACCTTCGTCTCCGAAAATCAGCTGTTAAACAGCTGATGATTTTGGCGACGACTTTACCTCTAGACCAACCCGGTAGAGAAAAGTGTATTTATAACAAGAATTTTAGACAACTATTTATCTTATTATTTTAAAAAACTATGCATATATAAAATATATAATTTTTAATATTAGGTATTATTTGAAGTGACAATAAACCCGTGTTAGTAGCAATAGGTTATATTCATTTTAATTATTGGCATAAAGAATTAATTTTAACCTACAGGAATGAAATCTAAAAACCTCCTACCAAATTACTTCTAAATATAAACTTTTTACTTAATTCAACAAAATAAAAATAATATTTTAAATAAACTAAATAGGTAATTCATACTGTAACTGCAAATACCTTTCAATCGGCGGCCGACTTGATCGCAAGGACCTTCTCCTGTAAGACAAGCAAATTGTCTGTTAAAATATCGACTGTCTTTTATAGCTCGCTCTAATGTATCATCAGAAACTGAAGATACTGAGGCCTTAGCTGATCTTGAAGACGATGTTGATGTTGACGTTGACGTTGAAGATGTTGAGGATGGAGTTTCATCACCGAAGACAACCTGACATAAGATTAATGCCAACACACCCTGTAACAATATAAAGTAATTTTATGCTACAATTTTCTATGACACTTAAAATATTATTAAGCAGTTAAAACTTCAGACGAAAGAACTAACAAGACATAATTTGGAAGAAGTTGAAAACAGTTTCTGAGAAAGTGTACAAAAATGAATATGGAAATTGTACCAAACCTGGATAAACTTTTCTAGTATAGTTTTTATTTTTACCGGTTGACTTGTACAGATTAAATGAGTGAATTATTCAAACTTTTAACTTTTAGGGTTTTAGTATTACTACAGTGATTTTTTAGTCCTGATACCCAATTGTTAATGTCTTGTAATTTTTTCTAAGAAAGGGAAATTTTGTTTTGTGATACGAATTTGGTAGCCCTATTCAACTGGTATAGATACTGCAGTGTGAGTTGATTTTCCTTGAGCCGTGTAAAATTTTGTTCCGTTTCCGGTCGTGTTACGAACAGAATGTCTTTTACCCTAGAACAACGGGTTTTTATTCTTGAACAATATATTGTTACGAAATCGTACGCGAATGTAAGAGAATCAAATAAATTTGTTGATATTCCTCCACCAGAAAAGAAAAAATGCCAATTTCTAGGCTTACAAAGAATGTGAAAAAAAGATTGCTCAATTCTCGACAGAAAATTTCACGAAAACTTCCTCGCAAGTTGGTTTGTCATATTCAAGTGTTCAGAAAGATGCTAAAAAATTGAAATTGTATCCGTATCGCGTACAATTTCGTAGCAAAATATTGTTCGAGATTGAAAACCCGTTGTTTTAGGGTAAAAGACATTCTGTTCGTAACACGACCGGAAACGACATAAAATTTTACACAGCTCAAGGAGAATCAACTCACACTCCCGTATCTATACTGGTTAAGTAGGGCTACCAACTTCGTGTCACAAAACAAAATTTCCCTTTCTTAGAAAAAAATTACCAGATATTAACAATTGGGTAACAATACTAAACATTACGCCAATGTAACCCAATCTGGAGTATTGAGAATATTTGAAGTACATGAATAGGGGTGAAAAGAGGTTTCACAAATGACAACAATAAGTTCTGCAGGAGTGATTGATCGGCTGTCTTAAATGTCTTTATTACGAGTAAGTACCTGTCATAAATGCAAATGGGGTAATCTGTTCAACATTGACATGTAAATTTCAGTCAATAGAGAAAGTAAAAATGCGAAAGTACCACGACACCTCATTTATTTAAATTTCCAACATGTAGCAAAGTCAATAAATTTTAAACCCATTTCATTTTTTAAAGAAACTATATATACATTATATTATGTATTTTTTACTTCGTTTTAACTACTTTTATTAGCAACCACGTATGAGATAGAACTGTAACTGTGAGTTTAAATGAGTGATTACTTTCCTCATTTCTTATATCTATCTCTCTGGCCAGTAATCAAAACCGGCACCTTCAGCTTTCAGTATAACAATGCCGCTACAAAATTTCAGATAGAGATATTTATTACTTTTTATATGGATTGTCAGTAAAAAAACACATAACTGTTGACACATAACACACATAATTCTACAAAAAATGTTGTTTAGGTCATTAGCCGAAAGGCTGGTTTGAACCTGTAGAGATTTTACTAAGTAAAACGAGGAGTGAGGTGGTTTACAATTGCCTTCCTCACTGAGTGCGAAAGTACGCTTATCAGCATGCCGAGTCCTCTGGAAAGCACATATTTTCCACTCAGCAAATGATACCTTCTCTTCATTCACCACTGGGTCTGGCTGTACAATGAAATTCATTACTTTCAGAGGAGATAACTCTGATTAGTATCTTTTACACCTTTACCTCTTCTGTTCTTAAATGATTCAGTCATTTTATTGGCTGACCATGTGATAAGAAACAGAACTATTTATTTTAGCTTTGTAACGAACAGATTGAGTGTAAATAATTTGACACTCTACCTGTCTGTTGTGGGCAGAAAAAAAAACTAACATTCTGATATACAATATTGTACACATAATTTTACATTGGCTGTGTATTAAAAATTTGCCAGCTAGCTTCGATGGGTTGGTAGGCAACAGGCTAAGCCGAAGGCCCCGGGTTGATTCCCGGCAGGGATCTAGAAAATAATTTACACCTTATCAAACTTAGGCTATATAATCTTCAATAACCCAGTATAAGCATTAATGATCGAGTAATTGAGGCAAATCTATGTATAAACTAAACAGAAATTAAATTTCCTTTAGTAAATCTACGCTATCGTCTTAACATACTTGCTCTCAATTTGATAATATCAGACATAACGTTGATATGGTAACACGCCGTTAGGTTAATTTTATCTGTTTAATAAAACTACTGTATTAATAACGAAAAGAGAGTTGAAAGGCAAAAGATGTCAACTATATTAGCAATTTATTTACTGTTTTAACCCTTTTTCTAACATTTAAACAAGAGACACATTATAGCAGACTACATAAGACCAGGAAAAATGGCAAAAGGTCAAACTTTTTTCTAAACATGACCGTCAGGCGTCTTTTTATGTATGTCTTTTAATAAGGCTACAGTTATTTATGTATTCACTCATATTTATCCGAATAAAGTAACTTATTGAGATGTATTCGGACCAAGGCTGCATATCTATTCTACGTACGTAACCCATTACATTGTTTCAGAGAAATAATTACAGTAGTTATAATTTAGAACCTTTTAAATATTCTGTCAATGTTTCTGTAAATATCTACTTTGTATCATCGATATAAAACAATGCCATTCTCTCCTTTCTTTCATTTTTTTTAATTTCCTTAATCACAGCAACCTTTGTTACGTTGACAATTAACAGATAAATATATATCTTTAAAAAAATAAATATACGTTTGAATTAAAGTACCACGACTTCCGCTTCAATACTTAACCGTAGATTGAAGTTAAAAAAAAATATTAGTATGGTTACTTCACTTAATGAAGAGTTGTGCAATCGAAAATGTCCTAGGATGAAATGTAAAATAAAAAACATACATAGCAACCAATATTCTCCGGTGTTTTTCAATGACCTTAATTCAAAAGACTTTATCCTGTAAGTTGATTACAACACACTAAAGCTTATTAATTAAAAAAATTATTACATACAGTGGTTCAAAAAGAGATTTACTGACAGAAATTTGATACACGTACAAATTCAAGCTTTGGTCAATGCCAGGTTAACTATTTTGGTCCTCTGTTTCTTGTTATTACGAAAATGTTTTGTTATTTCAATCATCGTTTTAGGTCAACAGTAAAAATTTTATCAATTGCAGGGTAGAAAAAAAAATTGCAGGGTAAAAATTTTATCAATTGCAGGGTAGAAAAGTTAATAATTTTCTGGAGACGTGGAATACCGATCTTAAGCAATAACAGTCTTTTAAGCAATAACAATCTTTAATTTCATTAAAAAAATAGTATTAAAACACTTAATTTTTTTATTAACTAGAGTAACCTCTTAGAGTTAGTAGCCTGTTAACTCTAAGAGGTTACTCTAGGTAATAAAAAAATTAAGTGTTTTAATACTATTTTTTTAATGAAATTAAAGATTGTTATTGCTTATCGGTATTCCACGTCTCCAGAAAATTATTAACTTTTCTACCCTGCAATTGATATTTTTGCTTATTCACCACAGAGCCCATTCGTATAATTCATAAGTTATAATACAGTAATAAATTCTGTATGCCAGAAAGTGCCTTAAGGGGGTACTCCCTTACAAAAATGGTAAAATATTTTTTTTCAATTTATTTTTTACAATTCTTGATTTTTTTTTTAATCCCTAATGTGTGTACGTTGCAATCTGTTCAATTCAGAATAATAAGCGACCCCACGACCCAATGAGATGAGGATGGTATGTATGACGTGTTAATGAGGTGTGGTCTTGTACAGCTCAGGCCGACCATTCCTGAGAGAGTATGGTTAACTCATAGAACTCTATTACTGGAACGCTGACTGATGTGGCGCTGGGTGGCAAGAGACGAGCCGGCTCTATTCGGCGCCCCCCACCAATAGTTAGTGTAAACAGCGGACACTTGATGTCACCAAGAGTCTATGCCTGTGGTGCCAATCATTTGGTCGTCGATTGTATTCGCTCAAAAAATTAACATTATTATACACGTTTCTATTATAGTATAAGTTTGTGTTGACAATAAAAAAAAATGCTTACATATTGTGTTGAACCCACCGGGTTGGTCTAGAGGTAAAGTCGTCGCCAAAATCAGCTGTTAACAGCTGATTTTCGGAGACGAAGGTTCCTGGTTCAAATCCTAGTAAAGGTAGTTACTTTTATACGGATCTGAATACTAGACAGTGGTTAACGGTGTACTTTGATGGTTGGGGTTTAATTAACCATACTCTCTCAGGAATGGTCGGCCTGGGTCTGTACAAGACAACATCTCATTTACACGTCATACACATCATCCTCATCTCATTGGGTTATGGGGTTGCTTATTGTTCTAAATTGAACAGATTGCAACATACACAAATTAGAAAAAAAAAATGCTTACATATTGTGTAGCCTACAACTGCAATAATTACATAGATAAGAAATCTGGTTTATCCGCTCACAAGTAAGTACAATGAAGATTACTTATTTTCATTATTATTAAAATTGATATATTTGTTAAAACTAGTGCAAAAATCCAGTAATACTTTCAAATTAAGAAATCATTATTTAATTTCATACGTAAACGTTTACTTAACATTTCGAAAATTTATCCTAAATGAGTATTTAACGATTTTCTCATAATATATAGAACAATTCTTAGTAGACGCTTCATATCAGTAATTACCTGAACTATGTTATTTTTATCACTTAATCCTAAATTTTCTTTATGACTGAAATGATTGAGCCTAAAGAAATAGGTTGATTTAGTAAATTATTTTATTAAACATTATTTTTCCTTTGTTTGCATACACTACATATATGATATAATGAACAGCCAAAACATAACAAATTATATATAACACTCAGGTGAGTGTTATATATAGTTTGTTTTGGCTGCTCTTTATATCATATAGTTAGTAAATTATATATTTATTCTGTGAAATAATAATAATAATAATAATAATAATACACATATTCAAAGGAAGTCACGTTATATTAACCCTACTATTTTTTTAAGGTTTCCCGAACCTTAAAAAACCTTTTAAGAACCGGGAACTTCGTCTACGATGGATTATAGCCACAAAAAGAAAGGATTCAATCCTTCGAGCACTTCTAGTCTTTGTTGTGAACACTGAAGAAAGTGCATTTGA
This sequence comes from Catonia carolina, assembly GCA_035578175.1. NCBI lineage: Eukaryota > Metazoa > Arthropoda > Insecta > Hemiptera > Achilidae > Catonia > Catonia carolina. The sequence continues at coordinate 188,417,703 of JAQMRL010000001.1, forward strand.
AACAGGTGCTTTGCGGAGAAGAAAAAGGACGCATTGCCTACATTATTTCAATTTCCACCCCACTTGATAACAGAGCCACCGAAACGAAGAAGAATCATTTAAAAAGTACCTTTTTTAGTCGTAAATAATAATTTCAACAATACAAATAAAGAATTCGTATTAAAAGACAAACAAACGTAAAACAAAACGTCAGCGGCCCTAGTGTAAACGAATCTGGGCCGCCGCACCACTGCCTAATGGTGGGGGTACTGACAGAGGCCGGCTCGCTCGCACTGCACTGGGCTCAGCATTCCATTAGATAGAGTTCTATGGGTTAACTGAACCCCATCCATCAAAGTACACCGATAACCACTGTCTAGCATTCAAATCCGTTCAAAAATAACTATTGTGCGGTTCTAAGCTCCGTGTAGCTGCGGGGTAAAGGTTACGGGTGAGGTATAATGAATGAGAGACGCATGCTGGGAGAACGATTGTTGTATTACTCTGATACAAAACATTAGTTTTCAAACTTTCCGTATAACATATTTGTTTGTATTTATTACATTTATTTATTTACATATTTTGATATAAATTGGTAAGTTAAATATTATGAATCCGACCAAGTTAATAACCCGGTAGGTATTTGTTAAATTAATGCGCCGGATGATAATATTTTTTTAGTCTAGTTAGTACACGCTACCACTACAAATGCATCAGCTGTGAAACACTACTAACTCATCCATTCTCCCACTACTATAACAACGCACTGCATTCCTTCCAACTACACGGAGCTGGGACTCAAGCCTTTACTAGGATTTGTACCAGGAACCTTCGTCTCCGAAAATCAGCTATGAAACAGCTGATTTTGGCGACAACTTTACCTCTAGTCAAAACCCGGTGGGTCTTTAAATTTTTTTTTGTAATTCCTAATGTGTGTAAGTTGCAATCTGTTCAATTCAGAACAATAAGCAACCCCATGACCCAATGAGATGAGGATGATGTGTATGAAGTGTAAATGAGGTGTAGTCTTGTACACACTCAGGTCAACCATTCCTGAGTGAGTATGGTTAATTGAACCCCAACCATCAAAGAACACTGGTAACAACTGTCTAGTACTCAAATCCGTATAAAAGTAACTACCTCTACTAGGATTTGAACCAGGAACTTTCGTCTCCGAAAATCAGCTGTTAAACAGCTGATTTGAATTTAACGACTATTTCATACTCAAAATACGTTACTTAACCCACCGGGTTGGTCTAGAGGTAAAGTCGTCGCCAAAATCAGCTGTTTAACAGCTGATTTTCGGAGACGAAGGTTATGGGTTCAAATCCTAGTAAAGGTAGTAACTTTTATACGGATTTGAATACTAGACAGTGGTTACCGGTGTACTTTGATGGTTGGGGTTTAATTAACCATACTCTTTCAGGAGTGGTCGACCTGGGTCTGTACAAGACTGCACCTCATTTAAACGGCATACACATCATCCTCATCTCTTTGGGTCATGGGGTTGCTTATTGTACTGAATTGAACAGATTGCAACGTACACAAATTAGGAATAACTTAAAAAAAAAATACGTTACATAGTAACCAGGAAGTAGGACTTTAATCATATTATGTTAAAAGTAAAATTTCGCCTAAACAGGTAGTAAAACCAATGACTTATGAAAATTTATATCTGAAATAAAGCTCATAGAAGGTTTTCTTTTTTTGAATTAACTACTTAGCTATAATTATTATAACGTGTAATTACGTATAGTTTTTGTTACGGTTTTTCAGTTTTTGGTAGGCAAAGTAAGTGCGTTGTGGAAGTTACAATAATGTACGATATAACTTGAGTTTTCCGAAAATTTAATTTGTTTAGCTTGCATTAGAAAGTTTAGTTCAAATTGATATAAATCCTTACTTTTTAACCTACTGAAAATTTACATATCTATGATCCGGAGTACTTAGTTTTCTGCAAAAACCAATACCAAATTTATTAAAAATAAATGAAATAAAAACTATACATTTTTTTAAGTCAAATTTTAAAAAAACTAAATACTACTTACTACAAATCACGCAATGAACATTTCTCTTTCATTTAAAAAAATGGTTGGGGTTTAATTAACCATACTCTCTCAGGAATGGTCGGCCTGGGTCTGTACAAGACTACACCTCATTTACACGTCATACACATCATCCTCATCTCATTGGATCATAGGGTTGCTTATTGTTCTAAATTGAACAGATTGCAACGTACACAAATAAGGAATAAAATTTTTAAAAAAATTTTTAAATCTAAGATATCACTAAAACTGGTCAAAATATTTACTTTCTCGTGAATCCTTAATTTTTCACTTCAACCCTCCTTTTAGGGCTTGTTTTTAACTTTTTTTAATAAAAAGTTACTTAATTTTAGCTTAGTTAATCTGTAATAAAACATTAGCTGTAATCACTAAGATAAAAAAATTATATTTTTGAGGGACTACCCCCTTAAACTTAAAAGGAAAGTAGGATATTAGAGAAACAGAGGAATTTGAAAGAAAAAAGTAGGCCTATAAGAAAAAGGAAAGGTTGGAGACAATCAGAAAACGGAGATTAAAATTTCACGGACATCTGTTTAGAACAGATAACAAAAAAAGGTTTAGTACAATAAATAATAGACCTAAGGTGACGGATATACTTTTTTTGAAAGAAGTCAGAAAGGATCCAGAAAAACTGGAATAAACCGGACGACATATTGGACATAATGATGATCACTGATTCCAAGGCCTTCCTCAGAAAGCAACAGCAAAACACTGGGTGGACGGAATAATAATAATTTGTTTTATTACATAATATTGCTAAAACAGCACACAATAAGAATTGTAATATACTCGTATGTAATAAATTGTAAAATTACTTTTATAAATACGACTAATTTGAGCCCATGACTGAATTGATCATTGGATTGTTCCATATAATAACGTAACTAAGAATATAACATTCGAAATTTCCAAAGGTACTGTTAATTAACACGAAAATGATTGGAGAAAGTTTTGAGGAGGTTATTTATGTTAACCAGAGCTTTCCTTCAAATTATAACCATCACATAACCAATTTTATTTGTATGCGTCTACAATGAATGTACATCTATTTATAAGAATAATCTCACACAGCAACCAACTATTTTAAGACTATGATATAAGAAAAGTAAATCCTATTTGTAAGTTAATAGGATAACGATACATTCGATGGTAATATTTTCTAAGATGAGAGACAATAGTACTCATTAAGTATCTAGTAACGCTGTACATTATTTCTAACTGTATTATGTATCGACATGACATTACATACATTAAGAACTTTAGATACTGTTGTTATGTGCAAGAAGTTTCATAAATAAAACAATAAGTTATTGTCGCATAAAATAATCGCTATCCAAAAAGGTTTTCTTAAAACAATTTAAAACAATAAATTTACTCCCAAATATAAACATTCATGAATTGATTGTCATTTTAATTCTAGTGTAACCATTAAATTTCTCCAAACACTAAGAAATTTTTAAACGTTTTCTTCTGTGTTTAAAATCTACACTCAACCCCGTTAATCCAAACTAATTGGGATTAAACCCTGTTCGGATTATGAAATTTCCGGGTTAACCGAAATTCAGTGCACTCAAACAAATTTTCATTAAAAGAGTTCAATTCATTTAAATGCGTCTTGAGAAACTGTCCTCGTGTGGGTGGGCTCGATACGTGTATATTAATTTATACTGTATTTCAATTTTGTCATCAAAATTTTTAAAAATATTCTTTTCATGTAAAACATTGTTTATTTTCATCCTCTTGATATTAAAATTAAAGAGTCCAGAACGTATTCGGAATAACGAGGTTAATGTGTATTATAAAAATTAGGGGAATTTACATACTTATGGGCTGTTTTCTCATCAGATGGAAAATTGGAAAAGGAGTTAAGTAAAAGGGTACAAAAAGCAAGCGATTTCTTCCAAAGTGTGAGAAGCTTAGTTTGGGATCAAGAAATTCCTATAAATTATAAATTGTTCATCTTATATGTATGATAAATAAATTAATAAAAATCAAACATGACACAATGCAATAATTTTTTGAATTTACTTAGAAGAGTTGTCATTCAGTTCTGTTGTTTAGGTCATCAGCCGAAAGGCTGATGAACCTAAACAATAAGATGGTTTGAACCTGTAGAGGTTTTACTAAGTAAAACGAGAAGTGAGGTGGTTTACCATTGCCTTCCTCACTGAGTGGAAAAGTACGCTTATCAACATACCGGGCCCTCTGAAAAGCACATATTTTTCACTCTGCAAATGACACCTTCACTTCATTCACCACAGGATCTGGCTGTATAATGAAATTCATTACTTTCAGAGGAGATAACGCTGATTAGTGTCTTTACACCTCTAACTCTTCTCTTCTGTTTAATTATTCAGTCTTAATTGGCTGACCATGTGATAAGAAACAAAAATATTTATTTTAGCCCTGCAGCGAACAGATTGAGTGTAAACAATTTGACACCCCACCTGCCTGTTATGGGCAGGAAGCATAGTGGTGGAATGCAAATCTTGGATTTAATTCCGGCTAAGACCTGAAATAAATTCAGTTTTTGCATAGTTAGAACATTGAAAACCTAGAATAACCGCTGATTACCAAGAAACAATAATCAATGCAGTTGAATTAATGTGAATATGAACTATAAAAACTAAATTGTCCCTGATTTTTTCGTAGCAATCATACTCATGTACTAATTTTAACTGAAAAGTAAAAGTAGGTACTAACTGTAAAAGTTTGCTAAAATTTTAGAAAAACATTAAATTTTAATGATATATAATCGAATCGTGAGTAATTGTTATTCAAGAACATCAGTAACTAAATAAATTAGGGTATTTTTGTATCACTTCAAAAATAAATATTTGAATATGTGGACTTGAATTTCCGAAAGTATTTTCTTTTTGTCTGAGAGGTTTTAATAATCTCAGCCAATAAGTTTATGCACCATTTGTAAGTTCCCAAAATTATTGAGGGAGTGGGTTTTTTTATTTAATTTATGAAATTATAAGTATGTAAATCATCTAAGTTGTTCTTCTCGTTATGAGAACTACTTGGAATCAGACAAAGGGTTAAGTAGCCTACTTGGTAGCTTATAGTGGTTAAATAAAAATATTTTACAAAATACTGCGACATAATTATTTGCAGTCATCTCAAAATCTTCATCATATGCATTGATAAAAGAAAAACATTGCTTAGCATTGTTAACAAAGAAAAAATATTGACATTATTTTTTACCAATTCCCTAATCGTATTGTATTATTAAAATCTGGTATGAAACACTCACACAACTTTCTCTTGCCAATGCAAATAATGACCAATATAACCTAACATTAGTAATAAAACATTAGAAATAAACAAAAAACTAACCTCAAAAAAACATAACCTTATTTTAATCATGAGTGAAAGACGGAAAATGAAAATCGAAAAATACGAAAAAATACGAAAAATTACTCTTTCACGCTAAACTAGGCTCTGTAGAGAAAAATGCTCTAAATAAAAGTTGTAGATCGTTTAATTTCCTACAAATTTGATTGTATACTTTTGTCGTAAAATGCATACTAAGGCCGAAATCTTTAAAAAATCGATTTTTCACACGTTTTCGTGAGAGAACGAAAATTCGCTAAATACCGCTAAACTAAGCGTTATACAAAAAATGTTAAATTAAAAGTTGTAGGATTTTTAATTCTCTACAACTTTTACCATATACGATTTTGCGCTAAAATGCGTATTAATGTTGCAATCTTAAAAAAAGTTTTTTTCACGTGAAAACAGCCTTACCAAGAATTTTAGCAGACATGGCGCCTACCCTATCTTAAAGAGCATAAAAAATTTAGTAAATGAGGCGATTTAAAAAAAATCGTAAGACCAGTTTTTGAGAAAATCGCAAAAAAGTGAAAAATTACACGAATAAACTACTACTTCCGGTTGAGCAATTTTGATGAAAATGTTCGTGTCGGGTCCGGTAGTGGTATGTAACTTAAGTTTCAAGTTTGTACGATGTTCCGTTCTTGAGATATTCTGTTCACACACACACACACACACACACACACACACACACACACAGACCGATCGCTAAAAACATGTTTTTTGGGTTCAGGGGTCTGAAAACGTGTAGGTCCGGTGAAAACTCGTTTTCGAAAAATCAACATGAAAACAATACTTTCCTTCCTATAGTGTATTCATATAGGCAAGAGAAAGTAAAAATAAACCTACTAAAACAATAATTGACAACCAGATTAATCAAATTTGAAATTTATAACCAAGCCGTGTTTATGAGATGATCTCCTTTCATAAATAGAAATTTAGTCTGATAACGGTTTCAAAGCTGTCACAAAAAAAATTATTTTACTCCCTGATAAATGAACAATTATATTACTGATGTAAAAATGATTGTAATACAAAAATTTTATTGCGTAATTCATCTAGCAAAGTATATTTATGTCAAATCAACATTGTATATTTTTAAGAACAGCCAGAAGTTTATTGATTGGAAAAAATTCCTCGACGTGAGTAGAACAACATGTTCATGTTGTTGTTCTAACAACATGTATAATCATAGTCAATGAGTAAATTATGTGTTTAAATACACCGAAAGATAATGCCCGTACAATAGTACAATCGTGTAGTGAAAGCTCTCCTCTACAGTTTTATCTGTCACAAACCCCTATTTTAACGCGTTTCTGAAAATATCTAAGTCAATATTTACGTGTAAGAAAATAAATTACATAGGCTACTATGTTTTCTCGTAAAAAATAAAATCCAAAGAAAGAATTTTACCAACACAAATTTTAGTTCATTTCAAGAATTTCACCAACACAAATTTTAGATAATTACGTCTCCTAAAAAAAACAATTAGATAGGTACTAAAATAAATCGTACTTTAAAGTACTGATAAGCTTGAAAGTATGTTATGAAAAAAGAATTTCCTTTTAATTTTCTCGGTGGCGTAAACTGTGAAGCATATAATCCAAGGTTTGATTCCCGGCTTGGGTCTGGAAAATAACACATGTATCTTGTGAAAGCCGAATGATTCGGATCTGCAAGTACATTCGTCTTCTTCTTTTTCTTGTCGTGCCTAGCCGGTTCGAATATTGGCGATCAACATTGCTAATTTTACCTAATCAGTGTCGCAATCCGAAACAATTCTTCCCGGAGATCCTATTGAGGAACGTATTCCGGACAATTTGGTCGTAAGCATAGCCATACTGATTATAAGAACTATCCGGTTTGGCTCTCTAATGAGGTGGTTGTCCAAAGGCCTTCCTCATCCTTCTGCCATTCACCAAATGTCTTGGTTCATCCGCCTTTCGAGTCGAAATAAATTAAATAACAACAGAAACAGAAGTATATAATATACTCGTGTATTTATATATACATATTACGTATAGCGTATAGCGTATAGAATTAACCATCTGTATAATATGTCTAATGGTTAATTTCTTATGACAGGTTGTTCAAAACAGCAGTTAAAGAAACTGAAAACATGAATTAAGTTAAATTATGCGTGAAGAACCGATTTGGAGAAGTTAAAGGCCAATAAATCACTGGTTCTACTATCATGTATCACAATGTCAGTTCAAATTATACAAGATAAATTAGTCTTTAATACTTTGACATACCCAAACGAACTGGGTTTGACATACCTAAATATCGATTTGAATCGATATTCAAATACTAATACGGCTTTACACAAACAGAACAAATTCAAATTTAATCTAAACTAAAAATTTAACCAAATAAGTGTATTATTAATTGAATTTGGGAAATCAAGCGGCCATGACATAAGATAAAACTATTGTGTGTTACAGAGATTCGCTTAATTCTTTGTTAATTACGACGATTTTAAAGTAAAGAAACTGGGATTGCTAGACAACTACTGAATGTTTTTGTTTCTTGAAATTGTATTATAGTACATTTACGATAATTCAAAAGTCGTTACTTCGAATTCTCAATAATGAGAAAGAGAATGAAGGAAAAATGCAGCAACAAATTTATCGGTTGCGTGTACTTTCCGTGGTTCTTAGGTAGAGGAATTTGACCCGTGAACTTTCCGACGATTATCATATGAGTTGCAGTGTAAGGTATGTATTTATTCAACTGGCAACACTGTAAACCCTAAGTTAAATATTATTTTACTATATAAAGTTAAATTATTTCATTATATAAAAAAAATCTATGGCGTTAAAAATTCCAAAACTTAACTATGAACATGTTACACCCGGACAAGACAGTTTAACCTTGTTTTTATAGATTGATTTCAGCGGATATTAACAAATCTATTAATTTATTAAATTATTTTTCTAGTAGAAACTGTTTGAGTATAATTTTAAAATTGTGTAAGGAGATCTTACATATGATTTGGTAGGTTGTTATAAATTTTGACAGAGCCATAGTACGGTGCTTTTTCGCATCCGGTAGTTCTATGACGGACAATAATTCTAAAACAATTTTTGTGCCTGGTTGGGTACAAATGGATATCTTTATCTTTCAAGAATAAATGCTTATTGTTCTTCAGAAATAATGCACTCTGATAAATGTAAATGCATGGAAACGTCAGTACATTTAGTTCTTAAAAAAAGGGTTTACAAGAATCACGTCTTTTAGCTCCTAAGATGGTTCTAACAGCGCATTTCTGCATTCTGAAGACGGGATCTGCTTTATGCAGAGATCCCCAAGAAGTAATTTTGTATTTTAAAACGTGAAAATCAAAACATATTTCAAGAACAATAAGGATGAGTAACCTACATATTGAAAACTTTAACTAATTAAACGCATATCCGGTCGTTGCCAAATGTACGATCAAATGGGGTATTTTTTGATAAAATATTACGAGGGCATAAAATCGTCGGAAAGTGCACGGGTCAAATTTCTCTACGTGGATTCTCGGAAAGTACACCGTTTTAGGTTTCCGTCAGAAAGTACATACCACCAATTTATCTGAAGTCAAGAATAACAAGGGCATTGTTTTAATCTCACAGGTACGTATTAGTACAAACAAAAACTGTGTAACTCAATAACAAGCGTCCTCATCACAATGATCAATCTTACAAAGGCGTTGGCATTTTCATTTTGAATTATACAATAACACTGAAATACAATGTATTTTTGAGTTTTTATTGTTTAAATGATGTTATAGCCAAGCGGTTAACAGTAACAATATTGTTTTCAAGTTACATATCAGTAGAATTTGTAATTTCTAGACATAGCCTACTGCTTTCGAATCATCTACTGCTACTCATTGTTCCGGGTATCGCAACATTTTCACCAATTAAAAAAAATATATTCTGTCTAAATAAATCCCATATGCTGAAATTTAAAAATATTGTAGCTGGATATCTGAATTTTTCGTTAATATGAGGAATGGTTTTAATTAGTTCAGTCTTTTGGATGTGAACTGTAATTTGAAGTCATTCTTGGTTGAAATTCGACTAAAACTACTCATTAAATTTGTAATAAATTACACTACTCTATTTTGTACGTAATTTAAACAATATCTACCTTAAATATTTCAGTATTTAGCAGGTAGAGGTGTGCTATTTGAATGTACTTATTGAGCGTTCGCTCCCTAAGATTAAATAAATTTAGCCTAAATAAATGGCAACAGTTCAATCCCAATGCTGAAGTTTCACTCTGCATACCTTTAACTACATTGCATTTTTCAGTGGTAATAACAAGATAAAAATTTTAATGAAAATTTAGTATTAGGGAAGACAAACCCAAGATAAATTTTGTGTAGTTTTAAGAAAATTCAGATCATAGCCTAAATTTCGAAATCTAAAAACACAAAATCTAAAATTATAATTATTAATTATTTTATTTTAGTTACAATAATATATTAACATTTTAGAAGAAGGATTTCCTGGTTGAGGAATTTTAAAATCTGGTTTTTCAAGAGCTCTAATGAACTTTTCTGTCCAGCTGTCAGCAAAGACAGGGTATATCAATGATACTATCCCTCGAAACAGATAGGCACTTCAAAAAAAATTTGCGAAAAAATTCTTGAACCAAAACAACGAAATTGAAGATAGACTAACCGATGAAACTGTCTTATAATTTTTTTACAAATCTGTAGTCAAGTTTAAGAAGAAAACTAAGAAATAAAATTAAATCGAGAAATAATTTTTTATACTTAGACCAAATTTATTCGCATACTTTACATGTATTTTTGTACCCAATACTTTTTTAATTTTGTTGGTTGAATTTAAATTATTTTTAATTGTAGCAATTTATAAATAGTGTAATAGTTTGGTTTAATGGATCGGGTTGAATTGTAAGGAATTTGTACGTGTCCCTTCGAATACAACGAAAATCAACGGTAATTTCAAATGTACCGTTAGTCAGTAAAATCTAACTCAGTAAAACCAATTCATTAGTGTCAAATATAATTAACTTAAGTAGAAAATATATTGTATATTAGCATTCTCGCATCTGATTACACTTAAGTCTGTTAGAGCTGACGTTTACAAACATCTTGAAGTTCTTAATGCAATAGAATCAAATTTTATAAGCTGAAATTTTGGCCTTCTCAGTCCCGGGTTCAATTTTTGGAGGCTGTTCCATAATATAATTAGCAAATGTTATTGAACACGTAGTTCAAGTGACTTAACTAAACAAGAACTCAATTTTTCTTTAGATCCGAGTTTTTAAAAATCATATTTGATTCTGGAAAAATTAACTAAGACATATTTTGCCTATACTTTTGTCCACCTCACAGAATAAATATCTGTATTAATTATGAAACAAGAAACTGGTTTTTAGCGTAATAGAAGAAATATTATAATTTTTTTCATATTTGTCTGTAAATCGTCCGAAGCTACTCGTCTGGATCAAAATTGTCAAATTATGACATTTTTGTAAAGAAATAATATAAAAAATTCAGCTAGCTATACAAGAACAGCATTTCTTCTTTAAGCTTTAACTTTAAACCTTTCAGTACCAACGGCCATAAAACAGAACGTCGATATGTTTAACGTAGTTATAACATCCAGTTTACCGGATGTCCGTAAGTTATGCGTAAAGTGCCAACATGTTCGGATAACCGAACACTTCCAAAAAGCTTTTAAATGAAAATTGGTAGACATTTACCCAAAAATTAATGGAATAATGTATTTTGAAACCACCTCTGTGGTATAGTGACTAGCGCACTAGCCTACAAAGCGAAAGGTCTCGGATTCGATTTCCGGCAAGTGTCTGAAAATTCTAACACGTTAAAACCACTGTTAAGGTACCAAAACCCACAGTAGTTGCTAATGACCAATCTGTCGATGTGACTTTAAATAAACTAAAAAAAACTATTTTGAATATTTTTAGTGTTAGAACGATTTCCTTTTTATAAACACAATAAAAATTAATTTTTAACAGGACATTTTATTTTTCTGTAACGATGAAATTTTGGTCGGCAATGGCAGGCTTACGCCTGCAAGTTTTCGAAAGAAAGGTACTTTTTGTACACCCTTATTCTAATTAAATGGCACTTCAGATCAAACTTAAATATTGTTTTGATACTGAAAGGGTTAATACAACAGTTAAGCGAAAAATATGTATTTCTATAATTAGAATTATCTTAAATACAGGTAACTTCAGAGTTTTGATTTATATTTAAAAAAATCTGTACGCCCGCATTTTAAAAAACTTTAATAACATTTATGAAATAGATAGATGGTAAAAGAATTGAATTTTTGTATGCAATCTTTTTTTGAATAAAGAAGAAAATCAATAAAACTATAATTTAGATAATAATAACTAAATTACTAGTCAAAGATACAATAAACGAAATTTCGTTACCTGAATTAAAAAGAGAAAAGTAGTGTTACGCATGTTTCTAATGAAGTAATAATTGTGTAATTTTATAGATGCAGCAACGACTACGTAACTGTTGCCGTAAGTCCAGTCTACTAAGCTACTTTCAATCACTCTCACTCAGTTATGTCTGAAACGACTTCAGTCTGAGGACAACGATGACTGGAAGAGGGGCTCCAGTGAAAGTACTAGTAATAGAGAAAGCGTGTTTCCCCCTCTTCCTTCTGCTCCTCCTTTTCATCTCAATCATCAGCTCTCACACAATTTATGTCATAATTTGGCCCTTTATTTATATTTATTTGTCTTTCTTCTTCCTCGTTTGAAATTGACAATACTGTCATTGAAGATGACTAATGGTTCCCCTGTGTAGATAAGTACTGCAGTAAACCGATACCGTTACGTCCGCTTATTTGTCTGTTCAGCTATTGTAACGTTAATGGACTATCGGAGAAATACAATCATTTCCTGTTTTATCTGCACATTCTTAGTTTACATCCATAATGGTCAATTAGTAAGGTACTGTAATAATGCATACAGGTTCATTACGGTTAATGAAAGAGTATATTTACAACTTTAAAACTATTACGATACCTAATTTTGTAAATTTTATCGGTCATTCGCATGATCACATAAAATAATTATCGTAAGTGGTTAAAATTCAATTCAGGAAAACAACAGCGGACTTGTATTTCGCCGTGGATGGCGCTCACTATTTTATTGTTCCTACTCATTACTTCCCGTACATTCCGCCGGAATTTTTAATGGCTAAAAATCTTGTATCAATTTCTCTCGAATTCTACTTTTTATAGAAAGTTATTAACTATTATTTTGTAATTAGATTTCTTTTCCAAAAAAAGTCAGTTGTTTTGATTTTGACTGGGGTGAAAAAAAAATACCAAATGATTATGTAATCCAAGATTCCGGTTAGCAAGTTTTAAGTTCTTTCACGATTTCTTTTACGGAAAATCCCACATTAATTATTAGATAACAGATAAATACATCCGTTCTAAAATTTAAATGTATCACCAACTTCAGTTTATTTAGCATTTGGATCAAACTTTATATTTATAAAATGTTAGCTTTAAATGTCAATATTTTTTTAGTCTCAGAAACATCATTAATTCTGTTCGTGTTTATTATAAATTGTCTATAGCTTCTATTCCTTCTTAATCCAAAATAATAAAATTTAAATTGCAATATATGTTCACAGCTCCGTGGAACCTGCATCATAAACCGACCCTTACACACGCGCGCGCGCGCAGTACCCCTATACCTGCCTAGCGGTGTTGTACAGCTTCAGTAGTGAGTCACCTACTACTGTCGGTTTCATAATCATGACACCCGAGTTTGAACCCTAGCGTTTTCAAAACTATGAGACGGATTTCAACATGTTTTACATCAAAATTTAGCTCATTTTATTTATTGGTCCATAATAGTCCTATATTTTTAATGTTGTTTAAAAATTGCCATATCGAAGTTGGAAGACAAAAAGACTTGGTTGTTTTGCTACCGCAACAAATTTCATGTGTTTAGAGGCGTGTAACTCGATAATTATTTCACCGAAAAGTTTAAAATTTTAACACAACATAGAAAATTATATTCTTACAGCGTGTATGAAATTTCAAATTCGTACGTTATTTAAATTCTGATTTATTAACAATATTCTGAACCCTTGCTACTCGGTAACCGCTCGATCGTTCGGCACGGGCAAACTATCGTTTTATTCAAGGTAAAAAATTTAGCACAAATATATTAATAACATGAAATATTGATTGGCCACTGTTGTGGTAGAATTTTTAAAATTTTGAAAAATTAGACTTGGTAATGCGGGGTCGAACGCTACTATTCATGTTGCAGGTTGTGTACGTGACATCCTGTCGGACTGTCTACCTGAATTGACAGACTGCATTGTCAATTCAGGTAGACAGTCAGATTCAAGCAACATGGATAGTAGCGCCCCCCCCCCGCATTACCGACTCTATTTTTCAAAATTTTAAAAATTTTACCACAACACGGGCTAATCAATATTTCATGTTATTTACATATTTGTACTAAGTTTTTTACGCTGAATAAAACGATTAGTTTGCCCGTGCCTAACGATCGAGTGGTTACCGAGATAGCAAGGGTTCAAAATATTATTAAATAAAAATTTAAAAAACGTACGAATTTGAAATTTCGTACACGGTGTAAGACTATAATTGTCTATGTTGTATTAAAATTTCAAACTTTTTGGTCAAATAATTATCGAGTTACACGTTTCTAAACGCATGAAATATGTTGCGGCAAAAAACCGGGACTTTTTTTCTTCCAACCTCAATATGGCAATTTTTAAACAACATTAAAAATATAGGACTATTATGGGTTAAAGCTGAATAAAATGAGCTAAATTTTGGTGTAATGTATGTTAAAATCCGACTCATCGTTTTGGAGATGCAAGGTTCAAACTCGGGTGTCTTTGATTATGAAACCGATAGTAGGTAGCCTACCTGACTGCAATACTACCATTTTGGTTGTAATTATCTTTATCAAAATTGTATAATAATTTTCAAAATCTACGTATTATTCCTTGAAAAAAATGAGTCCAAACACGGTGCCATTGTAATAATCCTAAGCATTTTCGATGTCGGATTTCATTCTGACTGCCGTTGTTCAATGATATTAATAAATTTAACAATATTATTATAAATGTAACAATGAATATTATTATTTTTTATACATGTAACAATTATTACATCTTATTCCGTTAATCTTATCAAAACATAATATTTGTTTAACTCAGTTTAAAAAATTTTAAATTAGAAGTATGAGGTAGAAACAGAAATTTTCCAAGATTGTCTAAAACACTAGTTAACTATTTGAAAAAAAAGTTGTCAGTGTATAAACTTCAAACTTCTGCTAAATCATTACAGTAAAATAATAATTACGTTGACAGTAACAATATGAAGTATTTTCCTAAAAAAAGTCCACACAAACATATTGGTCAAAAGAAATCAAAAAATTAATTTATTTTTTGAATTTGACAGATTTTCTGTTGTTGTATTGTAAACATTTCTTATGGGATCTCACAGATACCTGTTCATGGATGTTCTATTAGTATGTAAATAATTTAAGTAACATCAGATACCACTACGGGCTCTGTTTGCTACTCTGGACAGCTAAACACATTTTTGTCATTGAATTGAATCAACAACATCAATAACTTTTTTTCAACTTATTTAGATAATTTAGAAAATCCAGAACTTCTTAATGATCAATAAGATTTTCGCCAATTTAGTTTCTAAAATAAAATAAAAAAAGCAAAAACATTAGCGAATGAAGTAAAAATTCCTTAATATAATCAAATGAAGAATTAGAACAAGAAGATCAGATCAGACAAAGATAATATAGGTAGTTAAAGATGGAAAATTTCTCTAAGCAGATTCTTTCTGTTTGTAAAATGTAAGAAATGGTATATAATTCTAAGTTAGTATGCACATTGATCTTGTATTGTTTAGATCATCAGCCGAAAGGCTAGTTTGAACCTCTTAAGGCTTTATTAAATAAAACGAGGAGTGTGGTAGTATACAATTACCTTCCTCACTGAGTGGAAAAGTTTATACACTAATTATACACTAAATTATATACTAATGGTCTAGATGAAAGTCGATCTAGATTGGAGATTTTTTTATTTTGTTTTTTTACATTCAATAGTTTTGTACATTGCTGCTGATGCAGATGATGAAATATAATAGATGAAAAATGACACACCTGACTGAAAATCGGACCCAGCACCTCTGCTGTAATGCCTATTGTGCTGACCACCATACCACTTGCCAACCTCTAAATTTGGAAGCTTTAAAAATATTTTAACAAAAGAACTTGAATTTCTGATGTTTTAGTGCAAATATAGTAATAACAAATGTGGATGAAGAGAAGCAAGAATTTTTAGGTGCCTTGGCACCCACAGAGGTCAGAATGTTGGTACACTTCCCTACATCCAAGTACATCAGCAGCACATGTCCAGTGCACCAACATGGCCAAAATAATTCGAATTTCTAAACTATAGAGAGACACCTGAGAATTTGGCACACTGGACATCCAGTGTAGCCCAAAAAAATGGATTCAGATTGGATTGTTTTTTGAATGGATGAATTTTTAATCATGTATTTTGAACTAATGACCTTACTAAAAATTACATGCAGAGGCCTCAGAGGAGTGCATTATGTAAACTGGATAACTGCTTTTACTGGTTTTACCCCACACTTTACTATTTCTAGGTATCACCTAAGAATCCTAATGCCAATTTTCAGCATTACAGGTCATTTAAAAGGTACCTACAGAATCAATAACAAAAATTCTTCAGGGCACTTCTTTCTACTACTGGAGCAAGTGGAAAATTCAAATGCTTTACTTTTTTATCACTTAAAAAATACCAGTCCTGGGTTTTATTCCTAGTCAGGTCTGGTATTTTATCATCACTCATTTTCATTTTCATTGTCTGCTTTAGCAACAATGTACAGGTGTAAAACAGTCAGATGTAAAACATGAAAGTTTACATAATACCTCATTAATGAAGTCTGAGTTTAGAGACTCATGGAATGGATGTCAACTTTTGAAAACTCTTTGGGAAGGTACCAGAGAAATAAGTGTTGCTTTAGGGCACCTTCTTATTTCTAGTGCAAATGGTCAAATTACAAAATCCTGAAGTTTTCCTGTTTAATCCCTAAAGGAACATGTATGAAATTTCAGCATAAAAAATAACTTAATGACTGAGCAGACCTTAATAGAATTTATTCGTTCAACTTGTAAGAAATATGGTCAGATAAATGGAAGAATAAGGAATTTCTTCCATATCAGTGGTGTAAATAGGACTTGGCTTTGGGGAGGGATGGATCTGATTGAATGTGCATTCTTGCAAACAACTATATTTACTACAATAGTTATAAAAATGGAGTCTAGACAATGTGCTATGTATGAAGTACTTTAAGTGGGAACTGAGGTATGGTCATTTTTTCTAAAAAATACATTGTTTACAATAGTTACAAAAATGGAGTCTAGACAATGTGATATGTATGGAGTATGTACTTTAAGTGGAGACTGAGGTAAAATACGGTCCTTTTTTTCTAAAAGATATATTTTTTTAAAAAATGACCATATTTTACCTCCGTCCCCACTTAAAGTACGCCATTGATAGCACATTGTCTAGACTACATTTTTATAATTATTGTAGTGAGTATAATTGTTTGCAAGAATGTTAATGTGGTTTGCTACCCATTTATTAATATTGACACAGTTATTATAGCAGAAAGATATATTATTTTTAAAAAATATATTTTTTTTTAAATTACCATATTTTACCTCAGTCCCCACTTAAAGTACTCCCCACTAAAAAAATATATTTTTTAGAAAAAATGACCATATTTTACCTCAGTTCCCACTTAAAGTACTCCATACATAGCATGTTGTCTAGACTCCATTTTTATAACGATTGTATTGAATATAGTTGTTTGCAAGATTGTTAATGTGGTTTGCTACCAATTTATTAATGTTGACACAGTTATTACAGCAGAAAGATTGTGAAATATCTTTAAAATTTAGTATTTTAACCTTCCAGCAGTTATTAAGTGTCAAAGAAGAAACAACAAATTCTAAGTTATACAAGTGCAGTGACAAAAATCAAAGTGCCTTGAAAGGTCATAAGTTCAATACCAAATCTGACTTTTTACATATACCACTGGTTATGGCCTTGCTAGTTGTTCTGCAGAGGATCAAGGTTACTATAAAAAATTACACATCATATATGTTGCCTGTTCATTCAGTTTTTATAATCATTTTCAATAAGACTACATCTCTTTAAGAAAGTGAAAGCTTATCTAATCTATGTTATTACCAGCATAAATTTTAGACTATCAAGGATGACAATACAACAGGATTAACGTTTGTCTTCTCATAAATATTTACCTCATAAATAAATATTCTAAAGAAAACACAGGCCCTACAGAAATAATCTAAAATGTAAACAAAATATTTTTTAAACTATCACCAGTGACCATTCAGAATATTAGAATATTGGGAATTCTTTTCCTTTAAATTCCAGTAAGGTCTCCTTGATATCTCACGTATTAAAACTGTTGAAATCTGGTTTAAAAGGTTACATTACTTAGGCATATGACTTGTTACGGTAACCAACTGACAGAGAACCCTATTCAAGAATACATGTCTACAGAATTATGCCAAAAACTTAATCACCGACAGCATTAGAATTGAAGGGGTCGACAGAAGAAATTGCTAATCCACAAAATTTCCAGTATGATTTTT
Organism: Catonia carolina; assembly: GCA_035578175.1. Classification (NCBI taxonomy): domain Eukaryota; kingdom Metazoa; phylum Arthropoda; class Insecta; order Hemiptera; family Achilidae; genus Catonia; species Catonia carolina. The sequence goes on from JAQMRL010000001.1 coordinate 188,435,819, forward strand.
CTTAAATATTCTGTAAAAATAAAATTTTCAGCACGTTTTAAACAGGATGCTATATTTACGATCTTACGAACCTAGATTAACAGAAAAAAAAATGTTTAACAAAAATTTAAAAACATGATTTGTAAATTTCAGTAGGCCTAAACTTTTAAAATGACATTGCGTAAAACTATGTTGATGTGGGTTAGCACTATCTTCTCCCAACCCCTTCAATTGTTCCCTGTTTTTGATTAGTTTCTGATAATAATTAAATGAAAGATAAAATAATTCCAAAATTGATCTTCCTCGTCTATCATTTTTTACTTATTTCTATCGTCTTTTGTAATGTGTGAAATATTCGCATAACTAAGGGGGGGATGAGGGGGATAGAAACCCCAGAACACTAAAAATAAAAAAACATTCGTTTAACAACAATCCAACTTGTTTGAAATACAGCAATTAAATGTTTAAGTTTAATTAGGCCTATCAAATTTATTTAAATCAGTAGTTTATTTGCATGATTAACAAATTTAGGTTTCTTTTATTCTTAGTAATTTATTCATCTTAATTCTTAAGGTAAACTCAAAAAGTTTTGTTACTTATGAACTGTTTGGTGAAATGACAACAATGACATGTGAAATAACTTTGAAGACAAGAAAGCATTTTGTGTGTTAAATTTTTATGCTCACCAATTAGTTATGTGTGCAATATAAAATTTTAGAACAAAATTTAATTAAAATCATTTCAGTAATCACTCTATTCGCAGTGGTGCAGTGGAAACCCTCCTATCCGGATCATTAGGACCAAGGGTAAGCTGGACATGAGAAAATCTAGTTATGGGTAATACAAAAAGGGAAGTTTTAATTTCTGAAATACAGTGTAGTATGTATGTGGTACAATGGATGTATACAATTGAAAAACGCCAATTTGTCGATTACAATGTACATATGTAAGCTATATTTGTTTACAAAACGTACTACAGTATACAGTACATCTGAAAATATAAAAATATCTACAGTATCCAGATGAACTAATTTCCCCTAGCCGTGGGAGTGAGAGAATGCACAACGCTCTCACTCGTACAAGCCATACGTGACATTCCAATAACATTGTATAAAATTTCACTCATTGTTGTGAGCAAGCGTTTATACATGCAGTAAACTAATAAGCAAGATCACAACTGTAGTATGTTTTCAGATTTGGATTATAACGGTAAAGACCTTTGAGCGCATGCGTAGTTATGCCACATATCTCCCTCTCACTCAATCGGCTATGGGACATTAGTTCGTCTGATACCTATATGTACTGTACAGTATTAGGTTTTCAGCACACATATAGAAGATATGTACAGTTGTATACATAATGAGATCGTGCGTTTCTATAAACTTTGTTCTGACGTTAGTCATAACAAATGCAAATGCAACTTAATAATATTAATGTAATAATCCGAATAGTTATGTTATTTAAGTAAAGTTCATTTTATTTTTCTAACTCCTTCAACAATTTGATCCATGCCATATTAATTTAGTAAATTTAGGCCTTTTTTATTGTGTCCAGATATGGGAAGATCCGGATAAAGGGAGTCCGGTTAAGGGGGTTCCACTGTACTTTAATTTCAAGAAAAATGGGTGCATTTTTAAGAAGAAATTGGTTGGCCATCAGCAAACAATGAAGTTGTGGAGCAGGTAAAGGAAAGTTTTACATGTAATCCACAAAAGTCCACTGTTGGACGCAGCAGAGAGCTTGGAATACCATAGAAAACAGAACTGTTTAAAATGTTTTACATAAACTTCTAAAATAATTCCTGCCTTACAAACTTCAGCTTCTTCAAGTACTAAAGCCAAATAATGAAGCACTAAGACTTTTTTTGTGAGAGTACGCAGACCTTAATGGAAAATGAAAACTTTGTAAATTGTTTTTTCTGTTTTCTGAAGAAGCCACATTCCACCTGTGTGGCAAAGTGAACACACATAATGTCAGAATATCAGGTTTGGAAAACCCACAAATTTATATCGAACACATGCACAATTCTCCAAAAGTCAAAGTGTTTTGTGCCATCACTCACAATAAAGTATAAAGCCCCTTTTTTTACTGAACAAACAATAACTAGATTAATTATCTTTAACATGTTAACACAATGGCTTCTTCCATAATTAATACAAGATAGCCTGAAATTCATTCTGCAATTGGATAATGCACCTCCTCATTACCACTTGGATGTTAGGGCTTAACTACAACATCGTCTACCTAACAAATAAATTGGTTGTGCTAGGCCCAATAATGATATTTTTTTTGAACTGGCCTCCTCAACCTTCTGATATCACCCCCTGTAATTGTTTCTTATGGGGATTCATCAAGGGGTAAAGTGCATAAATTATAAAACCTTTGCCAGAAAGCATACCTGAAACTCCAGCAACATATCACTGTAACCATTGAATCGATCGACCAAAACACTCATATAAAAGTCTGCCAAGACCTTGATTACAGACTTGATGTGTATCACATCACAAATGGTGTCCACATTAAACATTTGTAACAATAGATATCATAGATAAAATTTTTTGACTTTTTTGAAACCCGAATTATCATTCGCGCGATAAATAAATTAAGTATTATAAATAAAATCATTATTTAGACCAACCGTGTATAGTACAGAGCAAATACTATCAATACAATACCAGATAGACAATTAATATTTCCACAATTGACAAAAAAGGCTCTTTTACCAATATTATGATGGCTCTGTGGCACCAATAATTTTTAATTTGCTTTCTTTACATTTATGAAATATTTAAACTATGCAGTTCAAAATTAGAGTTTAATGGATAACAAATGTGGGAAGGAAAAACATTGAAATAATGTAATGAAGTAAATACTTATTGGCTTACTAATTATTGTTTAGTTCATTAGATTTATTATAGTTTTAGATTCTGGTTTATTTCACTTTTTTATTTCTAAATGTTTCATGGTAATAAAACACTAGTCACTGAAAACTCTTGTATTATGATCTCAATTGTACTGTAATACTAAAAAAAAGTATAAACACCTACTCTAGGACAAAGTTTTTAGCCATAGTTTTGTAGGTTAGTTTCCTCTGACTTGTACAAAAGAATTGTTGTAATATACAAGTAATTATAATAATTGTAAATTATAATTATAGTATAGTAAAATTATTATAGTAAATTATATAGTATAATTGTTAAAAATATATTATGCATATATTTTTGGAGAAAAGATGTGCTTAAATTCAATATTGTAAGAGATGAGGAAATAAAGCATTATTATTATTTCAGTCAACAGGAAGTTTTCTAGTGTTCAGTAATTCATAAAAAAAGTCAACTGACTTCTTTTCTGTTCTTGTACGATTTGGATCATTAAAATCAACGTGATAAATTCCAAATTTTTCCCTGAAACATAAAATTCTGTTATATATTTATGAAACAGTTTAAAGCAGTCTACTTTCATATAATTTTTTTAATTAATTTGTGTCTGCCTATAAATTAAGTTTTTCAATTTCAGTTTCCCACCTTAGTTACTCCATATATTAAGATTGTTTGTTAAAAGCAAAAATGTTTCGATTGAATCAGACATGTTCTTGAATTAATTTATGTAAAATTTAGCTAATATCATTATACAATTAATATACTCTGGAAATACAATGAAATTTTCTGGAATTGAAATTTCACCTTCACTATTTTGAAATGTGAACATTCATGTATCACATTAACGTGTCACATTATCGACCATACTCAGAAAGAAACCCTCGAAAGGAACACAGAAAATAATTTATAAAATTTTGTAAAGTCAACAATTAGTAGGTAAATTAGTCACTACCATTATGGACTACCATGTGAATTGCTTTCAAATCAAATAGTTCTAGTAAATCTAGGTTAAGTTTTATTAAATAATAGATTTATAATACACTCGATTAGACATCTGCTGATGGAATGCTATGGTTTACAAATTAAGATCTGAATTTAAACTTCCTAATGATATGCACAAGTGCCTAAATGAACCAACTTCTGCATCTCAAACAATTTGATTTTTTTTAAAATATGAATTACTCCAGTGAACTATAATAACATCTAGTAATAATGTTTAACCCACCGGGTTGGTCTAGAGGTAAAGTCGTCGCCAAAATCAGCTGTTTAACAGCTGATTTTCGGAGACGAAGGTTCCTGGTTCAAATCCTAGCAAAGGTAGTTACTTTTATATGGATTTGAATACTAGACAGTGGTTGCCGGTGTACTTTGATGGTTGGGGTTCAGTTAACCATACTCTCTCAGGAGTGGTCGACCTGGGTCTGTACAAGACTACACCTCATTTACACATCACACACATCATCCTCATCTCATTGGGTCATGGGGTTCCTTATTGTTCTGAATTGAACAGATTGCAACGTACACACACAAAGTGGTGAAAAAAAAAAATAATAATGTTTAATAACACTTTTATTTTTTTTGTGTGTTTTATCTTTCACTGAATTTTGAGAAATTGTAATCCTCTAAATTTCATTGTGTTCACTTTGAAAATTGTTACTTTTATGTTTTGTTCTTTAATAAAGGGAAACTGTACTTTGTATCCCGCCAATGTTAAATTTGCTATTTTAGGTACGTTTTTCATGGAATTGGTAAAAGATAGCGAAATTAAACTTTACATACTTATAGTTGTTGAATTTCTTTAGCTAATGACATTTTTTAGATTTAATCTGTTGAGCCATAAAATTCTTAAAAAATAACGAAAAACATAAAAATTTTGTCTAAGTTTTTTTGCATATTATTAATTTTTGGAACAACTGAGGAAAGCATAAAAATGTCAGTATTTGTGCATGTATGTACAAGATGAATAACTAGTAAAAATTTTAGTTTGGTAGGTTTCATAGTTTTTGAGAAAAATGGACCTAAATGTTAAAAATCTAAATTAACGGAAAAGGCAATAAACATAAAGGTACAAATCAAAAATAAAATGTACGCAAACAAGTAAATTTTCCATTAACAGTTGGTTATAAAGCTGAACCAAAAGCTGAGAATATTAAAATCAACGATCCAGATATTTTTTAAAAACTAAATTTCCCTTCGCACTAAAATGAGCAGTATAAAGTTATGAAAAATATTCGTTCTTGGTGACACAATAATTTTTTTGAGTAAACGTGATAAACACTTATTTTTTTCATTAAAATATTTTTGATGTAATTTAATATTTTTCTGATAGATCTAGTTCTGAATTATTGAAAAACATATAAAACCAAAAATTGAAATTTTCAGTCAAAATCATCATAGTCTCCCCTTAATAACGTTGTTCTATAAGTAGTAACTATCAATAAATTTTGAAAAAATTAGTCTAATTTTTAATTTTTGTAGTCACGAAGACCTTAGGAATTAATGTGACTTCAAAATAATAAAGTTTAAAATATATATACTCATTAAAATTAGTCAATAATAATTGGTGTCATTTGAATTGTCATCTGAAAGACATATTAAGGAAACTGGAGTCTAAGACTGACTTGGTCATTTCTTCTGTTAAAATATAAATACTTTATGTTTTTTTACATTAAGATTCATAAAAGACTTCTATTTTGATTTTAAAATTACAATATTAATTTTTCTGACTGAAAAATTATTTACTTGTTTTAAAGATATTCTTCTAAAGCTGAACTGACAATCATTGATGTTTACTCAAACATTTTGTATTAGACATAAAAAATGAACCATTATGTTCAATCAAGCTCTATAAAAATCATCTGGGCATAGCTTGACATGTCCTACATTTCCTTGGAAGTCTCCTAAATGCAATTAACAACAAAAAAAATAATAAAAAATAAATAAATAGAACTTACGTATATCCTCGGAGCCATTCAAAATTATCCATAAGGCTCCAAACTGTATATCCACTTACATTGCATTTATCAATATGAATTGCTTTCAAAAGTTCTTTCAAGTACCCCTGAAAAACGAAAACACGTGTAAAAAATAATTAGCCATAGTGCTCAGAGGTACATCAGACATCAAATAAGCTTGCCATTTTTCAGAAGTGCGCAGAAGCTTTATTTTGGTAATGGCGCACTTGGTTGCCTCAGCGAATGGTGGGGGTCAGTGCTGTACTAGCTGTGATAAGAGTCACGTCGCTCTCGCAACGTTTTATATCAGCTGACCTGAAAATATTAGTCTGTAATGTATTGTATGTGGTGGGTGTTAATTGTTGTATACAATGGTTACAATTGAATATTTTTAATATCGCTAACAGATGATAATTTATATTGTTAAGCTCCTGTGATTTAATAGGCAGTTTGGTACTGTATGTACATGTATATGTATATCCAGTGCCCGTTCCAGCTATCACCGGGTCTGGTTGTTCACCAAGCCTCTCCATTTTCTTCTGTCCGTCCACCATTTCTCCTCCTCTATTCATTCCCAGTTGTATCCCCATCCCTCCACACTCCTCTTAATTTCATCCTTCCATCTTTTTCTTGGTCATCCTCTTGATCTCGTTCTGTCCACCCTTCCTTCTTCCATCCTTCTAGGCAACCTCTCCTCCCCCATTCTCTTTATATGGCCATACCATCTTATCCTCATTTTCTCCACCCTCTTCCTCATAACTTCCATACTTAGCTTCACTCTAATCTCGGTATTCTTTATTCTATCTCTTGTTGTCCTATCCTTTATTGCTCTTAATGTTTGGATCAGTACACAAAATCTACCGACTGAATCAGAATTGTTCGCACAGCAACACTGGCAGGCTTATTTGGCGTCCTTTCTAGTAACTAACTTAACTCATTTTAAACAATACTGAATGGTAAGTTAGTTAGAAAATGTACAGATAGTTATAATATAAAAACATCTTCTTGAATTAACAAGGCCATCATAACTAGATTAATATATCTAAGAGTATATATCAAAAAGTAACTAATCAACTCTCAATAAACTATTTAGAAGATAAATAATTTATTTTAATGAGATTAGTAGTTTCTTGATATATGATGTAAAAATTATTACATATTGATATTATAAATTATTGATATATGATGTAAAAATTATTACATTATTATAAATGTAAAAATTATTAATATACTAAAATACTAATATTAATAATTCAAAGCTTAAAATATGTAAAATTACAAATAACAAAGCAACAAATAAACCTAAAATTAAAATTAGGTATGTTTTCTTTTTTAAATTATAATGTAGGCCTAATTGGCCTGTGTTAAGGCAGACTGAACTAACTAACATTTTTTTAAAAATTTGAAAATCGCGCCAACATATTCAGTTTTTGAAGTTTTACGGTCAGCCACAATGAACTAAGTATTAAAACAATTGATATTAAACATACAGGGAAATTTCTCTCTGGCAGCCTGCGTATTTGGCTACTCTGCGTTCAAGCATTATGAACTAAGTGAGATTAAAGATGGCGGAAGATGGACTATGTCGGATTCATGTGAATGACGAAATTGATGTAAATAACTTAGATTTTTCAGATTTATCGTTTACGGACAGTGATGAGTATCAGCCAACATCAGATGGTGGTAAGTTAATTCATTGTTTATAAGTAATTTATATTTTAATTTGTTAAAAACACATAGATTATCTTTAACGTAGTTTCCGCAATATGCGATCAGGGAGAGTGAACTACAAAACAATTTATTTTAACAGCGTGTAATACAGTGTTGCCAATACCAAACAAGACAGTTATTAAGTGTATGCTTTTATTATGATCTGATAATCATTTTGAACCATAACCCGCTTCTGTAGTAGTTCATTTTGGTTGAACCGACCCAGTTCATCGTAGTTGACACATAGTTCATTCTGGCTGAACACATTAGCTTTGATGGTGCATGTTAGTTCAGTGTAGTTGAACGACTTTAGTCAGCGTGCATTTTAGATCGCTTTACATTTTTTTTTTATAAAATAAGAAATTATCTAATACCTACATAACATGTTTTAATGTTTAAAGCAATACTAACTATTTTTTATTACAAACATGTAATTTGTATATGTTGAATTTGATTTAATTTAATATTGTTCAATGTAATTATTGATTTTTTTAAATACAGTTTCAAATACTTATTTTTTTAACTTGTTAAATTTAAAACAACTAAAGACCATTTATTTTTAATAGTATGCCTAATTAGTAACCCAACAATAGTATAATTTAATTAAAAATTATACCCAATAATTTATTATATGTTGGATTTTTTGTTGCAGATTCTTCTTCTGAAGACGAATTTTATGGACCTCGTCAAAGACCAAAGAAACGACGTCGAGCTGAACCGAAGGAATGGAGGAAAAATATACGTAAAACGCAAAGAAATTCTGGTAAATCTTATGTAAATGTTAAGGGGAAAATTATCAAGGGTAAAAATATATGTGAAGAGTTCGATTGCTAATGCAGATTACAATGTGCAAAAAACATTTCATTAGAAAACCGTCGTCAAAATTTTCAATCATATTATAATAACTCCAGTTGGGAAACACAGACATCAGTATTAGTTAACTCCATTAAAACTGTTCCTGTTAAACGTCCAGGAAAACGAGAACAAAATACTGCAGGTAGTCGTAGAGGAGCAACTCGGGAATATTATTTACGTGCTGGTTCCTTAAGTGTTCTGGTATGTAAACAAATGTTCATGAAAACATTACAAGTAGACAGTGCACGAATTCATAGGGCGTTAAAAAAAGGTGTTACCGGAACCTATGTTGACAACCGTGGCAAGCATAAACCTGCCAATGCTACACCAGAGCAAAAGTTGGGTAAAGTTAAAACACATATTATGTCTTTCCCGAAGTATACTAGCCACTATAGAAGAAATGATTCACCAAACTGTAATTATCTTGATGGTGATTTAAATCTTACAATGATGTACAATCTATATAAAGAAAAGATTAAAGATGAGTTTTTACTTTCTCATAACAATAATTTACTTGGGTGGGAGGAGGAATGTGTCAGCAATTCCACCTACAAAAGAATTTTCTACAGTGATTTTAACTTGAAATTTAAAAAGCCGAAAAAGGATACATGCAAAACATGTGATAGATTAAAAATTGCGCTTGACTACGAGGAATCTAAACCTCCAGCAGAAATGAACAACAAAGCAATTGAAAAATTAAAATCAGATCGTGAACTTCATCACAGGCAGGTTGAATCTACTGAAAAAGTGCGTGAAAATGATATCCAAGACGGAAAGGAAAATAAAGTTCACGTTATATCGTTCGATCTGCAAAAAACATTCCCTTTACCCAAATTAACCACAAATGAAGTCTATTACAAAAGGCAACTGAGTGTATTAAATTTAGGTGTTCATAACTTAGCAACACAACAAGCCTTTATGTATTTGTGGCATGAAGGAATCGCCTCACGAGGAGCTCAAGAAATATCATCCTGCCTTCGAAAATATATCGCTGAAAATGTTCAGGCACAAACAATAATCGCATGGTCTGACTCTTGCGGAGGCCAAAATAGGAATATAAAATTAGTGTTGATGTGGATGTATGTTACTGCTCAAGACGAACTTCCTATTGACGTTGTTATACATAGATTTTGTGTTTCCGGACACAGCTATCTTCCAAATGACAGAGACTTCAGTCAAATAGAAAATAAATTACGTAGAACCAATGAGGTGTTTTCTTTTAATAAATTTGTTGATGTTGTTGAGTCTTGCAGACAAAATAAAAAACAATTTCAGGTGAGTAAAATGACAAATACTGACTTCTTTTCAACTAAAAGTCTTGAAGTTCTAATAACAAATCGAAAGAGTAATCTAAAAAAAACAGAGAAAACAGACGAAGATACTGTTACAGCGAAACGACTGAGAACGAGACAAAATAAAGATCACCAGAAACAGACAGACAAAGAGGAAATAACAGAAATGGCTGAACTAACACTGAAACCACCAAACGAGAGTCAGAAGACAACGCACAAAACAGGCAAACAAGAACAAAGCAACACCTACATGGAGAACGCAGCAAAGAAGCAGAAAGAAAAGTTAAATAAAACGGTTGAAGAAAAAATCAACTGGTTCAAAATCAGAGAAATTCGAATTGAAAAATCAAAACCTGGCATAATTCAATACAAATATACTATTAACCCTGAAATAGATTATTATGAACTTGACTTAAAGAAAAAGAAGAACGGGCCATCACCAAATTTCAATAAAGTTAATATGGAACTTCTTCATCCAAATGGACACACTATCACAAAAGAAAAACTAAATGATATTTTATCACTTTTAAAATATGTACCACCTATTCACCACGATTTTTATGAAGAACTACGAGCAGAAGAAGTACCACAAACGGTACAAGAAGATATTGATGGTCTACCCAATGAAATCGACTTTGAGCCGGAAATTGAAGAGGTATGATCATTTTTTAATGATTGAAAATATATTGGTCTTTTTTCAATATAAAAATAATATAAATTGCTAAAGAATGTATCGCAAATTTTTTTTTAATTTTTGACATGTATCGCATTTAGTAATTTTTATTTTTTTAATGTTTAATGGTTTTAAATGTTCTTTTTTCAATATAAAGTTAAATATAAATTGCTATGGAATGTATCACAATTTTTTAATGTTTAATGTTTTTTTAAGTTTTTTGCGTTCTCCTTGTACGTGTTGTTTTTTATTGTTAATGTGATTTTTTATTTTTTTTCATAAGTAAAACATTAAAATTTTATATTATAAATTGCTAAGGAATGTATCACAATTTTTTAATGTTTTTTTAAATTTTCAATATAGAAATTGATATGGAATGTATCGCAATTCAAAATCGATAATTATTGCAGAAATGATAAATACCTCTTAAACATTCAGTAATAAAAAAGAAAAATTTGTTCGTTTAGAAAATAGGTAATTAATAAAAAAATCTTTTAATAAATTTTGTGTTTTAATGTGCTTGAGTAAATACCCTAGCAGTATTATCGTTAGCAATAAGAAAGCTTTCAGCCAGAGTGAACCAAGAGCACGTAACAAACTGGTGTTGGTCAGCTAAAGTGAACTAACTGATAATACATCCTATTTTAAACTTAATTAATAATGAAAATTGAACGAGTTTTTTCCTTAAACAGTATTAAATTATTAAAACAATGTTAGATTTAGGAGATAAGGCAATAAAACTGCAATTATTCAACTTTAATGAAGAAATTCTTGTCACTGAACTAAAGGAAGCATTTTCTCGAGAACCAGTTTTTGAGCGTTAGTTCAGTCTGGCATAACACAGGCCAATTATGAAAAAAAAATCATAAATAACATTCCTAAAAGAATAAAATATAGTTTCTTTGTGAAATTATGCTTTATTTAAATGGATTGTGTAGTACTACTCTCTTGTGTATGGTTATTTCTTTATATTTGTCTTTTTTGTGTATTGCTTTACTCTTAGGAATTTCTAAATGACATATAAAAGAGAAAACCAATTGTATTTCTTCAAAAAACTTCATCCTTCACTGTAAAACTTCATCCTGGTACACTGAGACTCATTTCAGTCTGTTGTGCACTTTAGTTTTATACTTTATTGATAATGAAAAAAAGATAGCACATGCAATTGTTTAAAATTACTTACCGTATGATAATGAATTCTGTTATCATCTTCTAAAGTTCCATTATCACCAATTCCATTTTCAGTCACAAAAACAAGAGGATTGTCATACTCCTTTTTAATCCAGTTTAAAAGACCTCGAAATCCTTCTGGTACATACTGAGCATGCATAAAAAGTATTTAATTAATATGTCAGATTAATCAGTTATACTTGTAAATAAAGTACTTTCTGTATCACAAACTATCAATTTTGAAGCTGTTATTTATTGTACTGTACAGTGGAATTTCAACAATCTTTAGCATTAATACATTTATATTTTTATTGATGCTTTTAAGGTTATATTTTGTCATCAGTAACTGTTTTGTTCCTGAACAAACACCTATTTTTATCGCTGCCTTTTTCTTTATTTTCTGATGTTTGAAAAAAAATATTCACCGCTGAAAAACTGGTCATCATAAAATAATTTACAACTCCCTTCCTTGGTATTACAAATGAGTTCAAAATTTCTATAAAATTAAATTTTATTTCTTAAAAGATTCACACATTTTTTTATTAAAATGTATATAGCTTGTATGTAGATTATTTTGTTTCTATAATACTGCTGTTTTTGTCGATAACTTCTTTAAAAATAATGTACAACAGCCCATTGTATTGATGTATCTTGTGGTTTTAAATTGCCTTTCTCTTGAATAAAGATTATGTTAATTTCATGTAACAAGTTTTTCATTGATGTACAAAATAATAAAAATAAAATTCACCTTTATCCACTGTGAAGTATTTCCTGGCCATTTTGGATCTACACTTTTTTTAACTCCAGAATCATATTCAACAGAAGGTACTTCACCATCTCTTCCAAATGAAGCAAGAAATGATGTGTAATGATTTAGGCCAAAAAAGTCAGCACTACCTAAAACAAGAACATTCAGTATAACAATTTCTGTAATATTGAGGTACCTTTGATGCTTGTTGTTTAGGTCAGTAGCCGAAAGGCTCTAGAGATTTAACTAAGTAAAACGAGAAGTGAGGTGGTTTACCATTGCCTCTTCCTCATTAAGTTAAAAGAGTATGCTTATCAGCATGCCAGGCCCTCCGAAAAGCACTCACTTTCCACCCTGCAAATGACACCTTCACTTCATTCACCACAGGGTCTGGCTGTAAAGTGAAATTCATTACTCTCAGAGGAGACAACTCTGACTGTCTTTTACACCTCTACCTCTCCTGTTCTTAAATAGTTCAGTCATATAATTGGCTGACTACACAATAAGAAACAGAACTATTTTTTGTAACCCTGGAAACTGCAGATCAAGTGCAATTAATTTAACACTCCACCCGCCCATTATGGGCATGCTATGATGCTAACCTATGAATGACCTATAACCTATATACACAATAGAAACTTATAAATTAATAATAGCATTTTAGCAACATTGTTTACCTACAACAGATAACATAAATATAAGAAAATGTTATGTATTACCAGTCATACTTTCATTAGACTCTCATTCCACATTGAAGAAAAGTTAATTTATTCACATATTTTAATTTTGAAAGTAGTGGTTTTTATTGGAATTCGCAACCTAACCGAAAACATAAGAAGAAATCAGAAAATGATTTTTGAATAACACTTATATGTACATACATATATATACATACATACATACATACACCTTATCCTCATTTTCTCCACCCTCTCCCTCATAAATTCCACATTTAGCTACGCTCTAATCTCAATATTTTTTATTCTATCTCTCCTTGTCCTACCCTTTATTGCTCTTAAGCTCTTAATTCCCCACGTTTTCGCTCCATACAGCACTGCTGGTGCATAATACAAAGTATACATCATTAATTTAACCATACATGTAGGTAATATATGTAGGTAGCAGTAATAAAGATAGAAGTTCCTGTGATAACTACAGGGGAATCAGTTTGTTGAATACGGCGTATAAAATATATAGCATGATATTAAAAAATAGAATTCAAACTATTTCGGAGAGTCTACTGCTCAAAGAGCAGTGTGGTTTCAGGAAAGGGAGATCATGCATTGACAACATATTTACAATCAAGCAAATTGTGGAAAAAAGAAGGGAATATAATCTCGAGACGCATTTGGCTTTTATCGATTTTCAAAAAGCTTTTGATACAGTAGACAGGGAAAAACTATGGGATGTGTTACAGAAGACAGGATATCCGCCCCATCTCATAAGGGCAGCTAAAAGCTTATATAAAGATACGAAAATCAAAGTAGATACGGGGAATTCCTACTCTGATGAAATAATAATTAATAAAGGACTAAGACAAGGATGTGGACTATCTCCCACGCTATTTAATATTTTTATAAATGACGTGATCAAGAGTTGGAAACCATTAGTACATTCAGGTATCTACATGAATGAAAGTTTGAAGTTAAACTGCCTTTTATTTGCTGACGACATAATAAAATGATAATATTACAGGAGAAGGAGGATGACCTGCAGAGAGCAGTGTATGAGATGAGTAGAATATGCCAGGAATATAATTTGACAATTTCAACCAAAAAGACAAGGGTAATGGCATTCAGGGGGAAGGATCCTGTCAGAAGTAAAATTGTCATATATAATAACATTATAGAACAGATATCCCATTTTAACTATCTAGGTTGCGATGTAACTTATCAACAGGGTAAGGAGGTGTATGATAGGATCCACCGATTTCAACACATATGTGGTACTATCCACAGGAACTTGAAAAACATCACAAGTAAAGACACTAGAATGAGATTTTATAAAACAATAGCTGCTCCAACAGTACTTTACGGAAGTGAAACGTGGGTTCTGTCAAGACGGGAAGAGAGCCGATTACAAGCAGCAGAAATGAGATTTCTCCGGCAAACTTATGGCTGTAGTAGAGAGGACCATTACAGAAACACGGAGATACGACAACATCTTAATATCTTCTCCATAAATGATAAAGTAATGGAGGGCAGGAAGAAGTGGATAGGTCACTTAGGTAGAATGAAGGATGAAAGAATACCCAAGCAGGCACTATGGTACAAGCCAAGGGGTAAAAGGGATCGAGGACGTCCAAGGAAGAGATGGGCAGATGGTGGAGGTTCGGAACAGGCAGCAACGCCAAACCCGTGAAAGGAAGAAGAAGAAGAAGATGTAGGTAATCAAAATTATGAGAATTATTTATCAGAACATGTAGAGAACATGCTAAACAAAAAACTATTCCACAATTTTATCTTAGATAATTCAATTACTTAACTGTATTTATCTGAAGAGAATCTTACCCCAGACTACCTTTACAGTACATGTTAAGTAGGACTGTACTAATTGAATATTTGAACAGCATCATAATTTAACATTTTATTCTTCTGTCTCAAAATAATTGCAGAGATGTAAATATTATTTTTTAATATAATATCAAGGAAAACTACAAAACGTATATTTGCCTTATCAATGTCACCAGCTCAGCAGCTGGTTTGAGCCCTTTTACTTTCATTCAGTTATCAAAAAGTTTTAATTTCAGAATCTTCTTCTTCAAGTGTCATACCCTCAGCGGACATTTGGAATCATCATAGTTCATCTAATCCTGTCCAATGCAGATTGAAAAGGTAAATTAAAGTGAGACCAGTCTATTATTTTCGGTTTTAAGCCAAAATGTTCATTTTCACCTAGGAAGATGAACATGAACCCCTTCTTCCATCTATTTTTCCGTGGAGCACCAGCCTCAGCAACTCATATTTCCCGCACCCTCTCATGATATGGCCAAATTATAAAAATACTACAACGAAGATTAAGAATACTTATTTAAAAAATAATTATTCATGTAGTTAGTTTTATCTGACTAAGATATTAAGGAATTTACTTCAAGGGTGAGTTACAATAGATATTTGAATAGGTAAAAAATACTTAAAGTGTGGGTGTACTTAAAGTGTACAGTGTGGGTAAAAAAGCACTAAATTTATAGTTTATTTTAAGTCACATGAAATACTTAGTCAATAAAATTGTAACTGCTGTGAATTATGGAAAGGTTGCAACATGTTAAAGTTTTCAGACCCAAGCTGGGTAGGAAGTAACCATCTACGTTTCATTAAAATATATTTTTCTAAATTTATTGAATATTAACAAATATTAATTTAAAAATCTAGCGTGAAACACTAACATGACTTTCTCTTGCAAGTCATAAACTGTATTTAATCATGAGTGAATTGACACTAAATGTAAATCAATCTCTTTTGGACTTACATTTTGATGAGAAAAATACAAAAAAAAATCACGAAATGACGCTAAACTAAACTTGTGGAAAAAATACTTGAGATAGAAGCTGTAGGTTTTTCCTAAAATGCATATTAAGGCAAACTTAAAGAAAAACAATTTTTCACCGATATCAAAGAAAGAATATGGAAAATCACTGATGGACGCTAAATTAAGCACTGTAGAACAAATTTTTTAAAATAAAGGTGTAGGTTTTTTAATTTTCTTTAACTCGGGTAGACACTCGTTTTCCGAAAAATGCATAAGAAAAATATTTTTTAACTTGAGAGCACAGCTCCCTCCCACACACAAATTTCAGTAACAAGCCACTAACCCCATCTTGTAGACCACAAAAAATGTAGTAAATGAGGGTATTTTGAACAAAATCATAGGAACCATTTTTGGGAAAATCACAAAAAGTGAAAAATGGACCAATTTTGATGAAAATGTTCATGCCAGAAAATGTTCATTGTGGTACCCAACTTAAGTTCCAAGTTTTAACTTCATGCAATATTTTTTTTAATTTTTGAGGTGTTTCGGGAACAGTTTTGGGTTCAGAGTAAACATGTAGCCTATTTCCACTGAAAACTTGATCTTGAAAAAATTGAAATAAAACAATACTTTCCTTCCCTAAATTTCATATTAGGCAAGAGAAAGTAAAAACTGCAAGAATGGTCAAATAAAGGGTAATGTCAGTAGAAAAAATTAAATGGTGAAGGGTACACTAAAATATTTTTATAAAATACATTTAAAATTTATACGTATTATATTTTACAGGTGAATGAATACCTATCAAATCTTTTATTTCAGCTGAAGTAAATTTTGGTAACCTAGAAGTAGATCTGCCCTCTGATCGGCTATTGTTAGCAATTGCTAATCTCATAGCAAGCGGGTAATCTCCTGTTTTGCTGAATATTGGATGAGCAAACCAACCCAACTGTAACACAGATAAGTAAAAAAATTAGAAAATAACACCTTGCTAATTGATTATAAAAATGAAAGAGTGAATCAATGTCGTAAAAGAGTAACATTGGGTTACTAGATGTCATTATCCCCAAATTGAGATGAGACTCTCTCATAAAAAATTCCTTGTGTGTAGAAATCATAAGTGAACTGAATAGCATGCTATAAGGTAATATTTTCAAATGAGAGAAGTAATTTGCTGTGTTTTGTCATGGCAACTTTGAACATTAAAAACCGAAGGTGTTTATTCAAGGCTGTTTGTCAGCTGCTTACCATCTCTTATCTCAACCAATGTCAATTAATTTTTATAAAAACCTTTAACTGGTTTGTTAAATGAGTTTGCTCAGAGAACAACAAGCAATACAAATAGCTGATACTAATATCTAGCAGTTTCTTTTTACATATTTTCAATTTATAGAAATCAGTGTAGTGTATTTTGCTCAAGATGTCATGTCACAAAGGGCAAATTTTTGTAAGAAAAATTTATTTAAATTCTTTTGAGAGTAGAATATACTTACAAACAAATAACATTAATAATAATTGTTTAGACTTGTATTAGTATATAACGTTTTTTTAGTGATTAGTATTAACTATTATTTATTTATTTATTTATTATTATTTTTAGTGATTAGTAGGTCTACTAATTAATTAATTAGTGATAGTATTAGTATTGCTGCAAGTATACAAAAGCTGTACATTTTGAAAGTTGTATAAACTTTAATAACCTTTGAGGACTGGCGCTGTTGCATTTTCACAACAGATTTCATTTTTGTATTTTTTTATATAGGTAATTAGGTTGTCCCCTTCATGTATTCCTCAACTCATTCCTACTGCGTACTATTATGTCATCAAAAATTCAAAAATATTGTTATTTTCTGAAATACGGGAGGTTTATTGGTGCCATGCAGGAATTTTGTGAATTTGCAACAGTGCCAGTCCTGATTTCATACTTTTGGCTCATTGGTGTTGAATTTTTATGCTGCATAATTTGTGTCCTGTCTTTAGACAATACAATTTTATCACATGGGACAGGCATGCAGTTATTGAGAGCTGCCATGAGCTATTACAGATTCTTATTTCATCTGAACTGTGTCAGATTTGATGATTATTCCACTCGGGATGAGAAACGAGAAACAGACAAACTGTCTGCAATCAGGGAAATATTTGATTTGTTTGTGCTAAATACTATAAATTGTAACAGCATGAGCGAATTCGTAACTTTCGTGGCTGTACCTCCTGGATTTAATACATGCCACAAAGCCGGCCACAGTAATATTGTAGTAGTAACTTTAAAATATCGTATAAAATAATGTCTTGCAATTTATAATAGTTTGTTTTTTAATAATATAAGTTAGGTTGTTGTAATAGTTTAATTTATTGTTTTTTTTTATATTTTTTAAATACATTTTACAAAAATGCAAAATTATTTAAATATGTATTTAATATTAGTGCTTCAATAATTTATTAGATAATAATATTCAAGTAGTTAATCATAAGTGTTGTAGGAACATTTTCAATATTACAAGATGAGGCCAGTCCTCTTGTTATTTTTTAGCGCCAGTCCTTGAAGGTTAAGAATTTTAGTTTCTATTACTAACATGTTGTATTAACGCATATGTGTAAAACAACAAAAGCATTCATTACATCAATAAAATTTATTTGTCGGTCAACTGATTTTTTGCTACGGCAGTCAACTTAATTTGTAAATTGGTTTAAAATTAAACATGTTTGTTCATTATGAATGTCTAACTATTATAATACTATAACTTACAGAAAATTGCATAGCAACTTCAGCAGCTTTTTTATCCTCATCAAAGTCAGTTTTAGGGAAAAAGAAAGGAGAATGTAAAGTAATTCCAATTACCCCTGTTGAAGAACAAAACATAACAATGTCATATTAAAACTTGAATAACTTTGTGTAATGCCATAAATTTAAATATTCACCGTTATTAAATTATGTAAAAAAAGAAGAGGTACAAGTAAAATGTATCTCTAAATACATTAATATAATATGTTTGGAGGTGCAGGTTTCATGAGTCTTGTAGTAACAGGATTTATAAGTAGGTCTTAGGCTCATTGCTTTTGTACTTAATAATGGTTAAACATTGGCATAAATATGATAATCATTTTGACCAGTGTAAAAATAATAGTCCCTTAATGCTCAGCTCCTTGCTGGGTAGTGGAATATTTACCATTACTCCCACTAAGGAAATGGTCCAGGTTTCTTCGGTAAAGTAAATTTTGATGGCCCGACATCTATGAACAGTAATTAAAAATAATAATGATGAAAAACTACCAGTGTGTCATCAGAAGCACCAGTCAATTGATGTTTATGCAGATCATCATCTTTTGTCAGCCTATAGCATAACTTTATTATATTTCTTTCTTTTTCTTTGCGTAGGCAACGTTGCTTATGTTCATTACAATACTTAGGCTTTTGGGTGAATGGAGTTCCAAGAGGAAGAGTTTTGTAAATACAATAAAAAATATTCAATAGATTCAAAAGTTCCTAAAGGAAGGAACTTTGTATTCAAGGGCATACTTAGTATTTAGTTGAAGTTAAGCACCCAAGAATGCTACTAACAACTTAAAATAAAAATACATTATATATTTTTAGAACTTGTAGAAACAAGAACAACTAAACCGTTCTTCTGTACTGAGAAAAATTAAATATAGTAAATCTATGACAACTTGAATTAAACAGGTTACCTCTCTGAGAACTCCGAAAATATTTATCGTAAAGATGATAAACCTTCGCATGTGCTCTCAAAAGAGTATGACCACTCAAATATTCTCCAGTGCCATGATAATTTAAACGTGGTACAAAGTTTTTGCTAGCATAACCATCTGCTATAATTGTTGGCTCATTAATCGTGATCCAGTTTTTAATCTGTTGAGTTTTGAAAAAAACATTACCACACAATAACAGATTTGATGTACAGAATTTAAATATTGTGCAAAATTATTGTGCTACTAATTATAAATAAATCTTTGTTTAGATTTATAGTAAATAAATTACTCAATGGCGGATTTAGGGAGGGTCACAGGGTTCATGACCTGCCTCCAAACGCTTTTTAAATTTATTCTATAGTTTCTTGTATCGTTGTAAATACAAAATGCACATTTCAGCTTAACACAATTTCTTTGTATTTCTAAAACTAAGGCAGGGTGTACACTGGACCACAGGTAGCACAGTGTGTAAAATGGACATCTGCAGAGCAGGGTAGGTAGAGCAGACATTTCTCCCAACTAGAGACACAGGACAAGTGAATATTTTTTTCAAGTTCGGAAATTAGTTCATGTTTGGCCACTTAGCACAATGGATTATTTTAGTGAGAGTGATTGGTTAGTATTGGATTCATCCAATTCTGGTATAGAAGAATTAATTTTACCGTATTGTACGAGGTGTGGCTATTAAATAACGAGACTGACGTAAAAAAATTTATTTTTATTTTACACATAATCACTTATTGTCACCTTCAATATACACTCCTTCTCTATCCCTACAACGCTCCATGCGAATTTTCCATTGTTGGACACAGTGCTGGAAGTCATCTTCTGTCAGCTCCTTCAGGACACGTACCACTTTCTCTTTTACAGCTTCCACAGATTCAAATCTTGTCCCTTTTAATGCAGATTTCACCTTAGGGAACAGGTAGAAGATAATAACATGTGATGAAACGTGGTTTTTTACTTATGATCCGGAAACGAAGTGCCAATCCATGCACTGGAAGAGCCAAACTTCACCAAAAGCCAAAAAACCGAATGAGCAAGTCAAAATTTAAAGCAATGATGATTGTTTTTTTTTATATTCACAAGATTGTGTACCTTCACTGGGTTCCTGAAGGTCAAACAATTAATCAATATTAGTACTACCTTGAGGTACTTTCTAAACTACGTCAAAGAGTAAGGAAAAAACGTCCCAAAATGTGGAAGGACAAATCACGGGTTCTTCACCAAGACAAGTGGAATGCGCCAGCTCATTCCGCATTATCTGTCAGGAAGTTCCTAGCCAAGTATAGCACCTCAGTGTTAGAACATCCGCTTTATTCACCAGATCTTGCACCAAGTGATTTCTACCTGTTCCCTAAAGTGAAATCCGCATTAAAAGGGACAAGATTTGAGTCTGTGGAAGCTGTAAAAGAGAAAGTGGCACATGTCCTGAAGGAGCTGACAGAAGATGACTTCCAGCACTGTTTCCAACAATGGAAAATTCGCATGGAGCGTAGTAGTGACAGAGAAGGAGTGTATATTGAAGGTGACAATAAGTGATAATGTATAAATAAAAATAAATTTTTTTATGTCAGTCTCGTTATTTAATAGCCACAAGATTGTGTACCTTCACTGGGTTCCTGAAGGTCAAACAATTAATCAATATTAGTACTACCTTGAGGTACTTTCTAAACTACGTCAAAGAGTAAGGAAAAAACGTCCCAAAATGTGGAAGGACAAATCACGGGTTCTTCACCAAGACAAGTGGAATGCGCCAGCTCATTCCGCATTATCTGTCAGGAAGTTCCTAGCCAAGTATAGCACCTCAGTGTTAGAACATCCGCTTTATTCACCAGATCTTGCACCAAGTGATTTCTACCTGTTCCCTAAAGTGAAATCCGCATTAAAAGGGACAAGATTTGAGTCTGTGGAAGCTGTAAAAGAGAAAGTGGCACATGTCCTGAAGGAGCTGACAGAAGATGACTTCCAGCACTGTTTCCAACAATGGAAAATTCGCATGGAGCGTAGTAGTGACAGAGAAGGAGTGTATATTGAAGGTGACAATAAGTGATAATGTATAAATAAAAATAAATTTTTTTATGTCAGTCTCGTTATTTAATAGCCACACCTCGTATTTCAAAGCGAAGGAAGAAAAGTTTGTGCCAAAGTGATTTAATGAAAAAAAAAGGAAAACGCATGGCGAGTTCAAGTTAACGCAAGAGTTAGAGGACACTACATTCAAAAATTACACTAAGTTTACAATGGAATAGTTTTTCGTGTAATCAGGATGATTGGTATCATACTATATGGTTTCGGTATGCACAAATTCAATTAGCTTCTCTTGAATCGACATATTTCCTGTGGTCATATTTCTGTGCTTGACACAGAGTCGTTGCTGTGCCACACACATGTCTGCCTCCCAATATAGAGTACGCTACAGACCACAATGGCTGCACAGTTTTCGCTCCTGCCCTGGCTGACCTGGACTGCACCACCTGCACTCCAATATACACCCGACCTAAACGCTGATCGTTTTTTTGTAAAGATGTATTTATTTGTACTGTCTCAACAGTTTTTTTTACACAAGTAAACTAATGTGTAATACATAATCCTTTTCTTGATTTTTCCTCTTTCGTAATTCAACAAATTTGATCATGCGTTTATTTATTACAAATTATTTTCTTTCATGATACTGATGCAGCAAAATAAACACCCAACATAACATATTTTAATAACTTATTTAGTAAGTCCCTAACATAACAAATAGTTTTATGTAAGTAATAAGTGTTTATTTTACTGTAAACCATTACCAATGAATTACTTTAATATTTTTTTTGTTATATGAGGCAATATTATACAAAATGCTATAAATTTCAAATTAGCAATAGCAATCTATTCCTACTGTTGAATTTCTTAAATGCATAAAATTGCTTCATTTTGTCTGTAGTAAGAGTATGAAAACTGAAAATTTAAGGCTCAGAAATGTGCAAAAATGTGTTTTTAAGATGTGTATTTTTAATTTTTTTTTCCTGGGGGAGAACCCCAGACCATTCACTAGTGACTCCCTCGAACTTGATGCTAAATCCTTCATTGATTTTTCTTCAGATTTTAATGCATTACTTATGAAGTAATTAATAAAAAAAAGAACAATAATATTCTTAAACATTAGGTTTTCATTAAAGATTTTTTACAATTTATGTAGAATACATCATCATAGATAAACTTCAGTGAAAATTACGTCTTCAGAATTCTTAGAACCACTTGATTAATCATGAATATATTATTTAGCTTTTCTATCTGATGTTCTGTAGTCCAGGAGTTAGTAATGCAGCATTAAATCTAACACATAAAACCTATTTAGAAATAAACATGAAAAGAAACTGACGTAAATTCCATCTGAATTGTGAAGTTCACATTCAGTCCAGTGCTCTTTATCATTATTAGTACAACAGAATATTACCTTATCACCTAATCTGGTAAATACAATTCTTGCAAATTGTTCAAAGTAGTCAGCCATAATTGGATTTGTCCATCCTCCTATTTCAGACAATCGTATTGGAAGGTCCCAGTGATACAAAGTCGCCTGATAAAATAAATAAATAATAAAATCATAAAATAATAATATTCAAATACAGCACACGATAATTCTGTGGACAGGGTGAATTCAAATGAAATAAAATTTTTAACTACTAATTCTAAAAAAATATGTTTATATACCTATAATTCTGTTTTCCCTACTCAGTCAAAGGAATGACTGAAATATCTAAGAACACAAGATGTAAAGGAGTAATTACACTAGTCCAGTGTTATCTCTTTATAGAAAATCTAAAAATCTACACAATCACACAACTTTCTCTTGCCAACTTAAATAATAAAACATATAAGACCTATGTTTAATAGACAAAATGGTTAAATTGTTAAGTAATATAAAGAATGAATTTTGAATGAATGAAAAATCATGAGCAAAGGTTGTAGGTTTTTTAATTTCCTACAACTTTGATTACATAGCTACACTTTTGCCTTAAAATGCATATTATTAAGGCTGTAAACTTTAAAAACCATTTTTAACCACAGAGCACAAGCCCACAAGACTTTCACCAAATATTGCGCTTATTTTATCTTGTACAGAATAAAAAATATAGTAAATGAAGTAGTTTAAAAAAATCATAGGAGCTGTTTTTGAGAAAATCGCATAAACATAAAAAAAATTACGAATAAACTACTACTTCTGGTTGACCGATTTTGATAAGAATGTTTGTGTCGGCTTCTCTAGTGATGCCTAACTGAAGTTCCAGGTTTAAACTTTGTAAGCTCTTCCATTCTTGAGATATTTAGTTCACACACAGAATACACACACACACACGCACGCACCCACACAAATCGCTGAAAACATGGTTTTTGGGTTCAGGGGGCCTGAAAACATGTTTTTCCATTGAAAATTTGATTTCAAAAAATTTACATGAAAACAATACTTTTCTTCTGCATATGTTCATATAGGGCAAGTGAAAGTACGCCTAATAATAAATTTCTTTATACAGCTATGCCCAGTGGTCATTATAATGAAAGTGTTATTTCCAGGATAGAAAAATAAATACTTTTCAGGAGGCTTGGCATATTGTTAGACTATCTTTTTTTGTTTGGTATATTTCCCAATGTAAAGGTACAGTCAATGGTAAACCACTTCACTCCTTTTCTCTCTCTCCCCCTCTCTCTTGCTCTCCCTCCCCCCTCCCACCCTTTCTCTTCTTCCCTCCTTCCCTCTCCTTCCCTCCTTCCCTCCCTTCCTCCCTCTCCCCTTTCTCCCTCTTCCTCTCTCTCCCTCTTCCCCTCTCTCTCTCTCCATCTCCCTCTCCATCTCCCTCTCTCTCTCTCTCTCTCTCTCTCTCTCTGTCTCTCTCTATAACCTCAACCCACCTTTTGGGCTGTTGACCTAAAAAGCAGAAATCTATTTTTCCAGACTACTTTTGGAATGACCTGACAGTTTCACTGGAAGTCAAAAATCAACTAATTAACTTCATATTAGTGGGACAATGCAACTTCTTATAAAAGTCAACGAACTAACTTTAAGGAAAACCATGATTACTTCTTCTTCTTATTTTATCATTTTGCCCCACTAAGAACATTGTTAAAAATTATTTTTTTACTCATGCAGGTGTTTTCTTTTCTGTATTTCCTAAGCTTTTTTTTCATTTTTCACTAAACTCTTTTACTTCTGTTGTTTGTAACAACCAAGGTAGTCTTGCTTTCTCGTGTGTATCCATATTGAAATGAAAAATCATTAAAATATTGTAAGTTTGGCATAATGAACAATCTGAGATTTCAACAACAGAAGTAAGCTGTCAATGACTTTGGTTCGGTTTGTAATTTATTATGATATATTATAATTGCATGAAAGATTGTATATTCTACCAAAATTATTTATTTAAATTAATGAAACTAAATCAGACTTACTACTGGAATTATTCCTTGTTTCAAAAGCTCATCAGTTAAGTTTTTGTAATATTGTATTCCCACTTCGTTCACAGAATGCTCTTCACCAGTTGGTAAAATACGTGGCCATGATATAGAAAACCGATAAAAATCAAACTGAAAACAAAAGATATGTTGAGAAAATAATAATTAAAATAGATTTAAACAGATAAGAATTCAATCTGAGTTGTAATGATCACACTTGATTTTAATTTGATCCAATTCATCAAAACAATAAAATAAAGCACTAAGTAATTTATATTATTTAAATTTTTATATTTCTAACAATTTGTGTACAAAAAGGAATCTAGGCAATTTAATTCTGTTTAACTAGTTCTTTTTAATTTATTCTTGCATCAGTATCTTAGTCATTAGTGATAACTATGGGATATCATCATCATCATCATCCGTCATGGTTTAGGCTATTGAGCCTGTTCCGGTTTCCACCTCTTCCTCGGTCGACCCACATCCCTTCTACCATCTGGTTTGGACATCCAGGCTTGAAGTGGCAAACGGTTGTGTGGCATTCGGAGCAGGTGATCTGTCCATCTTTTTCTATATTGCTTGATCACATCTACAAGTGGCTGTACATTGCATTCTTCTCTTATCACTTCGTTTCTAATGTGATCCAGCCTTGTGTATCCCTGAATGTGTCTCAAGAACCTCATCTCTGAAGCTGTTATGCGCGAGTCGTCTCTCTTTGTTGTGGTCCATACCTCGCTTCCATATGTAACTAGTGGAATCGCCATTGTCTTATAAAATTTCAACTCTGTTTCTTTTCTGGCTTTTCCCTTCAATGTACGATGTATGGTTCCACATATCGCATTGAATTTATTCAGCTTCAGAGGTATGTCACTCTCACAATCGAAGGAAGCTGTATATTGTATTCCCACTTCGTTGCAACTTAGATATTTGAAACTACTCACCTGCTCCATAATCACATTATCTAACACAATTTTCGATCGCACTGGCCATTTGCCATGGAATGCCATTACTTTGGATTTTTGGGTCGAAATTTTCATTTTGAATTCTTTACTTAGATTCTGGAGTTTATAGACTGCTGTTTGAAGCTTATCTTCACTGTCTTGAATTATAACGGTGTCATCGGCAAACATGAGTGAGTTGAGGGAAACACCTTGTCCAATATTTACACCTGTGTCAACCTTTTGTCGCCAAACAGTCATCAGCTCGTCAATATAAATATTAAATAATGTAGGTGATATGGGACATCCCTGTCTGACTCCTTTATTTACATACAACTCTCTCACATCTTTTCCATCTGAACTAATCAGCACCGATGTTTTATAATATAAACTATTGATAGCAGTCACAATATGCCTTGGGTAGCCTTTCTTCAACATAATTTCCCACAGTAAGGACCTGTCGACGTTGTCAAATGCCTTTACCCAGTCAATAAAAGCCAGATGAGTTGGACAATTGTATTCTCGACGTCTTTCTATTAGAATTTTCAATGTGAAAATCGCATCTATACAAGACCGTCCCTTCCGGAAGCCCATCTGATTCTCTGATATTAGGGCATCCGTTACAAGTTGAAGTCGTCTATTTATTAGAGAGGCGAATAATTTGTAAGCAGTATCCAAAATGCTGATTCCTCTATAATTTTTAGGGTCAGACCTATTGCCTTTTTAGTAGAGAGAGACTACTCTTGATTTTGTCCATGATTCTGGCACTTTATGAGTCTTCCAGCAAGTATTGTACAAATGTAATAATCTGAGATGAAGCACAAAGCCTCCATATTTTATCAACTCCATATTTATACCATCAGGACCTGGACACTTACGATTTTTGGCAGCATTCATCACTCTGTGTAGCTCTTCTGTTGTTAAATTATCCACACAACATTGCTGACACCGCTCCAACTCGGCCTCTATCATATCTTCTTCATACCAGAGTTCTTTGTAGTGTTTCACCCATTCTGGTATGGAAACACAATTTATTTGAGCAGTGTCTTTGTTTTGTTGATTCATGGCTCTTATGAATTTATAAGCTATTTCCTGCCTGCCAAATAGATCCTCCTCAACAGTGGTTATGAAGTAGTGGTCTAAGAAATGCTACTGCCTTGTAGATGTGGTATTGATTTATCAAAGGCTGAGGGAAGAAAACCCTGAAAGAAAATTGCAAACCCGGTGAATGGCTTTGAGGGTGGAAGAATACTTTAATCATTCTTACCAGCGGAGAAGGCAGAGGTACCTAGGAGTTGGGTCTCCGAATGAAACCCAGAGCATGTTCAGAGGCTCTGAAGTGGCGGTCCCACTACTGGACTTACTTCGCGCAGGGCCCGTAACCCGGCCGGAGGACATTTCAAATCACTGGCAAGAATACACCAGCCACTATGGGATATAACATGTAATAATATCATGTTACACATATATCATGCTACATGATATGACATGTAGGGTTTCCAGACCCTAGCCACAAAATGAAACCTGGGTGTTTTGTGGTCTAGCACATGTGCAATCATGGTAGCCTAAACTTTTTCTTAATTTTTTTGGTTAAAGGTAAAATTCTAGACTATATCTTCTTCTCCTTCTTCTTCTAGTCATGCCTGTCTGGTTCGGATGTTGGCGATCATCATGGCTATTTTGACCTTATTAGTCACAATCCGGAACAATTCTGTAGAGCTCTTACCGAACCAGATCCTCAAATTGGCGAGCCAGGAAATTCTTGACTACATAGAGTATTAAAGTTCAAAAGAAGATATTATAGCTGATAGCAATTCCTAAAGAATTTACAGAGCATCTTCTAATAATTAGGCCTATAAAATTGTATTTAGTTTCTGTAAATTTTTATCAACTTAATGTGTAAATATTTTAAATTACTTTACTAAACATTTATAGCTGCCTTGATTTTTATTTCTTTATGATTTCAATTAAAACTTAGGCCTACATATGTTTTGGTGGATCCACTATCATCAGAGTACAGAAAATATTGAATTGAAATTACTCATTAAACTTTGCAGAAGAAGTCGTTTTTTCAGTCATCAATATAAAACTAAGTTTTAAAACAAATGATTAAAGAAACTACTTCTTCTGTAAATTTTAATGATTAGTTTCAATTTGATATTTTATATTCTCTGATGACGGTGGATCCACCAACACATATCTAAGTTTTATGTGAAAATTGTAAAGAAAAAACCAAGGGAACTACAATAGTTCAGTAAAGTAGGCTAATTTAAAAGATTTATAATTTTATACATTAGAATTGATTACAAGCCGAGCTGCAGGATGCATTATAATGATTTATTATAATAATCTTAAGGAAAATTTTTTTGCACTTCAGGCACATAGCCAAGGAGGGGCTTGAGTGACTTCAGCTACCCCCTCCAAACAGAAAATTTAAATTTCATACCAGACTTATATGCCATGGGTTCTGGTCAGAAACCAGAACCCATGGCATATAAGTCAGAACCTAAGAACCTAACCGGGTCTTTTGATTTCTGGTCAGGTTTGGCATTTTTTCAGCTCTTGTTTTCATCTAGCACCCTTCACTAGACTCAATGTGCATAACTGTTTATTTACAAGTATGGAGTGGAGACGTGGACTTTGAGGAGGCAGGATGAGAGGGGTTGGAGGCCCTGAAAAAGTGGATTTGGAGAAGGACGGAAAAGATTAGCTGCATGGAAAGAGTTAATAATGAAGAGGTGCTTTGGAGACTGGGGAAGAAGAGGGTGTTGCTGGTGACGGTGAGACGGAAGAAACACAGGTAACTGGGTCACTGGTTGAGAAAGGAGTGTCTGATTGCAGACATGTTGGAGGGACCAGTTAATGGAAGGAAGGCAAGACGGCGCAAAAAGTACAAGATGCTTGATGATGAAACAGGGAACAAGGTATGAGGAGGTGAAGAGGTTGGCGCGAGATAGGGAGAGATGGAGGATTGGATGTAGAGACCTATTGTGAAGAAGAACATGAACGATGACTCTTTATAAAAACCAAACAGAAATCTCCAGACTCAGCTCCTCTCCCAAACCAAAATCCTGGCTATGGTACATTATAATAATTATGAAAAAATTCTGTATATTTTTAAAAACCACAAACGTACGATTGACAATTTCAGTTAGACTAGTATTGAGCTCTGTTACTAGGAATACAATGTATATCTTAAACTATTGCAAGGTAAATATATAAAATTAACATTCACCCCAGTCTCCTCAATTAACTCAACGTCTTCTTTGTATTTGTGATATGAGTCACATGCAATATCTCCATTAGAACGATCTGCAATAATTTCTGGCTGAGTGTGGGTGTAATAATCCCACATATTCTCACCTTTACCTGAAAGACAAAGTATTTTGTTTACATTTACTTAAACTACCTGTATTATCTAAACCTAAAATGATCATTCCTTGTTATAAGGGGTAATAAAATTCTTCATAAAAAAAAATTAATTCAGAGCTCAACTAAATAAGGGTGCAATCTTTGATAAATATTTAAATTACTCTTCATGATTGCCAGTTTATTATTGGCAGTCAACATTAATAAATATGAACTTATATAGACCATTAGTGAATCAGAAACTGTTGCAGATGTGCATAAGTTATCATATTTTATGGAATGGTATAGCCTACCAGCGACACATAATAAATCAAATTAGAAAGGCTGGTGTAGCCGATCACCTTTAGCTGAAAGGCTGATTATTTCTCCATAACAAATCAGATAACTTTAAATCTGCACCAAACACTTGGACTAATAAATCATACAATATATTGTTCTATGAATGTCACAAAAATGTAAATGTAGTAAATATCACTATAATGAAAGACTCAAGATCGTAGTTTTCTGTCCACCAACCCTCTTATCTTGTCCTCAGCAGGAATAAAACACTTCAATGCAAAAGAACAACAAATAACCACTGGATGGGAAACTGCAGAACAGCATAAATTAAATTTAAGCTACATTTACAAATTTTGTTTTACTTATTTATATTGTTCTATCTAAATCAAAAATTAAAGTGGAAAAAGATTAGCGTAATTTAGGTAATATTAAGTTACTACACAATTAGGACAAAATAAACAAACATGTTGTATCACAAATAAATAAATGTAAAATTAACAATAGAAAACAGAGTTTAAAGTTCATGAAGCAATCAGTAAAATGAGGACAATGTTTTTGAAGTGACTAGGTACTTCTTTTGGCATGCCTGGACTGTGTTTTTGGCATGAGAAAATCTATCTTTGGTTTGCCGTCACATCACACTCGGCCTTCAACAATACCATTTATTAATTTACAAAAATCTTTTTTATTTAATTTGTTAGCTTAATTAATTAATTAAGTAGTCACTTCTGTCGGTCCATCCCACGACCGCTGATTTTCTTTTAACCTGTTACACCATAAGGTATACAGGAATTGACAAATAAAAATTTTCAATTAGTAAAATAAAGGTCAACAAAAATTTACAGATCACGTATAATTTGCATTGCTGTAAACATATGTACTGCTAAATTCGTAATAAAAATACATATCTATGATAGGCAAGAGAGCACACAGTGGCTGTTACTGATAAGTGACTAATGAAAGTATGCAGTCAAACAAATTTTGCAGTCATTCAAAATTTCTATCATGACAAAACAATTGTAGGTCCCTCTTAAACAAGTGATAGTCAGGTCTCCTTCAGCGCTCTGAAAAGTCAGAAAAATCGTCTTCCGTGAACTACAGACTCAATATTCATAGGCACAGAAACAATGTAAGAAATAAATTAACTTATTTTAGAGAATAATATTACCATCTTCATTCCATGCTCCTTCCACTTGATAAGCAGATGATGCACAACCAAAAACAAATCCATCAGGAAAATAATAAGAAAATGGTTTACCATCAGAATGATTCACAACTTTCTGATAATGGTCTGTTCTAACATTGCTTAGATTATTGTTTGGTAATTCTCCTAGAATACAGAAAATAATACAGCCTATTACTTTGTAAACAACAAAATTTGAAATAAACATTCATAATTTTAGTGAAAAAACAGAAAAAGTGGCTACTCAGTATTTTTGGTTGTGACATAATTATTTTAGGTGTCATGACTAACATACACTACACAGAAATTCTGTAATATTGAACCATACAAGGTAGGCAATACAAATGAGATTTACATTATTACTTAACCAAATTTCTTCTTCTTATTAGAATCAAGTATTATAGTATCAAGTATAATCAAGGATTAGGCTCCCACCTGTTCCGAATCACAACAGCGATAAAACTAACGAATTATTGCCATCTTTTGCATGGCCCCCCCAACATCATTCCTGCCCTTCAGTCTATATTGTAAAACATTAAGGGGGATCCTTCCCTCAAGCATTCTCTCTAAGTGCTCCCTCCATCGATTTTGATATTCTGCAATCTTTCCATTCAGGTTGTAAACATCCGGTTAAACAGATTTAATTTGTAATAATTATCAACCCCATGTTTTAGTGCTAGGGGTAGAACCCTTTCCTTACAACCTGAGAATTTTGGAGAGAGATTAATTTCAGTAGACTATAAAAAAAGATGTAAAAATAGTGAATTCTTAAAGTGGCCACTAAGCAGAAAGAAAATGGCAATTTTGGAATACCCTACTATTTAAATTAAAAAAGTTCTTTTCCATCTTTGTTAAATCTGAAAAATTTAATCCTTTAAAATATCCAAAAGAAATAGGAAGAATATTTTAATAGTAATATTCAAAAACAGCCACAATTATAATTAAGTAAACAACACAAAAAAAATAATTTTTTAGTAACTCTCTCCAAAAAAAAGATCTTGAATCATTGGAGATTAGACACAATTTATTTTATTAGTACATGTATAGAAAACAAGATCCATCACAGCAATTTCGAAAAAATTGTCTTCAAAGTAGGTACTTTAAAAATAAGTCTGTCTGTTTATACAATAATTGTAACTAAAAAATTGATATAGTGTAATTATTGCCCAACACAGACAGGAGTGTTAAATTATTTCCACTCTATCTGCTAGTTCCAGGGCTACAAAAAATAGTTCTGTTTCTTATTACACATGTTCAACCAGTTATACGACTAAAGTATTTAAGAACAGAAGAGGTAGAGATGTAAAAGACACTAGCCACAGTTATCTCCTCTGAGAGTAATGAATTTCATTACACAGCCAGACCCTGTGGTGAATGAAGTGAAGGTGTCATTTGCAGGGTGGAAAGTATGCTTTTCGGAGGGCCCAGCATGCTGATAAGCATACTTTTCCACTCAGTGATTCCCTGCATTAAGCATTTCCTATATGTTTGTCAGTTCCAATTATTATTGAACGACTCTCATTTATACAGCTTTAACAAGTTTACACAACACCACTTGGTCTCTGTTCAAAACCCCTGACGAAAGAAAAAATTTAACAAAACATGCTATCTAATTGGAGAACTGTTTGCTAATTTCACTGTTCCTGATTAAAACATGAGCTAAAACAATAGTACTAGAGAAACTTCTTGTAACTTGTTCTTCCATTAACAATAGCTACTTTTATTCAGCTAACATCACAAGACCAAATGAAAAGTCACTTTATGAAAACTTACATTTTTGCATATGGCTAGTTTTCAACAAGGTTAAGTTACAAAACCTTTTATAAAACACAGGATTTGAATATAAGACAGTGGTTGGCACATAACTGAATAATAAACCGTGGTACTTTAATGGTTGGGGTTCAATTAACCACACCCTCTCAGGAATGGTCAGCCTGAATCTGTACAAGACTACACCTCATTGACACATCATACATATTATCCTTATCTCATTAGGTCATGGGGTTGCTTATTGTTCTTAAATTGAACAGATTGTAACATACACACATTAAAGAAAAAAAAATATTTATAACACAGAACTGATAAGATAACCTATTAATTACGGTACTTTAATAACTAATGCAAAAATAAAATGTGTTATAAGGATACATAAATATTCATAATGTTTTTTATTACACAATATGTTACTTAAACTAGGTACCTATCTAATGTAGGCTTGCTCATTTAAAACAGATTAGCTTTCTTTGTGTGTTATCAAGCACCGGTAACAATAATAGTTTCTGATAAATATTACACCTTCTGTACTTATCAAACTTGGTCATAGAAACAAAGGGTATGTGCAGTTTAAAAGTTACGTAACACATGATTTTAGATTATGTAGTTTCAATACAAAATTCAAAATATTCATCTAATTATTTTTTAGTTATTCTCCAGCTGACTGTACCTGACACGCGAAAGGCACAAAAAGAGTAGCTATACTTTTTTTTTAAAAAAACCATAGATAATAAATATAGAAACTCTGAACAAAATGGTTTGTTGTTTCTTTAGTCACATGGTTTTTAATAAAGACGATAAAGGAATTTTTGTAAAAAAATCTGGTGTGAAACACTCACACAACTTTCTCTTGCCAATGCAAATAATTAACAATAAACCTAACATTATTAATAAAACATTAGAAATAAACAAAAAACTAACTTTAATAACATAACCTAATTTAAATCATGAGTGAAAGACGCAAAATGAAAATCGACCTCAGTTTAGCTTAAAAATACGGAAAATCACTCTTTCACGCTAAAATAGGCTCTGTAGAGAAAAATTCTTAAAATAAAAGTTGTAGATCTCTTACTTTCCTATAAATTTGATTATATACACTTTTGTCGTAAAATGCATTCTAAGGCCGAAATCTTAAAAAAATCGATTTTTCACTTGTTTTTATGAGAAAAAAACAAAAAAATTGCTAATTACTGCAAAACTAAGCGTTACACAAACGAATGTTTGAATTAAAAGTTGTAGAATTTTAAATTCTCTACAACTTTTGTTATATAAATTTTTGCACTAAAATGCATATTAAAGCCGTAATCTTAAAAAAACAATTTTTTACGTGAAAACAGCCTCACCGAGAATTTCAGCAAACATGACGCCTACCCTATCTTGTAGAGAATAAAAAATACCAAGCTAACCAGGCGATTTTAAAAAAAATCGTAGGACCAGTTTTTGAGAAAATCGCAAAAAAGTGAAAAATTACACAAATAAACTACTACTTCCGGTTGACCGATTTTGATGAAAATGTTCGTGTCGTATCCAGTAGTGGTATGTAACTTAAGTTTCAAGTTCGTACGATGTTCCGTTCTTGAGATATTCTGTTCTCACACACACTCACAGGCGCACACACACACACGCGCGCGCGCACACACACACACACACACACACACACCAATCACTAAAAACATGTTTTCTGGGTTCAGGGGTTCTGAAAACGTGTAGATCCGGTGAAAACTCGATTTCAAAAAATCGACATGAAAACAATACTTTCCTTCCTATATATTCATATAGGCAAGAGAAAGTTATAATAATACTTTTATTATAAGTACCTTCATTATTCACAAGCTATTTATGTTTTAATTAATACAGAAAATGAAGCTCCATAATGATTCATGAAAATTTTTTGGTGATGAAAACATTTTTGTAATGCATCCTGCAGTTTGAAATTATTTTTATTTCATATAATGAATTAATATAATAATTTCACTAACCTTCTTTTTAAACTTCGTCACCTTTATTGTAATTTCTACTTACACGTGTTTCGGTGGATCCAACATCATCAGAGTAAATGAAAAATTGAAACTAAAAAATTTTTTCACATTTATTTAAAATTTACAGAAGATGGTACATCTTCAGTCACTTGTATAAAAGTTTTATACAAGTGACTGAAGATGTACCATCTTCTGTAAATTTTAAATAAATGTGAAAAAACTTTTTAATTTCAATTTTTCATTTACTCTGATGATGGTGGATCCACCGAAACACGTGTAAGTAGAAATTACAATAAAGGTGACGCAGTTTAAAAAGAAGGTTAGTGAAATTATTATATTAATTCATTATATGAAATAGAAATAATTTCAAACTGCAGGATGCATTATAAAGATTTATTTTTGAATGAAGATATTATTAAAATTTTTGTAATGTATTTTGTTTCAAAATCTTGCATTGAGAACACAGTTACATAATATTACTAATGTAATTTGTGCAATAATACACTATTTGAAATTTTGATGTTTCTTTAGTTATTTAACAATTCAAAGATC
Source organism: Catonia carolina (assembly GCA_035578175.1). Classification (NCBI taxonomy): domain Eukaryota; kingdom Metazoa; phylum Arthropoda; class Insecta; order Hemiptera; family Achilidae; genus Catonia; species Catonia carolina. The sequence goes on from JAQMRL010000001.1 coordinate 188,470,758, forward strand.
ATATGTCAGTATACCCAATATCTTATCCAGACAATAATAATAATAATAATAATAATAATAGCCTTTTCATTAGTCTCCTTTAAAATCACATATTTTACAGTGAGTAGATACATTACACATAAGGCAATAGCTATATAATAACTAATTATATTAAAAACAAATCAATTTATAATTTTTAACTTTAATGTCCAAATAAAATCATAATCACTTTTTTTTACATAAGTATTTAGGAAACTAGGCCCATTTTTGGGCAAAGGCCTTTCCCACGATTTCTTCTTTAGTAGAAAAGCTGGTCAATGCATAAACCTGAATAAACCGTAGTATCGCTTGATTTCGTCTAATACTGAGGGTAGAGATTCTATCTGATATAGGTTTGAATTCTAAAATATCATTTCTATATTTATGGTGAACTAATAAACCAGTTTTCCATTTTTTTCCAGATACTTCTCCGAAATATAAAAATATAAATTTGCTTTTCCTCTCAATTATTTTTTCACCTTGTCTTCTTATTTTCGATAATCCTAATATGTCAATATCACTATTGCTTAAAGCTTGTTCAAGTTCTACAATTTGTTCTTCAGATATTTAAGATCTTACATTTAAGGTGCCGAATGTACTATAATTTACTTTATAGTTTTTGTTTCATTGTGAAGTGGTGCATACTGCTAAGTTATTTCTATTTCTAGTTAGGAGGTATTGGTCTCTTGCCCCCTTGCTGACCAAACGTTCTGGGGGTGTTTCCAAACAATAATAAAATATTAATTTTTCTTTGTGATAAAAAAATATAACATTTTCCTTGGTTCAATAGCAGGGCTGGTGCAACCTTACAAACTAAACAAACACCTAGACACCAGAAACTGTATGGCGCCAAAAGCTTGGAGGCTGCAGAATGCCAGAACTATAATTTTTATAAGTAATAGATACTATACTCTTTAATCTCTTAATTAGTATCTAATACATAAATAATATTACTTTAATAATATCAGAACTTTTCAATTGGCTTATTGCGGCTAACTTTCATCATTACCTAGTTTCCACCATTGGGGGTGGGGTAGGTACTTAAAGAACTGCAATTAAGCTGCTTAGTTATTTTAAACTGTTCACTGGAAATAACTTCTTTCATTTGATGTGTTGAATCCATCATTTTTAAAATTTTTGGAGAATTTACAGATTACTATGCATAGCCAACTTAATTGGAAAAAGTTTTGATCAAAATAAGTTATGTTAAGAAAAATATACTCACACGTTACAGTACACACAATATTTTTATAAATCATAACCTGTTTATGGTTACATTGTACATTTTATCACAATTAATTAAATTATTAAAATCATTAATATCTAAAAACAACATGAAATTTACCTATTATAAAAATACCATAAGCCTTTCGGTGATCTTTCTACCAGAGTAATCCATATTAGAAGGAGGGAGGAGACCAAGGCTATTGTATACGAGGGTTATCCAGAAAATAACCTCCGTTTTGAAATAAAAAGTAAACGAGTGAAGATACAAAAACTTTATTATATACATATTAAAACTACAGTTTTTCTCTATTTTTCGACATAGTCGCCAAACAGATTCAAGCACTTGTCGTACCTTGGAACAGTCTTTGAAATACCCTCAGCATAAAAATCTGCCGCCTGTGAATGTAGCCAACCATTCACGGCGTTTTGAAGCTCTTCGTCATTGGCAAACCACTGAGATGCAAGCCACCGCTTCATGTTCGGGAAAAGGTGAAAGTCACTAGGAGCCAAGTACGGGCTGTATGGGGGATGATCGAAAATATCCCATTTAAACTTGGCCAAAAGTTCATTTGTTCTTCGAGCTGTATGAGGGTGAGAAAACAAATGAACTTTTGGCCAAGTTTAAATGGGACGTTTTCGATCATCCCCACACAGCTCGGACTTGGCTCCTAGTGACTTTCACCTGTTCTCGAACATGAAGCGGTGGCTTGCATCTCAGCGGTTTGCCAATGACGAAGAGCTTCAAAACGCCGTGAATGGTTGGCTACATTCACAGGCGGCAGATTTTTATGCTGAGGGTATTTCAAAGACTGTTCCAAGGTACGACAAGTGCTTGAATCTGTTTGGCGATTATGTCGAAAAATAGAGAAAAACTGTAGTTTTAATATGTATATAATAAAGTTTTTGTATCTTCACTCGTTTACTTTTTATTTCAAAACGGAGGTCATTTTCTGGATAACCCTCGTAGATATATGTAATAGCCTATATAATAGCCTTTAATAGTCTATATAATTACTAGGCTATAACTAGTCTATAACTATTATAGACTATATAATAGCCTTTGGAGGAGACATCTGGAGATCAGTGGGATCGCCCTCTCCCACAGTGAATCAATCCTGTCCCGATCTCAGTAGGTAAGGTAGGCACACTAATTTCCTGAGCTGGTGATGAAAGTGAGAGAGTAAGTGTTGGTCAGCAACAGCGAGAGAGGAATTAGGCTATGGTTCCTTTCCACGCCCCGCTGACAGTATATAATTTTTTTTTAACCCAACATTTCCCTTGTAGTATTACATAAAAATTTCCGAGGGAAGTGGAGGGTTCTTTGCTAATGTCGGATCAAGTGGCCAGGAGGCGGGTTTTTGTTTGGTAGGTGGTTTCAGCCTCCTTGGGGCTGGACGAGGACGTCTCAATTGAGTCCAACATTACTTCCCCCATCATGAGGTAGTGAACATGAGTTTTTCTCGCTGCCTCGGATAAAAAAAATAAATAATTAAAACAATATTAGAAACCAAATCAGCAGAACATAAACTTTTTGACCAATTATATACACTTATGCATGCACGCATGCATACACAATGTAAGTTTTGAAGCTAGGACTTGCATAACAGTAACTCGAATAGGAGTAAATATATACAGCCACTGTCACGTCGATTGAAAAAAGAAAAAATTAAATAGTTGGGAAAAACTTATTGCATATACTATACCAAAGAAAGTGAGTTATTATTTTTAGATATTATTCTAATTTAGTATCACTGTATTGTGGAAATCTCAGATTTTTTAAATATATTTTCATAAATTCTTAGTTTAATTTTTAAGCTAAAACTAGAAAAAATCATAGATTTATTAAGAAAAGTGCTTATCACACAGTACTTAATTCCAGCAGCTGTAATTTTATGTTTCCAGTAATGTAAAGAAAAACGTTAAAGAAGTTGAATATCAGGAGAATAGATGTATTAGAGCTTTGGTTGTACAGGCACATGCTAAAAGTAATCTGGACAGATAAAGTACTCAATGAGACAGTCTTGTGGAGAATGGGAACAGAAAAGGAATTATTTTACACCATCAAAAAAAGGAAAATGGAATATCTGGGTTCCACTATGCATGGACCAAGATAATCAAATGCTTCGCTTGATAATGCAACGTAAGATTCACGGGAAAAGAGATGTGGGAAGAAGAAGAATTTCTTGATTAATGAATCTTTGCAACTGGTTTCATTGCACCTCAGCAGAGCTGTTCAGAGCTATGGTGTCCAAGGTTCGAATAGCTGACATTATTGCCAACCTCTGGTCAGAGAGGGCATGATAAGAAGTGATTTTTTTTTTGCATCCAGGAGACTCCAAAGGGAGTATAGGACATTTCAAGATGCTAACCTTAGCTACAAAATAAATTTTAAATGTTTGATGTAGTTTCCAAAAGAAGATTAAACGTTACAAATAAACTTAAATACCTACCACAGAAAAAAAGAGTGCCAAAGTTGTTGTATTTTTGTATTATTTTTCATGTTTTGTTCCAAACGTTAAATAGTACTAAAATACACCGCAAAGCTGCAATTTTTAAAAATCTACCACTAGTGTCTCTAACTAGTTTTCCTAAATATTCTAATTAGATTTTATATTGTTTTATATTTAGTCAAAATATAAATAAATTCATTAAAATAACTAGACCTGTTCTGTATTATGGTCTATTTTTAAACTTTTTTTTTTATATGGTTATGACAAAGGTAGTCTTAATCTTCATGCTGCATAGATAATTTTTCAAAAATCTCAAGGAAACCAACTTTAAAACACCCAGATACCAAATTTTATCAAAGTTCTTTTACTGGTTTTGGGTGTATATAAACATAAGCAGACAGAACTTAAGAATTATTTTTCTCAACAGATTTCAGTCTCCAGGCTAGTCCAGTTACTCAAGATGTAAAAAGTCATTTACACCAATAGTACAAACAACATAGAACATAGTCCTGTTGGCTGCCACATAAAAAAATAATCAACATTAAGGGTTACTGCTCAAACATGTGAAAAAATAATAAATTCAGCAAAAAACAGCAGTCAAACTGGTGCCGGTAGTTAAATAAAGCAGTTCTATAACTATATAAAAAAGCTATAAATAAGAGAACTGAAATGACAATTATTAAGCCATATTGTGTGAATGTAAAAATTTTATCGGCAAATTTGTACTGTCTAATAAAAAAAATCTATTGCTCAGACAAATTTAACTGTTTAGTAATATAAACTACATAGTTTTAAAAATAATTACTTTTAATTCTCCAATTGTTAGATAATGACACCAAGTTAATCGAACTGGAAATTGCATTACGTTTTCCAGATTTCTTTTGTAAATTATTTGAATCTAGAATATGGCAATAAGAAAATTTTACATAAATATTTAACACAACAAAACTAAAATACATAAACATCAATGTAAAATTCATACTGGCACTAGGAGACACTAACACACTTTAAAACCAAATGAACAAACTAACAATTAATTGTTAGTCAAACTAACAATTAATATTTCACCACTAGCAATTACCATAAATTGTACTATTCTAATTTTAATATTTAACAAACTATAGAAATCTAAATAACGTTGTTCATTAATGAGCTAATTTCTAAATGACCTTACTATTTTCAGCTAATTACATCACTGGTTTCTTGTTTCTACAGAAATTACAATTACGCTGTCATTTTTATTCAGGAACAAAATATTGCAATAAAATTATTATTATTTCTGATGCATATGAAAATAAATTAGTCAAATTACAAAATAATTATTTTTAAATAAATAACTAAATGTAAAAAAATTTGAAGGAAACAGATTTTTTATATCAAGGTACATAGATTATGTCTTGTGTGCTTTATTATAAGTAATCACATACTGATCTTAAAGAAAATTTCTTCTACTCCCTGTGGTTAAGATTATAGTTAAATATTTATAAAAAACACAAAATGCACATTAAATATATAACTGCCGAAAGAGCATTTGAAAACTTCTTTTAAAACACATTAAGAAAGAGATAGAGATTTAAATGATTGAGCTCAAACTTAAAAACAGCATTTCATATACATCTCACCAATTCTGTTGCTAGCCCAACAGACTCAAAATTATTAATTATTAAAAACTAAAAAATAATTCGGGCGAATTTTTTTTCCAACCATAACTCGGTAACAAACCATTCTGAACCTATGTTTGTATGAACAATTTTTTATTTTTAGCAAGCCAATCAGCTCCCAAGAGATAACTGTTGAATTTTGAATCACTCTGTGTATTAATGGTTGATCACCATGAGAAGCTGCTCACAAACCCAGTATTACGATACAATTTGAAGCAACTTTCTACCAGCTGACTCATTGGGCTGGGCCTAAAGCTAATAAATTTCTAAACATACTTTTTAGACCAACCAATGTTCTGAGAACAATATCTTCTTCCTCCTTTACAGATTAGGGACATTGCTGGTTCCAGCTTCTACACATGTCCTTCGTGGTCTACCCAAGGACCGTACTCCTTGCCGACGATATGTCAAGACCAGTAGCGGCGGATGGGTCCTAAGAAATTGGAGGGCAGAAAGTTGGAAGCAGCTGAGATGCGTTTTCTGTTTTCTTTTCGGTGAGAGGAGCAACAGTTAGGGATCACATCAGGAGTGAAACAATCTGGCATGATTTGGGTAGGAACAGAGACTGTGTTCAGGAAGATTGAACGATACAGGAATAGGTGGTTCCAACATTTAAGTCGCATGTCAGAGAATCGATACCCACTTAGAACAACACATGATCATAAAAATTTATGTAATGATAAGCAGTGAAATTGTCAGGAAGATGTAAACTAAGATTTTCACCTCAGAAATAGTTTTTTTTTAAATACAACTAAAACAATCTTAAATCAACAATCTTTATTCTCTTCCCTATAATTTTGTCAACAATATCATGTCACATGCATTAAGGATTATATCACTTATCTAAGCCAGAATCTTTTTTTAAATGTCTTCCTTTCCAGTGAGAATGTTATTAATTACCTCTTGAATTCAAAAACAAACAATATAAGAAGAAGTCTACCATATTTTTAGCAATTACTAAAATGTTGTAGGAATTTTTCTCATTTTAATTAACTCTTGAAAAAATTTAACAGACTTTTTTGGAGTTCTTGTACGTTGTTCATCTTCAAAATTAACATGATGCAATCCAAAGTGTTCTCTGAAACAGAATATGGTACCACAGATCAACAATGTGAATCAGTGTCTATGTTTTCATTTATTTTATGTACATTACTGCCATAGTTTGCTTGTACTTGTTTTATAATCTTTGTCAGTTTCAATTCACCTATAAGAACTTTTAATTTAAGAACACTGAACTGATAAAAATTTTCTTTACATTTTATGTGTATCGCTTACTAAATATATCTATACAAACAAATTACTTAGGTACGATTGCTCAATCTTCCAAAAATGACAATATAATTTTTAAAAAATTGCTTTACTGAAAAAGAATAATAAAAACACTTGTTTAAACAAAAAATTAAGATAATTAAATTACATACTAACATTTTTGTTTATTTTTTTTTTTTCTAATTTTATTTAACGTCGCATCAACTGCAATGGTCATTAGCGACGACGTTGGGGTGGAACTTTATGTGATGTAGGATGAAATGATTTTTTGTAACGTATGAAAATATGCCATGCCTGAGTGGGATTCGAACCCAGGACCGCATGATGAAAGGCGAGCACGTTACCAACTGCGCCAATGCGGCCGGCATTTTTGTTTATTTTTCTTTGCCAAAATTGGCCATAATAATTTTTAAAACTTGTATGATTTTAAACTCATGGCAAAGTGTCCTTTCAGAGTTCAATTTCATTTAATAAACAGGGCTTCTCAGTTTTATAACACTGCTTTGTAAGGTAATTGGGAATGTTAATATGAGGGGGTACCCAAAAGAAACCGGAATTATTTTTTAAAACTATTTATTTTTAATTTTTTTACAAAAGAACCTTATCCCCTTCAAAATACTCTCCATTACAACTAATACATTTGTCCCACCGGTGCTTCCACTGTTCAAAATATTTTTTGTACTCCTCTTCAGTGATGGCTGCCAGCTCATCCGTCGTTTTTTTCTTGACATCATCAACGTTGTTAAATCGGAGACCTTTCATGCCCCTTTTCATGCGTGGGAACAAGAAAAAATCACACGGAGCCAGATCGGGTGAGTACGGTGCGTGTGGTAGCAAAACCATGCCGTTTTTCGCCAAAAACTGGGTAACCGAGATTGCCGTGTGTGCAGGCGCGTTGTCGTGGTGGAAAAACCAGTCCCCTGTCTGCCACAAATTAGGTCTTTTACGACGAATGCTGTTTCGTAGTCTTCTTAACACTTCAAGATAAAAAGCTTGATTTACCGTCTGGCCTGGTGGAACGAACTCTGAATGGACAATTCCCCTCACATCAAAAAAACAAATCAGCATTGTTTTGATGTTCGATCTGACTTGACGACTTTTTTTTGGTCGGGGTGATAATGAAGTCTTCCATTGACTGGATTGTTGTTTGGTTTCTGGGTCGTACCCATAGCACCAAGACTCGTCACCCGTAATGATCTTTGACATGAAATCTGGATCAGTTTCAAGCTGTTGTTTCAAATCACTACACGTTTCAATTCGACGTTCCTTTTGAGTATCTGTCAGAACCCGAGGCACAAACTTGGCAGCGACTCTTTTCATTGTCAAGTCTTCTGTTAAAATGCGTTGGACTGAGCTCCAAGATAACCCACTAACCTGTGATATTTGGTCAATGGTCTGTCGTCGGTCTGTTCGTACAATTTCTTTCACTTTCACAACATTTTCGTCTGTTCGGGAAGTCGACGGTCGTCCAGAACGAGGTTTGTTCTCAATCGACATGTCGCCATTTTTAAAGCGTAAAAACCACTCGTACACTTGGGTTTTTCCAATAGCGTCGTCTTTGTAAGCTGTGTTCAACATTACAACTGTTTCCGCGGCGTTTTTACCGAGCAAGAAGCAAAATTTCACAGCCGCACGTTGTTCATTAAAACTTGCCATCATGAAAAACGACACGAGCACAAAACAGCACTAGCGAGAACAATCACTGCACGAGAACAGAACAAGCTAGATCAACGAACAAAATGGCATTGAACTGGCAATGAGTAGCGCTACAAGCAGCCTAGTGGCGGGAGTTTGTACTGCACAAGCTCCGCCCACAGCAGAGCTATTCCGGATACTTTTGGGTACCCCTCGTATAATCACAATTCCCCAGTTAGTCCTACGCCCAGAAACATTCTGTTTTTGACTTAAAACTGGTGAGAAATTTCATACATGTTTCTTCTCCAGACTACCCTATACTGAAAGTCCTAAGACACAAAACTCTGAACAGAAATGTTTTTAACAACTTTTACTTCAAATTTTTTAATCCCTAATGTGTGTACGTTGCAATTTTTTTAATTCAGAACAATAAGAAACTTCATAATCCAACGAGATGAGGACGATGTGTATGACATGTAAATGAGGTGTAGTTTGGTACAGACCCAGGCCAACTACAAAAACACATTTTATTAAAATAATTTTCTATTTTTTCTACTACACATAATTTGTAAAAAAATGATTTAAGTAATATATTAAGACATTACCACCTCATTCAATAGCAAATCCTAACACAAAAAACACAGTACATTAAAATCCAGATACTTCAATAGGGTGTTTTCTAAATTGACTTAATGTTTATATGATGCTTGTCATTATAAAATTTAAATAGTCTTGTGTCATCATTACTTTCCCATAACATGTTACAATTTGTAACATACAACAAAATTACACAATGAGTCTATACTAATACTTACGTATAACCACTGAACCATTCAAAATTATCCATTATACTCCAAGCAAAATATCCATTAACATTACATTCATCAAGGTGAATTGCTTTCAGAAGTTCAGTCAAGTATCCCTAAAAAAAGAATTATTTACCTAGTAAAAATTTTGCAGTAACTTAATTTAAAGAATATTAAATTTGAATACTGCAATTTTACCAGATTTTCAAGTAGCTTTTAATCAGAGACAGGTTGAAAATTTTATTTCGGGTCAGTAAGAGTTTGCTTGTAAATTGGTTGTTATACATGTACAGGTCATAACCCCTTAAATTATACCCATCATAAAAAATGTAGGAACTTTTTAATTTTTATTTGAAAAAACCTTTTTAAGAATTTTAAAATACAGTCAAACTTCGATATAACGAAATCGAGAATCCTGGGAAAAATTTGTTAAATCGAAGTATTCGTTATATTGAAGTAACAAAAATTTCCAAGCTAATTTTTATTAACAAATTTTTTCACATTGTGTGATTAATTAAATACAGTTAATTTTTTTAATAGACACGTCTTAATTAGTAAATTAATTTTTTTATAGATCATGTTTTTTGTAATTACGGTTATAATAGTACAAAAAGTATGTATTGATTTCAAGTTGGAACTTACCTTGTACATAGATCTTGGCTATAATGAAAAGCCTCTGAAACAAATTTGTAGCGTAATACTGTATCTTTATTTTTCGTACATAATTTCTTCAAAACACTTACTTAAAAGATAATACACATATCTAAATCGTTTATAAAAACACTAATCCTAAATACATTCTTTAGTTTTTGATATTGACAGGTATTGGTTAGAATATTTAATTACAGAATTTTAAATATAGCAGCTTATCATGGTTTAATTTTATCTAATATCAGGTATGCCATATCTCGTAGTATGGGGTATTTCATCACAGGGTAACATGGAAAGAGGTTTTAAAATACAGAAAAAAGCTGTTAGGTGTATGATGGGAGTCAACCAACTTACCTCATGCAGAACACTATTTAAAGAGCTGCAATTGCTCACAGTTCCTTCTTTGTACATTTTTGAAGTGATAATCAACGTAAAGAAAAATACCTTTTTACAGAATTTAGATGTTCACAACCACTACACAAGAAACAGAATTGATTATTATATTGCTAATCACAACACTAAATTGTTTGAACAAAAACCATCTTATGCAGGTAGAAAATACATCAATAAATTGCCACAAGGTTTAAAAAGTTGTGACAATTTAAGTCATTTTAAAAAAAAGCTAAAACAATATTTGATTGATGAAACATTTTAAAGTGTGCACGAATTCCTTTCTAAATAGTTTTGGTTGAAAAGTATTTAACTTCTAATTAAACAAATATTGTGTACTATTTTTGATACAAAGGGGTTCATGACAAGCCTACTGAGTTAAGCAGTAGCAGGAAAAATTATTGGTGTGTGATGAATTTATCATTGTGTTTGACTTTTTTATTTTTTATTTTGTGTGATACTTGATTCAATGGGTTCATGACAAGCCTACTGAAGTAAGCAGTAGCAAAAACAATTTTTTGGTGGTAAGTGATGAATTTATCGTGGTGATAAACTTTCGGTTTATCAGTTTTATCTTGACATGTCCTATACTCCCTTTTGGAGTCTCCTGGATGCAAAAAAAAATTAATTTACGCCTTGAAAAAGTGAGTAATGTCCCGTTGTTTCTTGTGTTTGAATAAAGCAATATGTTCAAAAAAAATTTCACATTTACTTAAATTTTCAAAAATTCTGTCAGCCACTTCATCCTTGACCAGTAGCCTAAGCCTAATTATTTTAAATGACTGTAAAATCTCGTCATCGGTAGGCTTTTTCTCCTGCTGGTGGTCTTGCAGTTTTCATCATCTTCTTCTTCTTTTTCAGCATCCCGGTCAGCGGACTTACTAACACCATGAAGTATGTCGCCATCGTTTGGAAAATCACTAACAGTAATTTGTTCATCAACTGTGATGAAATTCTCTAGATTAACTTCGTTACTGACGTTTCCAGTTGACGGAAATCAAAAGAATCAACCTTAAAACTCACAGAGAAATCATAATACAGCGTGTCACTTCGTACTTATTGCATAACACTATTTTGTTATATTAAGGTACAGTATTCAGATGAACTAAAGTCCCCTAGCCGTGGGAGTGAAAGAATGCATAACGCTTTCACTTCCACAAGCCATACGCGCCGTTCCACTAGCATTGTATAATTTCACTCATTGTTGTGAGCAAGCGTTTATGCACACAGTAAACTAACAAGCAAAATAATGACTGTAGTATGTTTTCAGATTTGGATTACATCGGTAAAGACCTTTGAGCGCATGCATAGTTATACCATATATCTCCCTCTCACTCGCTCGGCTATGGGACATTAGTTCGTCTGATACCTTTACTTATTCTTTAAATCGAGGTAAATTTACATAAAGTTTAATTATAATGTCACGGTGCAGTAAAAAATTTGTATAATCAAGGTTTTCGTTATATCGAAGTTTGAATGTATTTAATAATAAATGGCAATTATTGGTAAAACAACACCACATAGCTCATAAAAATCTGTATAAGATTGAAAAATCAAAATTTAGGGTAGGCAACGTTTGCTCTGCCTACCCATTAAACTGCTACTGCTTTTAACATAGAACCCCAGAAGAAATTAGTGGGTATTTATAATAGGAGCTAAAGTTTATAGCAAGAACTTTATTGCAGTATACAGGCACAATAAAATATTTACAGGCAAAATAAAAATAATCTATTTAATTATTTTTAAAAATAATACCTAATAATAATGTTTGACATACAAATACTAACACAGGCACATTCAAAACATTCATATACTGATCATTTAAACAACGGTACACTGACAATTTCAAATAAATAGTTCAATTGCAAGAAGGTAATAAAATGCAATTAGGTATTTCCAGCAACAAAACTTTTTCATTACTCGCATATCTTTTAATACATACCTATTTTTTTTGTTTTATTTGTTTTTTGTTATCAAAAATTTTCTATCGTGTATGCCCAATTTAAAGTTCAGGTAAAACAATGTGATTATAAAATTTTGTTATATTTCAACTGACCAAGGAATTTTTTCTCCTCTCTTGAGTATATTTTAGGGACATACATAAAAATTTCAAGGGGGAACAGATGCTTCATCTTCTCCCAACTGAATAGGACTTATTCAGTAAGAGTACACTCTCAAGAGCAGAAGCAGTATCTTTAAAAACCTTTTATCGTTACAATAAAATGAGAAACTCAATGATTTCTGGAACTTGATGTCTAATTCTGAAATCTACCATGAAATCGAGCCAATTCTGACAGCATGCGGAAAAACAAATTTCTTTTTTTTTATATTACTTATAATACCAGACCATCGGGTAACTAAACAACTCATTTCTATAATTAATTTGTGGAAAAATCCTCCAAGGTGGTGGGCTGAAATAAAGCAAGATATATATAAAACTTAACATTACGGAACAAGATATTTTAGAAAAATCTGAACAGCTTAAGTTTTTTAAAAATAAAGACACAAGATTTCTTAAAAAAACTCAAGCTCCGTCATCAATGATTTGTACAGATAAAATCAGACAGATCAGAACCCAAAATATGAAGAATTATTGGGAAAAATGTAAGACTCCTAAAACCAAAACAAGAAGGATTTCTAAATTTGATTCAAGTGGTCCAATGAGGCTGTAAAAGCAACAAAAAAAATGAAAAATTTCTTTTACCTTATAATAAGCAATTCTACCATCGTCAACCAGTTCTCCAGTATCACTATACCCATTTTCAGTTACAATAACATGTGGGTTGTTGTATTCTTTTTTAATCCAATTTAAAAGACCACGAAACCCTTCTGGAACAACCTGCAAAAAACACTAAATTTTTATCTTTATACTCCGAATCACAACAAAATAAAGAAAGACTAGCTGCTTAAAATAATTTTCAGAACAGATTTTGCTAGATTAATTTAAATAATCTATGTCACTGTATCCATAAATCAGAATTTCCATGTTTGGTAAGATTTCAGGAACTGTTAAGGACCACTCTTAATAATTCTTCCACCAAAAGTTATGAAGCACAACTGTACTTAAACATCTTCACAATTGAGTAAACAGATTTTGAAATGTAACATTTTTGTGGTCATATTTTAGATAAATCTGATTCTGAGAACAGATGTTTTGTCTAAACTAACAAATTTTTACGTACATTTAATCACGATTGCCATTTCATAGTATTATTTACATAAAATTTATACGTAATTGTTAAAAGTTTGACAGATTCATTAAAATTCATAGTCTAACAAAACTGGCAGTTTATTTTTCAACACCACATATTACAAAAACTACAATAGTACATTATTTCTTCCAGTACCGTTTCCTGTCGTCGAGGTTGGCAACTAATCTGAATTTCTGGAATATAGCTGCACGAAGTAGTTTTGTTTTTTGCCTATTAATGTTGAAATTAATAGAAAAAAATTGATTGTCTGCATGTAGCAAATTCCTAGAGAGCGTAGAAAAATAGTATGCTTCTATTCTTGAACGCATTTAATTTATTGTTACAGTATTAACTAATTAAAAACCTGAAATGATATGGCTGACAGTATTTAATTAATATAGAACAAAATATTTAAAAAATATAAAACAGTTTGAATGAATGACCACCTTCAACCAGTTAGATGCACAAGTAGGCCATGATGGGTCCACTGTAGCAAAAACTCCTGAATCATAATTCCAAGAAGGAACCTTCCCCTCATTACCAAAATAAACCAAACGAGATGTATAATGATTAATGCCTAAGAAATCAGCACTACCTAGAATATTAAAAAAATATATTTTACTAATAACCACATAAAAAGTTAATTTACAAAAAATTTTGCAATATGACAATTTCTCACAACAATAAGTATTGCAAACAAGGAAAAACTAGGTTAAAAATTGTTCAATGGAAGTAACTTATTGATTTTCTTAAATTCACTCCATACTTTATTTTTTTTAATACTACTTTAAGAGTTTTCATGCCAATTTTCAAAATAACAGCTCTTGGGGGGGGGGGGGGAATAATACTTATTGCTTTAGGGTAATTACACCCTTTCTATCCCTGAGGAGCAATAGTTTTTACCATTAAATATTTCCTTTGTGAATTTTAATTCACAGGCTTTATTTTTCTTAGGTAGGCCTATCATTTAGAGAAGTACATCCAAATGTTTAGAACTGAACTCTTCAGGAAAATATAAAATGATATTTATTGTTTTATGATATTTGCTCCCTTTTTACGCCTTAAATACAAGGGATCAAAATTGTAATGCTTTAGTTTTTCTATTCAACCCTTTAGGAACAAATGTGCAGAATTTCAGCTCTCTAGGTGAGCAAGAATTTAGTAGAGTAATAACAACTGTGAGATATCATATATATACACAACACAGATGCAGTACGGTCAAAACATTATTGTAAAGTATTATGCAGCAGAAAACAGATTTACGATGGCTCGTTGTAAGCAACCAACGCGTAATAATAGTTATCCTATTTTCAATTATACATACATCATACCTGACATTAAACGATAAAGAATCGTTTCTACTTAATACAGAATTTTGTTTATTCAAAATATAGTCATATGATTACCAATGTTTCTCTGTTGTTTTGTTAATAGCCAAAAGGCTGGTTTGAACCTCTAGAGGTTTTACTAAGAAAAACAAGGAGTGAGGTGGTTACCATTGCCGTCCTCACCGAGTTGAAAGAGTATGTTTATAAGCATGCCAGCCCCACTGAAAAGCACCTACTTTCCACTCTGCAAATGACACCTTCACTTCATTCACCACAGGGTCTGGCTGCATAGTGCAATTCATTACTTTCAGAGGAGATAACTCTGACTAGTGTCATTTACACCTTTACCTCTTCTATTCTTAAATGCTTCTATCATATATAATTGGCTGGCCATGTGATAAGAAACAGAACTGTTTTGTGTAGCCCTGGAACTAGCTGATAGTGCAATTAATTTAACACTCCACCTGCCTGTTATAAATCTAATGTTTCCCTATAAGGCATTTTTAGAAACATGCTCTATAATATATTCTCTACATACTATGTATATATGCAAAACCTCATGATAAAAGTGATTAGATATTGGCTACTGTTTACCTCTTAGGTCATTTACTTCACCTTCTGTAAATTTTGGTAGCCTTGACCTTGATCTACCCTCCGACTTGCTGTTTTTTTCAATTAAAGTTCTCATATCAAGAGGGTAGTCACCTTCTTGGCTATAGATTGGATGAGCAAACCATCCTAACTGAAATACAAAGAGTTCAATACAAAATAAACATAGTATTCTTTAAATTGTCACTTTAGCAATTTTGAAAGTACATATTATTATCATGATCGGATGTAGCTACCCTACAATTTCACAATCTTTGTGCATCAGAAATACTTGATCGACTTCTTTCTTCACAGACTTGACATTAATGTACAGTACTTAAATACTTACTGGGCCCTAGCACAATCTTCTTTCCAGCCTAAACCCAGATCAGTCATCTTTTTCAACTTATCTAAAAAAAATTAGGCTACATCATTTAAAGAAAACCATTTAAAAATGAATTTTATATTCAGGATAATTCAATATGATATTAAATATTCATTAATTTTAGTTTCCAAATACTTTATCAGTAATAATTAACTTAGGTATAACAATTATTTTTAAAATAACCTAATAACTGTGAAAAAAAACAATTATATGCGTTTCTCAGTTTAATTGCAGAAAATATCACATAATAAAAAATTATTATTTTATTTTAAAAAATGCTTCCTTTCTATGTACGCCTGTAGAAATCAGTATTTAAATCATAAAATACGTTAATAATATACTATTAGAATTCAGTGTTATTTCAATGTTATTTTGTCAATTAATTTCAATTTTTTTTTTTTAAGCTTTTATTTGTTATTGGGAACTGTACTTTATTGACAACCACCCAATTTGATCACTGTTTTTCGCTGTATATTTTTTGACGTAATTCGGCATGAATTTTTGAACAAGGACCCCCAGTGGAGTTCGTTCAGGAATGGCTGTCAGCTGGTCACCATACAAAGTTGCTTGCCCAACTGGTGTTACTTAATAAAAAATAGCGACTTTCTACCAGCTGACAGCCATTCCTGTCAAAACAAGCTGTTTTAAACAGCTAATTAGTAATTTACAAATTATGTTTTAGGTTCCTGGTTCAAATCCTAGTAAAGGTAGTTACTTTTATACAGATTTGAATACTAGACAGTGGTTACCGATGTACTTTGATGGTTGTGGTTTAATTAACCATACTCTCTCAGGAATGGTTGGCCTGGGTCTGTACAAGACTACACCTCATTTACACGTCATACACATCATCCTCATCTCATTGGGTCATGGGGTTGCTTATTGTTCTAAATTGAACAGATTGCAATGTACACAAATTAGGAATAAAAAAAAAATTAATTAGTTGGCCTTCGGGCCAGCCCAATCAGTCAGCTGGTAGGAAGTCGCTATTATTTGTTAAGTAACACCGGTTGGGCAAGCGACATTGTACGGTGACCAACTGACGTCCATCCGTGAACAAATTCTACTGGGGGGTCCCTGTTCAAACTCATGCCTAATTCGTGTCAAATAATACAGCAAAGCAGCGGTAAAACTGCGTAGTTGTGAATACAGTACAGTTCCCAATAACAAATAAAAGCTTAAAAAAAAATTAATTCGTTAAATTCCTCTAGCGATAACGAACGCAGTGCAGTATAATAATAATTTCCCTCTTTAACCATTTCATACATTTCCCATTTGAACAATATAAACAATACTGTCTTAAGTATTGGCATTTTTTTCATCTGTAAATCACCACGTATCATTACCTACGCACAAGCTCAAGGCATATGTAGGCATCATCACGCAATAAAAAAAAAATTGAACTTCTATAATTTTATCGATAGAATCAATGAACAAAAAATTAATATAAATTATACAATTAATTATAAAAATTATAATTATAATTATAATTTTAAAAATTATAATTGTATCAAATTATCAGTATTAATTATAAAAATTGTATAATTATTATTTAATTATAAATGTGATGTATGTTATGTTATTTTAGAGTAGGCCTAAACTACATTAATTTTCTGTCTAAAGGCTAACTCCTTACCCAAAACTGCATACGCGTTTGAGCTGCCTCTTTATCTTCAACAGAATCGGTTTTGGGAATAAAGAACATTGCATCTAACGCTATTCCAACCCTACCTAACAAAAAATAAATAAACTTTTATCAAAACTTAATAAAATTAAAAGATATAAACACATTGATTCCTTACCTTGTCACAAATTTCGGTGCACCAAAACAATTCCAACTCGGTACTAAGTTAAATAACGAATCAACCTTTCAATATTATTACAGAAATCAATATTAATACAGAAATAAACAATATCTACAGTTTGACTGGACTACATAAACACGATAACTTGACAATACAAAAGATCATAAAAGTTGGAAGAATAGTCGCATTAATTATAGAACTCTCGAGTCGAATTTGAAAGAACCGATATTTTTTCGATTTAGGGAGGTTTAGATTTACAAAAGTATAGTATTAAAACTAAAAAATGAACTTAAAAATAATTGCACATTTTTGTCCATCACAAAGGACAAAAATATTAACAGACTAGTACCACTTTGCATGAGCGTTACAATCATGCAGTGAGAAATATGGTCTCGGTATTAATATAAATAAGATTAAACTGATGGTTATTAGTAAAATTTATCGCCAAAATTGCATTCTTACAATAGTTAACAACAATATCGAACGTGTCAGCATAGGCCTATATAAGTAATTGGGAGCGACTTTGAATGATAGATGGGAACATTCTCAAGAGATTAGAATACGTAGAGAAACAGCTCGTTGGACACTCAATAGAACAAGTAAAGTATTCAAAACACACGATCTGAGTAAACAAAAATCCGACTATTGCGATGCTATGTTTTCTCGGTTCTGTTTTATGGCGTGGTCTTGGACGCTTAATGCGTTAATTAATGAGTAAAAGACTTGAAGCATTACAGATACGGTTATACAAAAGGATGCTGAGAGTCTGCTAAACGGGTCATATCTCTAATGAGGAGGTACTGAGACGCATAGAAAGATCGAAAGAACTCATGAACACGATAAAAATTACGAGGCTCGAGTATTTGGGGCATATTATGTGCAACGGAAAAAAATCAGTTGCTCCAATCTGGATTACAAGAAAGAATAGCTGAACAACGTAGCGTGGGGATAAGACGTATTTTCTGGTTAAAAAAACCTCAGAATGTGGTACTCGAAAACGACAGTACAACTATTTCGAGCAGCAGTGGGTAAAGTTCAGATTGTTAGAATGTTCTAATACTGTATTGTTCTAATACTTGTATGGTGGCCAACATACGTAACGGATAGGAACCTAAAGAAGAAGAAAGTACCAATTTTTTTGTAAATAGATTAGGCCTACAATAAATAATTTTTATTCAATTTGTGATTAAAAATTACATAGTTCGTATTAGGCCTTGATGCTGTATTAGTACACAAAAGTAGACAACAACATATAAAAAAGATAGGACAAAGTATAAAAAAATATGACACCATAAACAGTATAAAATGAAGTCAGATAAAGTAAACAATACATAAATAGGCTTACATACTTAAGTAATACGGTACAGAAATTATAAAATGAATTACCAGAGATTTTAGAAATTTTAACGAAGTAAAAAATACGTAATTTTTATTAGCTTATCAGAATATAAAGTATTTTTTTAGCTAATTTTTTATAGAAAGTAATACACCATAGAAGAAAAGGCTACATAGCTGTACTATCTTCATGGAAAAAACTGTAGTTTTTTGTGTTTTCTTCTGGAAGCATTCAACAGAATTTTCAATCTTCACTCTACGCTGAAAACAGTTTTCTACTTCGCTTGAACTTTCAAAAAATGTTCGAAGTTCATTCATTGGCAATTTGCTTCTTTTGCTGTAATTTTTTTATTTTCTTTCTATCGTGTACACTACGTTAATTCTTTATTAACAATGCTTCAAAAATATTTTCATACAATATACATGACCACGAAACTCTCAAAATTCTTCGAATAAATAGGACAATTTAATTCTAATTAAGGAGAATATTACAGGTGGATAAAGGAAATATTAAATTTAGCGAGTATTTTGAATTATGGAGGTTTGAATTAAAGAGATCAGACTATAGTAGAATTAATGTAGAGTTTTACGGATAAATTCATGAATACAAAAAACCCTGAATTTCTTTCTATATTTATGTTTTACCTTTTTGTGAACTCCTGAACTCCCTATTGTAAAGATGATAACCTTTTGCATGAGCTCTAAGCATAGTATGTCCGGCTAAATATTCTCCAATGCCATGATAATCTATAGCCGGTGGATAATTTACATCACCATAGCCTAATACCATTTGAAAAGGTTCATTCAATGTCAACCATAATTTAACCTAAAAGAAATCAACTTAATTAAAAACCAATAGACGGATATTCCCTGTCAACATATGAATAAATTCAAATTTACTGAAGATTACATTGCAAGCTGTATAATTTAATCACTCATCAAATGTTGTGTTGTTTAGGTCAACAGCCGAAAGGCTGTTTTGAAGCTGTAGAGGTTTTACTAAGTAAAAACGAGGAGTGAGATGGTTTATAATGCCTTCCTCACTGAGTTGAAAGAGTATGCGTATCAGCATGTCAGGCCCTTCGAAAAGCACCTACTTTTCACCCTGCAAATGTCACTTCATTCACCACAAGGTCTGGCTGTATAGTAAAATTCATTACTCTCAGAGCAGATAACTCTGACTAGTGTCTTTTACACCTCCACTTCTTCTGTTCTTAAATAGTTCAGTCATATAACTGGCTGACTACGTAATAAGAAACAGAACTATTTTTTTGTAGCCCTGGAAACTGCAGATGGAGTGCAATTAATTTAACACTCCACCTACCTGTTATGGACTTACTCATCAACTACCACATCAAAATTATATTATTTGTAGCATAGACCATTTAAAAATTCACCATAGTCACGAAATCTAATAAAGAATAAAACCACGAATTATGCGCCACTTGAACTCAAACAACACATTTCTTAGAGATACCAGCATGCCGCAAAGAAATGTGCAGTGTCAAAGAAGACACGTCCTGTCTTAGTTTATCTACAAAACAATTACAATTTGTGAAAGGAATATTTGTTTTTAGAGCTACAAAACAAATGTTGTAGGCATAAACATTCAATAGGGAATAGTAGGCCTATTGAATTAATGTACAAACCAGGAAAAGAAGACAAACAAGCATTTAAATGTTTACCAATAGATAAATAAAGAACTTATAATAGACTGACCTTATCTCCAAATCTGTTAAACACAACTCTAGCATATTTTTCATAATAATCAGCCATTATTGGATTAACCCATCCACCAAGTTTTACTAATGGCATAGGAAGGTCAAAGTGGAAAATAGTCACCTGAAATTATTAAAACTCCAATTATAAAACATACTATAACCCCTCTGGGATTTATAATTTCTGAACACCTTATAGAAATAATTAAAATATGTGTGAAACACTATACCCGTAGAATTAATAAACCAAGGTATTTTTCTACAGCAGTCTAAAGTTCAACTCAAAAAAATTGATCAGTTATAAGTGTAACAGTATTTTAATAACAAACTTTAATAATAAACTAATAAAAGAGTTTAATAATAAACTCATATTATTTCCTGCACTCCAGCTAAGGTTTACGAAGACTTCATCAACCTATTAAAATAAAAACAAATTACCCACTTTAAACTCAAGTGGAATGTCCAATGAAGAGATAACTGTAAAAATT
The DNA here is from genome assembly GCA_035578175.1 of Catonia carolina. Lineage (NCBI taxonomy): Eukaryota > Metazoa > Arthropoda > Insecta > Hemiptera > Achilidae > Catonia > Catonia carolina. The sequence continues at coordinate 188,491,703 of JAQMRL010000001.1, forward strand.
TGTCTACAAGTGTTTTGTAATAGAAAATTTCAACATGCAAGTTTCATTCAGAAACAGTGTGGTCTTAAATTTTAAACACCGAAAATAAAATACAGTTAGGGCTGCATAAGGCTAAATCAAATCATTTCAGTAACGTTACTTTCAGTTGGTTATCATTCGTTCAGTACCTATTCCAAGATCCAATCGACAGAGAAAAATTTCTCCACATCTACAACTAAACCATATTGTTTTCTTTTCCTCTTAAAAGTTTCATTCATTCTTACAGATAAGTTTACAGTACATATATTAGAAAAATCTGGTGTGAAACACTCACACAACTTTCTCTTGCCAATGCAAATAATTAATAATAAACCTAACATTATTAATAAAATATTAGAAATAAACAAAAACTAACCTCAAAAACATAACCTTATTTTAATCATGAGTGAATGACGCAAAATGACAATCGAACTCAGTTTGGCTTAAAAATACGGAAAATCACGCTTTCACGCTAAACTAGGCTCTGTAGAGAAAAATGCTCTAAACAAAAGTTGTAGATCTTTTAATTTTCTATAAATTTAATTATATACACTTTTGTCGTAAAATGCATACTAAGACCGAAATGTTATAAAAATCGATTTTTCTCACGTTTTCATGAGAAAAAAAACAGAAAATCGCAAATTACCGCTAAACTAAGCGTTATACAAAAAAATGTTTGAAATAAAAGTTGTAGAATTTTACATTTTCTACAACTTTTATTATATAACGTTTTGCGCTAAAATGCATATTAAAGCCGCAATCTTAAAAAGAAAATGTTTTTACGTAAAAACAGCCTTACACAGAATTTCAGCAAACATGGCGCCTACCCTATATTGTAGAGCATAAAAAATTTAGTAAACCAGGCGATTTTAAAAAAAAAGCGTAGGACTAGTTTTTGAGAAAATCGCAAAAAAGTGAAAAATTACACGAATAAACTACCACTTCCGGTTGACCGATTTTGATGAAAATGTTCGTGTCGAGTCCGGTAGTGGTACGTAACTTAAGTTTCAAGTTCGTACGATGTTCCGTTCTTGAGATATTCTGTTCACACACACACACACACACAGACACACACTCAGACCAATCGCTAAAAACATGTTTTTTGGGTTCAGGGGGTCTGAAAACGTATAGATCCGGTGAAAACTCGATTTCGAAAAATCGACATGAAAACAATACTTTCCTTCCTATATATTCATAGGCTATAGGCAAGAGAAAGTAAAAATAATATATGCCATATATATTTAATTCTAATACTGGACAGAAAAAAATGCAAAAAATTTTACAGGTTATCCTATGTTTCTGAGTCATTTTTCTGCTTAAGTGACGTAAAATTATTTTGACCTTCTTAGTTGTCGGCATAACGTATTCCTCTAAGATGTTCATTCAACTTCCTAAACATACCGAAATAGAAAGGGTTATATCTCCAAATGGTAGATTTCAGAAACGAGATTTTTTTGCTTTTCTGGCATGCGGGTGTGCATTGTCAAATTGGAAAATGATGCCGCGCGAATTCCTGGGTGCTAAGTTTTGAGTACACAATGACGTTTTTCAAGAATCACTTTGTTAACGATCAGCGTTGACCGCATCTCCCTCTGTTAAATCGTGTGTAAAATAATAAACACGCTTTCTTAGTCACAGAACATAGAAGCTGTGACTTTTCGAAAAGTTGGCATAGTCTTTCACCTTTATTTTTTACATGAATTAAAAATTCATGGATAACTGTCTTACTGGAGAAGCTGTCTCTTTCCATTCCACCGACTCACATTCAGTTTCTGGTGTGTAATGTGCAACCCAAGTTTCATCTCCCGTTACTACTCGAGATAGAAAATCCTAGTCTTCATCCTTGAAAGGGAGTAAATATTCCAAGCAAGCAACGATTTATGTACGTTCCTTTGGTTAATTCTCTAGAGACTCGGCAAACTAAAATTATATGTAAGTACAATTCATGGTGTACAATTTGATAAGCATTGCTGAGAGAGACGTGAAGAATTTCGGCAGTATTGTGAATTAGGATATGTCGATTCTCACCAACAAAGTCATCGACGTGCGAAACAAAATTATTCGTTATTGACGACAACGGGATTAACGCACATGGTTCATCAACTACAGTTAATCATCCATCGGTAAACAAACAGATCGACGTTAATGATGCCAGACAAACGAAGCACATTTCTGATCATAGATATATTTACTTAAACGTACACTTCAATCAACATTTTTTTTAATAATTAGGTGGTTTCGTTTTATGGAGCAAAAGAAACTAATAATTACTGAACGAACTTCTCTTTAGACTTAAATTGACAGAGTAGCAGTCATTATACTAAGCCGTCCCTCAGGACTGGATAATGCTATTGAGGCCTACGCGATGCAGAACAAGTCAGATTTTCCCCCACCCCTTACCGAATAACGACAGAGCAGAACTCAGTACTCCAATTCACGAAAGAAAACACCTGTCTTTAAACAGGAATATCTTTTGAACCGTTGTATATAAAAGCAATTACGATACATCAAATTAAAGCTTGTTTTATTGTTGGTTAAAGGATATACATTAACAGTTTCGGAAATTAATAGTGTACCTATAAAATATAACGAATTACGCATAAAAAATACGCTGTTTTTAACCACTTTTCCAGTATACCCAATATCAAGGTACTATTTATAATAATAATAATAATTTGTTTATTCCCATGATATTACATAAAAAAGAAATAACTATAATACAAAATGTCTTACAGTAAACTACTATCCTATTACGCTAGAGGTGGTGGAAATTATCCCATCCAACTATGAACAAAACCATGTACTAGGATGGGTTGGAAACTTTTAAATAAATATCAAAGAACTGATGTATTAACTATTAGCAATAGCAATCAATACCTACTATATTTACTTACTACACTAACTTAACCAATACTTTGCTATTTACTAAAATTACTTTGTTCACGCGTGCTTTAAAATGTATAGGGCTGCAAAGTATTATTAAATAAAGGTTTCTACGTGTAATACATATTTTTGGGCAACTGGTTTTAAAAAGGCGGCCGTTTTCAAAAAAAAGTTTTTTGTTTCGGCTACCAGTAATGATACGGAAATAATTTTTGTAATTAGTTATATTTAATACACTATTAATTTCTGAAAATGTTAATGTATATCCTGTAATCAACAATAAAACTAGCTTTAATTTGATGTATCATATTTGTTTTTACACACAACGATTCAAAAGATATTGCTGTTTAAAGACAGGTGTTTTCTTTCGTGAATTGGACTATAGTGGCGGCAGACGGGAAATGAACGTTAATTTTTGAACTACCCTCGTATAAGTAAAATAACTTAAGTACTCATTTAAAATATTAAAGTACCCATTAGTTTTTAACGCATTGATGCATCCTATTAACACATTAAAAACTATAACTAACTTCATTTATTATTACAGGCGTAAGCATATCTGTGCCTTCTGATACACTCGCTTTGTCACTTCACCGGTACCTCTTGGTCATGGTTGCAGCAGCACAGGAAAGCCACAGCGCAAAAAAGGTTAAGATGCGTAACAAAAATAACATCTGTGAGGACTGTTCTAGTAAAAAGCTAAAAGCAAAGTTAACAGAAAGCACCAGTAAATGCAGTTATAATACCTTCAATTTCTGAAACTTAATTAATCATAAAAAAATAATTAGTTACCATAGGAGTAATTCCATTACTTAAAAGTTCATCGATTAAATTGCTATAATACAATACACCTTTTTCATTAACTACATTATCTTCACCAGTTGGTAAAATACGTGACCACGATATCGAAAAACGATAAACTTTAAACTGAAAAGAGAAACAATAAACATAAATATAACTTAGATATTAAACTAAAATAGTAATATAAAATGAACACATAGTAAACAGCTCAACGTATCACAAAATTCAACAAAAATGTTGTACAATAATGATGCATTGGTAAGTAAAAGGTAGTCATCAAAATATTTTTTATAGTTCACGTTAATGTAAGAAAAAATAAATTTAAATTATATTAATATTTTCAGTTCCTTACTGCCCAGTAAGAAATAAAATACGTTATATTTTTCCTACGACTAAATAGATCTGTTTATCTTCAGCTGATGAGCTGATGAGCTAAGATCTGTATTAAACAGTAGTTTCTAAACTACTTTTGATTTTATTAAACAGAAAATACACCTCAAGTTCCAGTATGCTTCAAGTAAAACAATCAGACATGTAAAATAGTACTATTCTATGCTACCTTTTGTAACAGGTACAAAAATCAATTGTATTATTTCAGGATGAATGATTCAAAGATTGTATTCTTGCAAGACACAGTATAATAACTGCTCGTTCTATAGATTTACTTTTAATGTACCATACTTAACCTTTAAGTTATGCTATAAAACACAGTTTCAATTCATCTTCATTATGTCCAGGCAACTAAACAACTATGACAAGAAGAAAAAAGGTGGTATTTAAAACAAAATAATTTTTTTATCTTGTACTAATGAATTCCAAACAGATAACATAACGAAAAAAATAGGCTGAAAGTGTTAAATATCTAAACAAATGCGTCAGTTAGGTGCAATGACATGCTAAAATACGTTTCAATTTTGTTAGACAGACACAGGCGCATTCCAAATTTATTTTAAGTTAACCTCTTCTCGTAAGATCTCTCCATATTAAAATAGAATTGGACTAACTACATAACTTTGATTCAACCGCAACAAATTTTTCTTAACATAAGTACAACTAATACTTAAGGTATTTGTTTAGTGAATTTTTCCAACAACAAATAAAACTATCAGGAAACTCATCGCCTGTAGAATTAACAATTTGATATTGAACCACGTTTATGGCATCAAAGGTAGGATTCAAGGTAACGGGTGTTTCAAAAATGATGAATCGTAACATTTTTTTTTTTGTAATATAAAACAAATTTAGTTACTACAAAATTAATAAGATTTGTGCATAGTGCGGTCAATTTTTATCTTGTTTTTTGTGTCAAAGTGTGTTTGTGTATTATCTCAATGCAAAAATTTAGTTTTAACTTAATAAAGACTTTGTTAAACTGAATTTCAAATAATAATATTAATTCACAAATCAGAAAAATCACCATGAGTGGTTCACAACTTCATATGAATGTAAGTAAACTAATATTAAAACTTTGCATGCGTTTTTCTCAGAACGATTGTTTTTGCAATAATTATTTCAAAATTTAATAACTTTTTACTTGAAAAAGCTAAGAGCTTGATTTTGGTGTCAAAATTTTCAGTTTTTCTTGCTCTTTTGAAAGCATTGAAAAACTCAATATCTAATTTTTTCGACAAGAGGTCCCTTTTCCCTTTCCGGGTCACAGTGACCCGGAAAGGGAAAAGGGACCTCTTGTCGGAAAGTAGAAATTCTCAGTACAACGAAAAAACGAATGACAGGTCAAAAATATCGATTTTCTGTTTTTAGTTGATCTACGTTCCTTCATCTATCCTCTACCAGCACAACACATCAATTAGTTAATATTAAATACGTAAGATAGCGTAATATGTGTTTTTCTTCAACTATGACAAGGTTGACAAAAGGGACCTGTTGTCGTTATGGCAATTTAGCATTACGACAAGAGGTACCTTTTATTCTGACAGTATATTTCGCAATGTGGAATATAATTCTGAACACTAAAACATTATTTTCCTTTGTTATATTATGTTATATTTAGTTGTTTTTATTAACTTCTATATATGTCTAAAATTTATTAAAACTAAAAAATCTTTTTTATTTTCATAACTAATCCTAGCACATTGTTGCAATGAAATATCAGCTGTTGTTGTTGTGATTGTAAAGTTTGTTAGGTTCGGTTAGGTTTGTGTTTTAGATTATTACGTTTTGTAGATACATAGTATAAAGAATGAGTGACAAACGAAAATTAATATTAAAGATTGCTAATGATTTTGGTGTTAGTAATATACCGGATGATGAGTATGCTGTTTATGAAGAGTATTTCACAGACAGAATTGACATGGACAGTGACAGTGATACAGAATCAAGGGGCGATGAAACATCAGAAACACCGGTACCATTAGATTTAGTTCCTCAATTAGAATTTACTAAAGATATTATAGATTTAGGTTCTGATGAAAATTATATCATACAAATTGAAGGTGAAGAATTTGGTTCAATTATAGATGGTAATGATGCTGGAGAAAACTTATTGTGTATTGAAAACCCTCCGTTAGGTCTAAGTATACATCGGGTATCTGATGAAAATAATGTTGCAGAGGAGCAGGTTGTGAAAAATTTTTTACAAAAAGGATGTGGGTGTAAAATATTAAATAACAATTCATGTAGTGACCAGTTTTCATCCCAATTAATGACTGATATGAGAGCAGAGAGTGCCGAACTAGACTATTATGAAAGTAATACAAATAAATTGGACCAGGTAATTTTAGGTACACTCCGGTGCCTTTCCAATGACAGCACAATGACTGCTCGCACACACCACAAAAAAACAGACCGTAAGCAATCTCGCACTGCATTCAAGCTAAAGGGGTTGGCTGTATGTAGGGAAGTATTTATGTTTGCGCATAATATAAAAATTAAGCGGTTGAAGCGGTTAACCAAATGCTATAATGACAGTGGACTTATAGCAAAAGCACATGGTAACACTGGCAGAAGCCCTAAAAATGTCACACCTTTTGCAACATCAGATAATGTAGTTAAGTTTTTGCATAATTATGCAGAACAGAATGCCATTTTCTTGCCTGGTAGAGTTTCCACTGTTAAAAATCCGTCTCTAAAACTACTCCCATCGTCAGAATCTAAAATTTCAGTGTACAGAAAATATAAAGCTTCCCTTCCAGAAAATCTTGGTAACCCTGTGTCGGAGAGAGTATTCACTAATATCTGGAGAGAATGTTGCCCAGATATTGCAGTTATGAGGCCAAAGTCTGATCTGTGTAAGACCTGTCAGTTTAATTATACCTGTATTGCTAAACTTTCTTTAGGATCTGAAGAAGATAAACTGAATAGTATTGTAAGAATGAGACACCATCTTACCTTGGTTACAAAAGAAAGAAACAACTACAAAGATGTCATAAAAAGTAGTAGAGAACTTCTACGGACAAATGAAGTATGTGCACCTAACTCGTGCCTATTAAATTCAGTAGTGCATTACAGTTTTGATATGGCACAGCAAGTGCATATACCTTCCAACCCATTGCAGCCAGGGCCAGTGTACTTCCTAGTGCCTTATCGCGTAGGAATATTTGGTGTCATGTGTGACACAGTAAATAAACAATGTAACTTTCTGATACCAGAAAGTGTTAGTGTCAATAAAGGTGCTAATTTAGTAGTAAGTTTATTTGATTATTATTTAAAAAAATACAGCCATGGTGAAGAAGAAATGTACATACATGCAGATAATTGTGTTTCGCAAAATAAAAATAATGTATTAATGGCATACCTTAGTTGGAGAGTTATTACAAGGCTTAATAAAAAAATTGCACTGTCATTTCTTCCTGTTGGTCATACAAAGTTCTCATGGGATTGGGGCTTTGGACTGTTAAAGAGAAAATTTAAAAATTCATATGTGTCGTCTCTTTCAGAGTTGGTAGATGTTACAGAACAGTCATCGCCAACATCTAGAATTAATTTTGCAGATCTGGTTGGAAATGAGAAAGGGGACGTTTTAATCAAAGTGTTTGATTGGCAAGGTTATTTTCAAAAACTTAAATGGCTGAAGGTACCGAACGTGACAAAATATTTACATTTCATTTTTAGTGATGAGTGGAAAGGAAAAGTAGCATGTAAATTTGAGATTGATTCGATTGAAATACTTTGTGCAATTAATAAAGACAATATTTTGCCTGAGGGTGCACCAGATGAAATTATTCCGCCAGGTATGAGTAACGAGCGAAAGAAATATCTTTATGATAATGTGAGGGAATATTGCAAAGAAGAATATAAAAATTTACTGTGCCCTGCTGTAGATTTTGATATGGAGGAAGAAATAGTTGAGGAACAATTAACTGTCACAGAGCCTTCTACTAGTCGTCCAAAAAAACGGAGAAAATAATTTCAAAAAAGTGTACAAAAATATTAACAATTGGTTTTTAAGTGGAAAATTATTTAATTTGAAAAATGTTATTTGTGAAAAAATAGAATTTAAAAGGACAGCCATTTAATCATAAAACATTGTACATAGATCAGTGTAATATAAAACAAATTTAGTTACTACAAAATTAATAAGATTTGTGCATAGTGCGGTCAATTTTTATCTTGTTTTTTTGTGTCAAAGTGTGTTTGTGTATTATCTCAATGCAAAAATTTAGTTTTAACTTAATAAAGACTTTGTTAAACTGAATTTCAAATAATAATATTAATTCACAAATCAGAAAAATCACCATGAGTGGTTCACAACTTCATATGAATGTAAGTAAACTAATATTAAAACTTTGCATGCGTTTTTCTCAGAACGATTGTTTTTACAATAATTATTTCAAAATTTAATAACTTTTTACTTGAAAAAGCTAAGAGCTTGATTTTGGTGTCAAAATTTTCAGTTTTTCTTGCTCTTTTGAAAGCATTGAAAAACTCAATATCTAATTTTTTCGACAAGAGGTCCCTTTTCCCTTTCCGGGTCACTGGAGTTACTGCAAAAAGTTGGTAACGACAAATTGAAAATTGAGTTATTTATTTAAAAAATATTAGATATTTTAAGTATTTCGATAGTTTGTGTCAATTTTAACATCTGTAGAATAATAACCACATAAATTAAAATTGGATTTTTTTTTAAATAAGAACCATAACTTACTGTTGGAAATTATCAAAATTTTAAACTTGTTAGTCTCCAAAAGTGAAAAATGTTAGTAACCAACTTTTTGCAGTAACCCCGCGATATTTATTATGTGAATTAATCCATTAATTCGTATATAATTACATAAGTAATAATTATATAAAGTAAATAATGAATGCCATTATACCGTTAAACCCAGTAGTAGGTACTTAAAATAATAGCAGCTTTTCTTTTCAAATTGAAAAAAGAGGATGATTCTCATTTACACGTCATACACTTTAATTAGCCACTCCTTTTCTCATCTCAATGAGAAATATCTTTATAATTAGAGCCAACAATTAAGCTGTTCATATAAACAATAAAAAGGGGATGAACTAGAATATCTTAAATGATTTAATTATGAACATACTCCAACATTTTTTATAAGTTCAACATCTTTCTTGAATTGATGATATGAATCACAAGCAATATCTCCATCGGAATGATCTTTTACTAAATCTCGTCTTGTGTGGGTGTAATGATCCCATATATTTACACCTTTACCTGTAAACAAAAACTACAGTTTTTCTAGGAACTTGCAAAAGAATCGTTAATCGTAAATTTAAAGGCTTATATGAACTCCAACATAAATATTTTTCTCATTAAAATTATAATTTCACATTAACCGTCCTACAGTAATAGGAGTAAATGGAAGAAACGTGTACAGAATTTCATAACATTACCAGTAACAATTTTTTTATATCTTATCATTACTTTTAAGTAGGGTATACGAGAGTACATTTCGACTTAATTTACTCACAAGTGTAGCAATCAACATTCACAAGGTTTCATTCTATCAAACATTTAGATCAAGGTTAAATTTTATATATTTTTAGAAACATCTCTTTTTTTATAAAAAAACAAACAAGTACAGCAGATTTATATTAGGATGAGAATAAACCAACACGATGATTTAGCAATGGAAAATTTTTAATGTAATAATTCCCTGCAGTGTTTCACCAGCAGGGAATTTTTTTCTTTTATAATGAAACAGATTTATTTTAAACTATTTCGTTTATTGTTAAACCACTTTTTTGATCCTTTACTTTTATTTGACGCACCGGGTTGGTCTAGAGATAAAGTCGTTGCTTCGAGCCAGCTGATTTTTGGAGACGAAGGTTCCTAGTTCGAATTCTAGTAAATGTAGTTACTTTTTTATACGGATTTGAATAGTAGACAGTGGTTACCGGTGTACTTTTATGGTTGGGGTTTAATTAACCATACTTTCTCAGTATTGTCAGCCTAAGTCTGTACAAAACTACACCTCATTTACACGTCTTACACATCATCCTCATTTCATTGGGTCATGGGAGGCTTTCGGGCCAGCCCAGTCAGTTAGCTGGTAGAAAGCCGCTATTATTTGTTAATTAACACCGATTGGGCAAGCGTCTTTGTATGGTGACCAGCTGACAGCCATCCGTGAACAAACTCTACTGGGGGTCCCTGTTTAAACTCACGCCAAATCCATGTCAAATTAATACAGCAAAAACAGCGATCAAATTGGGTAGTTGTCGATAATGTACAGTTCCCGATAACAAATAAAAGCTAATAAAAATATATATATATCTAAAATAAATTGGGTCATGGGTTGTTTATTATTCTGAATTGAACAGATTGCAACAAACACACTACGGATAAAAAAATTGTTAAACAATAAGTTTGAATTATGACAACTTTACAAAATGTAGTAAAAGGTAAATTCTTTATCAAAAAATGGAAATTAAAAAAATACAACAGAAAAAAGTTCCCTCATGAATTGTTTTTGCACTCTCATCCTATTTTAATCTAACTGTAGTTAACAAATTGAAAGGTTAATAACATTAATAACAAATGTTTATACGGATTTGGTGTTATAATAACTAACACGATAGACATAAGTACTTCACAATTTTTTTAAACGAAATACTATGGGTTGAGATGTTTTGATTAATTTACAAATAGTATAGTAAACAAAAAGCAAAAGTTTTGCGATCTGGCTCCAGTTTCCTTACCATAATCTTTTGACAATTACCCCAGTTTATTTTACTCATACCATTAGTCAACTGCAGTTCATAAAAATTGGGGGAATCAATGTACAGGGTTCCGCTAAATCTTGTTTTCTTGCGAGTTACAGATATCGATATTACAATTTTATGAATTTTCATTCTCTATCTTAAATGTTAACCTCATTTCTTTGTGAAAAATTTAAAACATTAACATCATCTGTTAACTGTTATAATATTAGCAGCGGTAATTAATTCCTTTTTCAACAAAATGTATTCAACAATAGTGTCCATATTTAGACTGAATTAAATCTTTATTGCTTCACTTCAAAACGTAGTTAAGAAAGGCTGTAAGGTATTGATTGCCAAACGATTAGTTTGGTAAGTAAATTATTGTCCATTCGAAAAAGCATGATAGCAACGGGTGTTTAACTAAGGACGCAACCCTGATTATAAGAAGATAGAAGTAATACATCGGTAAATTTTCTGTCCCCCAATCGGTATGTTGGCAACAGTGTACTCAAGGCCAACTACTTAAGACAGTTAAAATGTTCCAGTCAAGCATTAGTGTGGTGGCAGCAGTTGTTTCGTTATATTGTGTCAGCAATGATTTTTTCCGAGGAAGAACCGGGTGTTTTATTAAGGACGTAACCCTGATTATAAGACAGAAGTAATACAATGTTTTCATTGCAATTTTCTATTCATTTGTAAAATAATAATTTAGATTAATTAATCATTTGTAAAGTACGGAAAATAAAAATATACCGTAGATTGTGGCTTTTAACATAGGGTTGCGTTTTTAATAAAACACCCGGTTCTTCCTTGAAAAAAAAACCATTGCTGACACAATATAACGAAACGACTGCTGTCACTACACTAATGCTTGACTGGAACATTTTAACTGTCTTAGGTAGTTGGCCTTGAGTACACTGTTGCCAACATACCGATTGGGGGACAGAAAATTTACCGATGTATTACTTATATCTTCTTATAATCAGGGTTGCGTCCTTAATAAAACACCCGTTATTTCTTAAATGGAATAAAGAACAAAGGGAATTTTGTAATTTTCTCATGTGTCTCTGCTACCACTTAGAATAATAAGAATACCACTAAGTAAAGGGAAATACAGTATTACTTTCGAAAAGGGACTTTTATTCAGAAAAGTTGACACCATTCAGAGACTTATTATCATTGCTATTTTGAATCGAGTAGACTATACTTAGGAGTTTCATTAAGGTGATTGTCAGCCGAGTATATACATGAATCGGTCATTTCAGATACCCCATAAGTCTAAAAAACTAATTTTTGGAAATATTAAAAAACTTGTATAATTTATTATGTTTCAATAAAAAAAATATGACAATTTTTTTTAAATTTATTTATTTAATGTTGCATCAACTGCAACGGTCATTAGCGACGACGTTGGGGTGTAACTGTTTGAGGATGAAATGATTTTTGAAACGTATAAAAAAATGCCGTGCCTGAGTGGGATTCGAACCCACGACCGCATGATGAGAGACGAGCACGTTACCAACTACGCCAATGCGGTCACCATTACAAAATGTAATTTGTTCAGAGGGCTGTCCTCTTTAATATAAAATGTATACATTTGTTTTTTTCGAAGATAAGCCACTTGTTTAAAAAACATTTGAACATTTTGACTTCAGGTGTTTCTGAAATATATTAAAGTAAAATGCTAAGTTGTTTTCTGTAAAGTAAATTGTTAGACCAGAAGAAAATTATGCTGTACAATAGTATTCATTTATTTATTTCTCTAGTTTAGATTATAATTTACTCAAATTAGCTTTTTGCAATAATAAAAATTGAGTTTCTTTACTTTAAAAAACAAAAAAATTTTGATTTTCAGGGCTATTCACATTCTTCATCATTGTCATAAACAGTAGTTTTATACACCCTCAAAAGATTTTTGCATAGAATCTTTGTATGGCAGCTGCCACTAGAAAGTAGAGTTTAAGCTTTAAAAAAACATCCACTTTCACTTTTAATTACACTTTTTAATTAGAAGGAAGCACTTTATATTCTTAAGAATAAGCCTTTTCTTAGAACTATATTACTTAAGGAAACCCATATATACTTAAGTGATTTTTATAGGGACGGTGTGCTTACACTCAGTTGGTCCTAAAATCCACTAAAGAAAAAGTGTAAAGTTTTGACTTATTGGCTTTCTGAAATGACTCTTCATATACCGGGTGTCCCATGGAATTTTAACCATAGGGAGATAGCATTGATTTTCATTAGTTTGTTAATATTTTCTTCCAACGAATAAATGAAGACTTGTTATAGTCAGGAATCATTAGACTTTTTCAGTCAGAGACCTTTTAAAAAAAAATCAATTTTGATACATTTTAAGCTGTAATACATAAATTTAATGAACAAGAAACAAAACAACGGAAACTAACACACACACACGCGCGCACGCACGCACGCACACACACACACGCGCGCGCGCGCGCGCGCACACACACACACACACACACACACACATAGAAAGACTCACAACTGAATTTTTTTTCTAAGCTTTTATTTGTTATCGGGAACTGTACATTATGGCAACTACCCAATTTAATCGCTGCTTTGCTGTAATATTTGATGTAAATTAGGCATGAGTTTGAACAGGGACCCCCCAGTAGAGTTTGTTCACGGATGGCTGTCAGCAGGTCACCATACAAAGTCGCTTGCCCAACCGGTGTTACTTAACAAATAATAGTGACTTACTACCAGACGACTGACTGGGCTGGCCCGGAGGCCCAACTGAAAATAAACTGAATTGTTGGATAATATTTTGTAACGTTAGTAGGCGCGTGGCGTCGAGTGAACCCCCGTCACTATAAATGTTGATTGTAGTCGAAACAAACCTTTTTATAAACTTTTTAATTTTAACACAGTGTTGTCAGTACAGTTTTAGGAAGGTACTTAAGTCGCAAGTTGTTAACTAATATTATTAAGTCGAAAATGAAAAATTATGAATTGTGCGGTTCCAAGCTCCGTGTAGTTGCGGGGTAAAGGGTACGGGTGAGGCAAAATGAATGAGTGACGCATGTTGGGAGAACGATTGTTGTTTACTCTGATACAAAACATTCGTTTTCAAACTTTCCGTACTTAACATATTTGTTTGTATTTATTACATTTAGGCCTATTTATTTACATTTTTTTATATAAATAGGTAAGTTAAATATTATGAATCCGACCAAGTTAATAACCCGGTAGGTATTCGTTAAATTAATGTGCCGGATGATAAGAATATTTTTTTAGTCTAGTTAGTATACGCTACCACTACAAATGCATCAGCTGTGAATCACTACTACTGTACGCGCGCCAGCTCATGATCTCTGTCGCTTGGGGAAGTGGGGCGGGTGGCGAAATAGAATATGAGTAATATATTTGTCTTATCGTGCAGTACAAAAACATTAGTCATCATGTAAATATTATTATTATGTCTATGTTGTAATTTATTATAGGCCTACTTATTATTGCTTTTCACAACGGATATACGTGTCACAATGTACAGTTGTATAATATTTGTGCTTGTGCGTCTCGGATGTGACAATCATTATTCATGATTTTTCATCACTAAAGTGATTTTTATTTTGAAATTTAAAGTGTGTTAAAGTGCCAAAAGTTATTTGATTTGTGTGTTTTGTGTTAAGTAAATTTCAACGTGTATTTTTCATATCTTTTGTTTTATTTTAATGTCTTTTCGGAAAAATAAAGCGGTAATTCATTCGGAAGGGCGACAAATTATTGCATCAGTAATAAAAATCTGTGATTAGGAATCGCGTAAAGGAGCGTACCTGCATCCCGTTAAAAATAGGCCTATAAGTTAATGTTATGAAGTATATATTTTTTAGTTTCCTTATTTTCTATGCTACGTACATATTTTAATTCCTGAGGACTGCCTGACTCAAACTGTAAATAATTACTAAATATTAATAAATACAATGAAAGAAAAGTAAAAGAGTTACTATATTATAGAATAAATTGAAATAATAAAACAAAAGGTTACTTTATAATGACAAGAACATTATGATAAATGTTTTTTTTGTGAATAGTATAATCTTTCACTGCATGCCGTAACAGAAATTCCTCACACGGATCACGAGCTGACGCGCTTATAGTAACTCATTCATTCTCCCACTACTATAACAACGCACTGCATTCCTTCCGACTACACGGAGCTGGGACTCAAGCATTACATGGGGGTCACTTAAACCTCCACGCGCCTACTTAAGGGTTAACTCATAAATAGTCTAATAATTAGACTGTTTATTAAACACAGTCCTGAAAGCCGTTACTCCCATTCTAACGCCGCGTGTATGCCATCTTTAGTTGAATGAACTATAGAACATAACTAACCTACATCAATAAATTAGGCTATAGTTCGGTAGAATAAAGAAAAAAAACAATAACTGTGAGATAGTACTTTTATCGCTTAATCTCTCTTAGGACAATAATAGTATACACACTGCTACCGTAAGTGTGGTAACGTCAGCTGTAAAGTTCGAGCTCACATTGATGTTTTTTTACAAAAGTTATTATCAGTACCTATCAACCAATCATACCTAACTAATAAGCCCCTACAATAAAACTAAAAAGATAAATAAAAAATAAAAATTGCACGTGAAGAACAGCAAACTAAATAAATAATTATTACCATCTTCATTCCAACCGCCTTCGATTTGATAAGCTGCTGATGAACAGCCGAAAAGAAATTCATCTGGAAAGCTATCTAAATCCGCCTTACTCTCAGAATCACCCATCATGTGTTTTGAAACGTTGTCCGATATTAATGAAAGATCGTTTGCATTTGACGGACGTGCTGTAAAAATTAAAGCGATGATAAAATAACACATTACTAATTTATTATATGGGCAGATATTTGCAATATTTAGAATTAATTGATAACTGGATCCTTTAAAACAGGGGTTCTCAACCTGGGGGGCGTGCCCCCCTGAGGGGGGTAGAAGATTTTCAAGGGAGGCGTCATCGTATTGGAATAGAAAAAAAGCTATGATTAACCCAGGTTAGTTCCTGCCTTTATATTTCAAACACCATTATTTTCTTGCACAACATTCAATGTTAGAGTTTGATGATTTCGTAAACAATTATATTTTAAGCTTTTTGGTTCGGTGATTTGACTGTATGTTCAAAAATGTATTGAAGGTAGTATTAAACATTTTGTAAAAAGTTATCAATTATTTAATTGTATTACCTGCAAGTCTAACCTTTATACCACTCCTAAACTCGCTATAGTTACAGATTGAAATTCTACTAAGTACTTGTGTTGACCACCATATAAGGGGGTAATAGAACAGGGGAGGCGTGACGAAAAGTCAGTCTACTAAGGGAGGCACAGAGCCTGAAAGGTTGAGAACCCCTGCTTTAAAAGACTAACAAATGTTTATCGTTGAAACAAAGGTTTATTTTCTTTTTAACGATTTAAGGGGAGACTATGATGGTTTTGACTGAAAATTTTGATTTTCGGTTTTTTATATTTTTCAGTAGTTCTGTTTAGACCTAGATCTGCCACAAAAACATTAAATTACGACAAAAAATTATTTTAATGAAAAAAAATTAAGTTTTTAACAGGTTACCCTTAAAATTAACATTTCGCCAAGAAAAAATATTTTTCATATTTTTATATTGTTCGTTTTAGTGAAAAAAGAATTTTAGTTTTTTTTAAAATATCTGCTTTACTATTTTTAATATTCTCCGCTGTTAGTGCAGCTTTCTAACCAACTGTTGATGAAAAATTAAGCTTTTTTTAATTCATTTATTTAACGTCGCATCAACTGCAACGGTCATTAGCGACGACGTTAGGGTGGAACTTTATGCGATGTAGGATGAAATGATGTTTTGTAACGTATGAAAATATGCCGTGCCTGAGTGGAATTCGAACCCAGGACCGCATGATGAGAGGCGAGCACGTTACCAACTGCGCCAATGCGGCCGGCGAAAAAATTAAACTTGTTTCTGTACATTTTGTTTTTATTTGTGCCTTTTTCCCGTAAATTTAGATTTTTAACACGTAGGTACGTTTTTCTCCGAAACAATTTAACTTACCAGACTGAAATGTTTACCAGTTAATTATTTAGTGCATGCACATTCACCGACATTGTTTTTACTTCCTCAGGTGCTCAAAAAAATTAGTACTATGGAAAAAACGTAGAAAAAAATTGTAAACATTTTATGTTATTCGTTATTCTTTTAAAAACTTTATGGTCCAACAGATTAAATTGAATAAATATCAGTAGCTAAAACCACTTCACAACTATAAGTGTGTAAAGTTTCGTTTTCCTATCTTTCACCAATCCTATGAAAAATGTACCTAAAAATAGTAAATTTAACATTGGTATGATGCAACGTACAGTCTTCCCTTAACAACTAAATAAAAAATCCCTTTCAGGAGACGACGCATCTCATGTCCGGTAGACATTTTTTAAAAGGCTTACCTTTGTCTTATGGCTAAAATCATTAGTATTTTCTGTATCTACTCTTAAGAAGAATCGAATGACACTATTATTGTTACCAAACTCCGACTTTGATTTTTTGACATCCGGTTTTGGGCCAATTTCGGTCAAAACCTGAACTTCAAACCCATATTTAGGCCCACTATCTTTTTGTGTAGATTACAAATCCGAAAACGGTTTGTTGTAATCTCTTGTAGTTTTTGACATTCGGGTTTGAAGGACGGAAAGACAAACAAAGGAATATAACAATTTTAAAAATTCCCACCAATAAACCAGTGTAACGTACTAGTTCTGTCTTTTCCATCAAAACATATTTTGAAACACGATTAGCAAAGTAAAAATTTTACAGACACAATTAATTAAAATTGTTTACGATTGACATTAATAGGCCTACAATAACTCAAGTAAGTTTTAATCATTAGTAAAATTAATTATGTAAGTAAAATGATTAAACATTAAATACCGGTATTTCGAAAACTGGTGTGAAACACACACACACAACTTTCTCTTGCCACTGCAAATAATGAACAATATAACCTAATTAGTAATAAAACATTAGAAATAAACAAAAAAACTAACATCATGGCACATAATATAATTTTAATCATGAGTGAAGGACGCAAAATGAAAATCAACCTCAGTTTGGCTTAAAATAACGGATTATCACGCTTTCACGCTGAACTAGTCTCTGTAAAGAAAAATGCTGTGAATAAAAGTTGTAGATCTTTTAATTTCCTATAAATTTTATTATATATACTTTTGTTGTAAAATGCATTCTAAGGCTGAAATCTTAAAAAATCAATTTTTTACACGTTTTCGTGAGAAAAAACAGAAAATCGCTAATTAGCGCTAAACTAAGCGTTATACAAACAAATGTTGGAAATAAAAGTTGTAGGATTTTAAATTCTCTACAATTTTTATTTTCACATTCTTGCGCTAAAATGCACATTAAAAGCCGTAATCTTAAAAAAAAACAATTTGTTTACGCAAAAACGGCCTTTCCAAAAATTTCAGCGAACATGGCCCCTACCCTATCTTGTATTTTTTAAAAAATCGTAGGAGCCGTTTTTGAGAAAATCGCAAAAAAGTGAAAATTACACGAATAAACAACTATTTCCGGTAGACCGATTTTGATGAAAATGTTCGTGTCGGGTACTCTAGTAGTATCTAATTTAAGTTTCAAGTTTCAAGCTCGTACGATGTTCCGTTCTTGAGATTTCTGTTTACACACGCGCGCGCGCGCACACACACACACAGACCAATCGCTAAAAACATGTTTTCGCGTTCAGGGGCTCTGAAAACGTTTAGATCCGGTGAAAACTCGATTTTGAAAAATCGACATGAAAACAATAGGCTACTTTCCTTCCTATATATTATTCATTATAGACAAGAGAAAGTAAAAAAGAAAATATACGAAATATGTTTTTATTACATAAATAGATAGCAAAAATGGTCGTCCCATTAGAATAGAGGTCAACGCAACTAGCTTCTACGCCAGGGTTCGCCAGGGTTCCCGGTCAGCTCTGGCATTTCATCATTCATTTTCACCTACCACTTTTCACCATCATTAACTTTAATGTACACGAAGTACACACGTAAAACAAAAATAAAACTATTCAAAATGTAGTAAAAAATTAGCACTTCTACAACGACAGTAGATACCATAACTTAATTTCATAGCTTTAGCTAAAATTAGAGCAAAAAGATAAACATAAATATAAACATAAAACATAGGCCTATACATAAACATAAATATAATAACATAATTACTTTTACTTTCCTGTACTTTGAAACTTCCATTCGTTAAAATACTAAGTAACGTATCCTTTGAAATTACGCTCTTATTCTGTACATGACAACCAGAAAATTGCAGGAGACCACAAAAACAAATTATTATTGGAATAAAAATAAAAGTAAAATAATACGGCTTTAAGAATGTATAATACATGTTAACACTATCAAGCAAACCAACTAATTTCAAACAACGCCATTTAATAGCTCTTTAATATACAGTGCAGGCGGTTGCTCCGTACATTCAGCCTCTGATTTATGTTGACCTTGTCTTGACAAGATAAAAAAATGATAAACAAACGTAAGGCTTAAGGTACATGAAGTGCTGCTCCTGGACACGTCCTACCTCACTGTAAGAGAACCATTTGTCCTATCGACATTATTTATAACAAATTTTAAATACAATTTTCTACAAATTGAAAAAAGGGACTCACAGGGTAGCATTTTAGGACCCCATTAAAATTCTTATTTTTATGATTGATCTCTCTGATTTTCTTGCTCCACTTAGTGTTACCTACATAATTTGTTAACGATAGGGCAGTATCTCGTAATATAATAACTAAGAATCAGTCTTAAATAACCCTAAAGACTTTAAGTAAGTTTGATGAGTTGATGGAAATAAATAATCCTTATCCTCAATTCAAATAAAACTGTGGACATGTGCTTCACGAGACGTAAGAAAATAGAAAATCGAAGTAAAAATATTTTCACTGATTGTAATATTTTAGTATTTACCGCAAAAAGGTACAATACTTTTTAAGAAAAATGATTGACAACAAACCACCCTAGGAAAGGGTATACGGAACTTGTTTAAAATAGAATTAAATCCTACTGTTATGTCAGAAAACACGCTTCTACAATGTACTCAGCATAACAATACTTTTGATTATTATTTATTAATCTTCTTATATTCTTTGGTAAAACTATGCCATTTTCAAAATACCAAAATGGGGTGATCTGGGAATATTTTAGTAGTTCTGAAGCACAACCTAATAATTGTAAACCCTTTAAAAAAGTTTTGTTATACATTACGAGTGTTCGTTATTTTTCGAAAAGAATTAATAGGTAGGTACATATTTATTTTTGGTGTATTGAACGATTTATTTATGTCTGACTACAAATACTGCTTAAGAATTTTCCAAGATAAACCAACCAAATACAAAAAGAACACGAAGTACAATAATATTGTACTTCGTGTTCATAGAGCAAATCGCAATATTTGAAAATTTTTGACAGGTTTGTGTCGTGATAACACGTTGCGTAGTTAAACAGTTTATACGTAATGGTCAGTTAGTGTACATAGCCTACATGTTATGTAGGCTATACTAATTAAGTTATATTGTATACATACTATGCTTCTGACAATATTAGTATTGTCATGTACCTCTACATACATATTTGGAAGAATGTTCGTTCTGTACTACTAATAATAATAAAATAATAAAAAACATGGTACGGCTCATTTACAATAACCAACCAAATAATTTAAAAGATCTTCCATTACACAGTTTTAAACGTAAACTCAAACACCGCCTCCGTAACGTAGTGTTAGTGCGCTAGCCTACAACGCGGGAGTAACCCACCGTAGTCGCTAATAACCAAGTTATTAATGCGACTTTTAAAAAAACTCACTTTCCACCACACAAACAACCTCACAATATTAGAAAATTTTTGACAGGTTTGTGTTGTGATAACACGTTGCGTAGTTAAACAGTTTATACGTAATGAGCAGTTAGTGTACAATTGTTGAGTAAAACTGTAAGTATAATAAATTAATTGTTTATCCGATTGTAAATTGTCATATTTTCTTTTTTGTTAAGTCTTTAAGAATTAAAACATTCTGTAATCAATTTAGTATATTATTGAGTTAAGTAGTTTAACATAATTACAACTGCAATACCTAATTTCTGTAGGTAATTCATTTGTTAGGTAATAAATATATGTTATAATTGTTTGTTTCTTAAATCCCAATGTGTGTACGTTGCAATCTGTTCAATTCAGAACAATAAGCAACCCCATGACCCAATAAGATGAGGATGATTTGTATGACGTGTAAATGTGGTGTAGTCTTGTACAGACCCAGGCCGACCATTCCTGAGAGAGTATGGTTAATTGAACCCGAACCATCAAAGTAGGCCTACACCAGTAACCAATGTCTAATATTTAAATCCGTATAAAAGTAACTACAAACTCTACGTCTCTGAAAATCAGTTGTTAAACAGCTGACTCACGGCCACGACTTTACCTCTAGACCAACCCGGTGGGTTCGAATAAAAGTAACTACCTTTACGAGGATTTGAACCAGGAACCTTCGTCTCCGAAAATAGCTGTTAAACAGCTAACTCGCGGCGATGACTTTACCTCTAGACCAACCCGTTGGTGTTTTTAAAACAAAGATGCGTTATTTATAAATAACCAGATCCCGAAAGAACCTGGAATAAACATCACAAATGTTACTCTGACTAATGATTTTCATTAAAGTTTTGGCGTTTGATGCTAGTTTCCCCCTTTATTTGGGTAAGTCCGTTTTTGTTTTTTTCTAATCACGTTTTAAACTTTTAGTGTTTTCTGCCGTGTTCTTTTTAAAGTTAAGTTACCATTTTTTTGTATTTTTTTACTTACTTCATTTTAAATTCCTTTTCTTGGTAATTTATTTAGATAGGTATCCTGCACAGTTTTTCTTAAAATATTTTCAATTCAGTTTTCCTTGCCTGTATTTTTTGTCTATCATCTTTTTACTGAAACAGAATCTCCAACTAGCTTATAGCCTACCACTCTTTTCTAATCACTTGTAAATAACTTTTGTAATTAATTTTTGCAAAACCTTTTTAATGATTGTCAAAAATTTTGACAAAGACATTTAATGTCTTTGTTCTCCTATAACTTTTTATTAGCTTTTTGGTGCTTATATGCCCCAGAAATTTTAATTTTATTTTAATTAATTTTGGAATTACTGTTTCTTTAAACAGGGTCCAACTCTAATTATAGACGATTGCTTTGTAGAAGGTCCTTGGTTCTATTTTCAACTAAGTTCTAATAAATTTTCATATCACTAAACTGACAATTACTGTTCAGTACTCACAGTGACAGCTAATAACTACAAAGCTGTTGATACAACTTTTATTTTGATTGAACGTTCGACTGTTCTGCAATTACTGCTAATCCAGACGGTGAAGGATAAAATTAATTTTTTTGACGTATGAAAATATGCCATATAACACTTGGGCACCAGGAAGATTTTTTCACGTTGGACTCCCCATAATTTGACAACTCAGAAAAAGGCTCATGTCGATTGGTCGAAAAAATTCTCACAAAATACAATAGCGGTGCTTCAAAACACGTTTATGACATCGTCACGGGTGATGAATCATGGATATATGGCTATGAACTCGAAACTAAACAGCAGTCAACCGAATGGGTCTTTCAAGATTTGCCAAATCCCACAAAAGTTGTTCGTGCACAAAGCACCTAAAACCAAATGGTCGCTTGTTTTTTTTGGAAAAACCGGGCATGTGGCAACTGCACCATTAGTGGAACGTCGGATGATCAATTCTGAATAGTACACAACCATTTGTTTGCCAGAAGTTTTTGGAAAAATAAGGGAAACCAACCTTCGAAGACGAATCATTCTCCACCAGGACAATGCGAGCTCTCACACGTCGGCTGAAACAATGAACTTTTTGAGAAATAAAAAAATCGAATTGATGGGCCATCCGCCATACAGCCCTGATTTGGCACCCAAGGACTTCTTCTTATTCCTGCTCATCAAAAATAAATTAAGAGGTCAACGTTTTTCGACGCCTGAAGCAGTTGATGCATTCAAAAAGCACATTTTGGAGGTACCTCAATCGGAGTGGAACAAGTGCTTCGAAAATTGGTTCAAGCCCATGAAAAAATGTATTGATCATCATGGAAAATATTTTGAAAAACAATAAAGCCATTTACATTGATTAATTTGTTATTTGTTTTCTATTCCCGAAATATAAAAGGCAACCCTCGTAAAATATAAAAATATTAGATTCCAAGGAAAGGTACATAAAAGAGGAAGCAGGAAAGTGATCTTTTCGGAAGCAGAAAGGCAAAGAAGACCTGCTAGAATGAAAGAACACTGGAGGAAAATCAAAGAAAAGAACCAGAAGAGAGTGCCCAGAAACTGACTCAAGTGATCCACTGCGGTTTAAAAAAAAATGAAATCATTTTTTACCTCATTTTTTGGTTGCTATTTAGTTTTTGTTTAAAAAACTTATAATTGTTCCTGCGGTACCACCTTCTTCAGAGTAGTAAAGAAATTAAAATTAAATTAAATTCCATTCAGTCATATTAATAAAACTGAGTTTTATTGATATTTATTTATTTTTTAGTGGTACTACCGAAACAATCATAAGTTTTTTAAACAAAAACTAAATAGCAACCAAAAAAGAGGTAAGAAATTATCATTTATAGGCCTATTATAAATTTATAAAAATGTAATAGGTTATCATCAATAAAGTGGCACTTGTTGCCAAATGCTAAAGCAGTTTCTTCATGAATGGGTCCTCCTAGAAAACCTCTTCTTTCAACAACTCACCATTGTAAACATTTACTTTCATCAGGTAAAGGACTGAGACTCATTTCTTCCAACAACCTACTGTTGTCTTTGGCACACTGTTATTGACCTACTTCAAACAATACAGTTTTCAGGATGTACATAACTAAAATTTTTACCTTAGAAACAATTTTTGAAAATAAAACAAACAAATTTGATATTAACAAGCTTTATTATTAATTACCCATAAAATTTTGTTAATAAAAATCATTATTTTATAATAATATTAAGAATAAATTAACTATACGCTAATAAAAATGATTGTGGGACTGGGAACATATTCGGAAGGGTCAGTTAGTACTTTTAAATTGTCAATGTACCATACGATAAATTACAAAGGTTTCCATGTGACCTAATTAATACTAACTGACTGATGTAAATTAATTTCCATAATAATACTAATTCCAAATAAAAATACTTTTGTTTTCTTTTAACACTTATTTATCGAATTGGCGTTACATATGGAATGTAGATAGGGTGTACTAGTTTTTATAAAATTATTTAAAATGTCTTAATGAGAGGTAGTGAAACTTCAATGAGATCTACAACAGTGGGCAATTGCCACATGAATTCCTTAAAATGACAAATGTCTCCAATCCCTAGAAACCAGGGTGAAGAGGACAGTCAAGGTTATACGACAATTAATTTAATTTCTCACGTAGCAAAGATAATGTAATTTGAATTAACGTCTAATATATAAAATGAAAAAATAAATATGGACAAGCAATTCAGATACATGACAGGAAGAGCACTACACATGATGATACTGTTGATTTGCGCGTGAGAGACAGTGTATGGAAAGAGGAAAGGGGACAAGTCTGTTTCATACATGTTATGGCTTTTGATTGTATCTTATGAAGTAAACTAATGAAAATACTGAAATAGCAAGGAGTAGATTTGAAAGGCTAATCAAGAAATTGTACTTGAGGCAGAGTGAGGCTAAGAAAATAAAAAATCTGGTGTGAAACACTCACACAACTTTCTCTTGCCAATGCAAATAATTAACAATAAACCTAACATTAGTAATAAAACATTAGAAATAAACACACAAACTAACCTTAAGAAACATTAGTGAAATACACAAAATTAAAATCGACCTCAGTTTGGCTTAAAAATACGGAAAATCACTCTTTCACGCTAAACTAGGCTCTGTAGAGAAAAATGTTCTAAATAAAAGTTGTAGATCTTTTAATTTTCTATAATTTCGATTATATACACTTTTATTATAAAATGCATACTAAGGCCGAAATCTTTAAAAAATCGATTTTTCTCACGTTTTCGTGAGAAAAAAAACAGAAAATTGCTAATTACTGCTAAACTAAGCGTTACACAAAAATGTATGAATTAATAATAGTAGGTTTTTAAATTCTCTACAACTTTTATTATATACATTTTTGCTCTAAATTGCATATTAAAGCCGTAATCTTAAAAAAACTATGTTTTTACGTAAAAACAGCCTCACCCAGAATTTCAGCAAACATGACGCCTACCCTATCTTGTAGAGAATAAAAAATTGAGTAAACCAAGCGATTTTAAAAAAAATCGTAGGACCAGTTTTTGAGAAAATCGCAAAAAGGTGAAAAATTACACGAATAAACTACTACTTCCGGTTGACCGATTTTGATGAAAATGTTCGTGTCGGGTCCGGTAGTGGTATGTAACTTAAGTTTCAAGTTTCAAGTTCGTACGATGTTCCGTTTTTGAGATATTTTGTATACACACACACACACACAGACCAATCGCTAAAAACATGTTTTTTGGGTTCAGGGGGTTTGAAAACGTATAGATCCGGTGAAAACTCGGTTTCGAAAAATCGACATGAAAACAATACTTTCCTTCCTATATATTCATATAGGCAAGAGAAAGTAAAAATTTGCAAACCAAGTGGTTTAGTCTTGGAAGGGGAGTGACACGGTTACCAAAGTTTGTCAATTCTGTTTAACATGAATATTGAAGATATGATTTAAAAAAGTCTAGTAAAGGAACATGAAATTATCACTGGGTGAAGAAAAATCAATTGTACATAATTTGCAGATTACATGGTGTTCGGAGACAAATTACAAGATATTCAACATTATTCTATGTTATAAATGAATAATACAAGAAGGTGCCTATAATACTTTTAGCAATTATGATTAATCTGTAGGAACTTTTCTTGTCTTCATTAACTCCTGAAAAAATTTTACAGACATCTTTGGAGTTCTTGTACGATCTTTATCTTGAAAATCAACATAATACAGTCCAAACCGTTTCCTAAAACAAAATAAGACATCACAAATCAAACAGAATGAATCGCTATCTATACTTTCAAACAGGCTAATCTGAACCCCTGGTAATTCACAATACCAGGTAATCTGAACTCCCAAAAAAAGGGTTGCCGTAAGGTGCCTTGTCTCTATCACATCGCTTTTCAATGTAAAATTTGCATTTTTTTATTTGTTTGACGTCTGTCTGTTTTGCAATTTCTGCTAACGCAGATGGTGGAGAATGATGATATCATTCTCATAACGCAGATGGTGGAGAATTATGTATATGAAAATTAGTGATGAAAAAATGCCAGACCTGACCAGGAATCGAACCCAGGAACCCGGTGTAGAAGCCAGTTGCGCTAACCACTACACCAATGGGCCAGCCATGTGCAAAAAAAAAATGGCAGGAATAAAAGAAAAAGTTTAATGAAAAGTAACACTGAGAAGCTGGCTGATTGAATATTGCAGAAGTTAAACTGAAAAATAAAAATTGGAATGGCAAAAGTAATGTTTAATAGAAAGAAACAAATGGAGTAACATATCTGTTTCATCTGGTGTGGATGTCCTAGATTTTGCTATTTAAAATATAATATATTTTTTGAGATCTTAAACCTCCTTTTTAATAAATTGGTATTTTAATCACTAACAGTGAAGGAATACTGCATCAAATAATTTTAACGTAAAAATAAATAAATCTTACAAACTGGATAAATGTAGATGGAAAAGAATGTTTCCAACTGAAAACCGACGATGACATTATTAAGTAGTACAACACGGGTTCAATGGAAATGTTGAAAACCATTACAATGATGATGAAATTGAATTAGGCGCAAAGAGCGTAAAACACGAATACGCAATAAAATGTTTTAATACTTGTATTCCGTGGGCAACAAAGAATGACATTCCACTACACAAAGTACTTTTACTGGCTCAAATACGAAATGATGCAGTAGAGAAATCACAAAATTAAAAAAAAAAAACAGAAAAAAATCTCTGATTTTTAAGAAAAACCATAATAAAATTAATTAGTTATCGGATTTATTCCAGCTTCCAAAAACTCCCCTTGATACTCCTCTATCCCATTACTTTAAATTGAACCCTTAATAATCTGAATTTTCCATAATCTGAACAACGGCGGATTTTATTAGTTCGGATTATTCAGGGTCTCCTATATATATCTTTTGTTTTACCAACAACATACATACTGTCACAATTATCTTGTATAATAGTTCAGAAAAATTCACTCATAAAAACACCAATAAATTCAAAAATGGAACCGACAAAAACCCTAACACACAAATGTCGGAAATACAGATATGTGCAAATTTTTTTTTTTTTTTTTGGTTGAACGTCCAATTGTTCTGCAATTACTGCTAATGCAGACGGTGAAGGATGAAATGATTTTTTGTTACGTATGAAAATATGTCGTTACCAACTACACCAATACGGCCGGCAGAAGGTTTCATCTGGTGTGGCTGCCTAACCGACCAGGAAGTAATAAATAATTTTTAGAAAATAACAGAAACTAAACATATTAATTAGGAAAGTTTTTTACAAAAGTTTTACTTTTGACAGAAATAGTCTAAATCATAATTTCAAGCTTGTGTGATCTTAAACCTCATGACAAAGTGTGCATTCAGAGTTCAACTTCAGTTTACAAACAGGGATTTTGAATGTTGTGACACTGCTTTGTAAGTTAATTTTAAATATTAATATATAAACAAAATTACAAACCTAGTCCAGTGTCCAGAAACATTTAAAATCTCTTCTCCACACACTATATTAAGATCCTGAGATAAAAATTTTTAAAGAAACGGATGGTTTTGATACATTCTTATTATAGAAAATTTACAAAAAAAGGGTTGCAGAATGGTATTGCCAGTAGTGTTATAGGGAAGAACTGTAGAACCAAACCTCAGAAAGTTTTGTCCAATTTCTTTATTTTTGCACTACTGCTCCTATAACCTTTTTTTAGATAAAAAAATCATACAATAGCCTACAATTAATTTGTTTCAGAGTTTTCCCTTTTAATTTCATTACTGTTTGAAGAGAAGAAAAGTGCAGAAATTTTTGTTACCTACTTATTTATTACAAAATCAGCAAAACATTTTCAGACATATCTACAAAAATATTTTTCATTGTAATAACTTCCTATTGATTTTCACAACACATGATTTATAAAAAAAAAAAATCATTCCAAGTGACATATATAGACAATCTCAATAATTCAGTAACAACTCCGAACACACAAACCACATTATTTTGAAATTCAGATAGTTCAATATTCCAGATTTGCTTAGGCCTACTTATTTGTTATTATAAAATTAAAATAGCACTGTATCATCATTACTTTCATAATATGTAACATGATAAAATTACACTATAATATCTGTACTAATACTCACGTATAACCTTGAAACCATTCAAAATTGTCCATTATACTCCAAACCATATAACCAGTAACATTACAATCGTCAATATATATTGCTTTCAGAAGTTCCTTCAAGTATTCCTGAAAAAACAAATTTTTTATCATGTACTAGCAACCCCCGCTCGCTTCACTTCACAGCAGCCTCATTAAATTATTTTAAATCCTCTCTATATACAATATTTGTGGTTTTGTTGCCCTGTGGCAGCAAAATAAATTGTTTTTCTGGACTTCCAGCTTTAAAAAGTCTAACATATAGTCGTCCATGAGTGAAGGAAGCACTCTTGTCTTAAATTGATGCCCACAGTTTTAAATGTTTGTCCCTGTGATTTAACAGATTTGAATAGAATGCATAGAAGAATACCGATGGAAAAGAAAGAGACAGTTCATATGTGGCTGAGATAAGAGACAGTAATACGTAGGTGCAGTACGCAGAGTAACTGGAAATATATGACTCATTCACTTCCTGTCGAATGAAAACAAATACCTATATGAAATACAGTACAAAAATAAAATTTTGAATATTTCCGAATTTTTAATGTTTTTGGAATCGAATGTTATTCTTCAAGTTTTTCTTTTATGAAATATAAAAGTTGAATTGTGTTTCTAGCCCAAAAAATACACTACCCAGAGGTCTTAGAAAAAATAAATGTGATATGCACCCAATGGACTAAAACATGCGACATCGTCACAGTTTAAGGTGCTTAACTCACTTCATTAAAGTTACTTAAAGTTGCGAAATAACCTATACTGATCAGGAAGCTCTAAGCTATGCAATAATGAAAGATTTTTTAAAATCAGTTCACTAGTTTCTGAGATTACCTCATACAAACAAACAGACGTTTTTCTTTATTATATTAGTATAAATAACACACATTTATCTTGGAAAAATATTGTACAGCAATTTAATAATGACTATCAAATTCTAATAATGCATGTCATTTAAACAGACTTCAAACAGTTTTTAACATAGATCCCCAAAAGAAATTAACAATCAAAAATGGAGCTTAAAGTTATCATAAGAAGTTTATTTCAGTGCGCCCTCTCAAGAACAAAAAATTCAATCAATAAAATGAAGCAAAAAACTGTGATCGACCTTATGATAGGAAATTCTCTCATTATCAACCAGTTCTCCAGTATCACTATATCCATTTTCAGTCACCATAACAGGTGGGTTGTTGTATTCATTTTTAATCCAATTTAAGATACCTCGAAATCCTTCTGGAACAACCTGCAAATTAAATTAAAATTTATTTTCGTATATCAAATTACAATAAAATAAAAAATCTGGTGTGAAACACTCACACAACTTTCTCTTGCCAATGCAAATAATTAAAAATAAACCTAACATTAGAAATAAACAAAAAACTAACCTCAAAAAACATAACCTAATTTTAACATGAGAATGATTCAAAATGAAAATCAACCTCAGTTTGGCTTATAAATACGGAAAATCACTCTTTCACGCTAAACTAGGCTCTGTAGAAAAAATGCTTTAAATAAAAGTTGTAGATCTATTAATTTTCTATAAAATTGATTATGTACATATTTGTCGCAAAATGCATGCTGAGGCTGGAATCTTAAAAAAAATCAATTTTTTTACACATGAGAAGAAAAACAGAAAATCAATAATTACCGCTAAACTAAGCATTATACAAAAGAATGTTTGAAATAAAAGTTGTAGGATTTTAAATTCTCTACAACTTTTATTACATACATTTTTGTGGTAAAATGCATATTAAAGCCACAATCTTAAAAAAACAATTGTTTTACGTGAAAACAGCCTCACCAAGACCAAGAATTTCAGCAGACATGGCGCCTACCCTACCTTGTAGAGCATAAAAAATTTAGTAAATGAGGCGATTTTTAAAAAAATCGTAGGACTAGTTTTTGAGAAAATCAAAAAGAGTGAAAAATTACACGTATAAACTACTACTTCCGGTTGACCGATTTTGATGAAAATGTTCGTGTCGGGTCCGGTAGTGGTATGTAACTTAAGTTTCAAGTTTCAAGTTCATATGATGTTTTGTTCTCGAGATATTTTGCACACACACGCACGCACGCACGCACACACACACACACACACACACACACACACACACAGACCAATCGCTAAAAACATGTTTTTTGGGTTCAGGGAGTCTATTTCGAAAAATCGACATGAAAATAATACTTTCCTTCCTACATATTCATATGGGCAAGAGAAAGTAAAAGATACGGTCTTCAAAAAGAACTTACAAAACAAGTTTTACTAAACTAATTTAAGTTATCTACATAGTACTGTGTATATAAATCTGAATGTTCATGTCCGCTATGGTTTCAGGAATAGCTTATCTACTCTTTGTGATACCAAATTGTTCACTAAAATTTCCAAAACGTAGCAATGAAACTTCCTCTAAACTTCTCCACAATTGGGTAAGCTGACTGATTTAATCAGACCTAAAAATCATATTTTTATAGTGCATTTAATATAAAATCAGATTCTGGAACTATACAAATGGGTTAGGTTTCACAGTACTCTTTAAAACATGAGTGTGTGATTTTTTTTTTTTTTTTTGTTTAACGTCCGACTGTTTTGCAAATTGCTGCTAATGCAGACGGTGAATGATGAAATGAATTTTTTGTAACGTATGAAAAAATGCCATGCCCGAGTGGGATTCGAACCCAAGACCGCGTGATGAGAGGCGAGCACATTACCAACATCGCCAACGCGGCCGGCGAGTATGTGTGATAGGGAAGTGAGAAGATGTTTCTTACACCACACTTTCTTCTCTACTACTGTAGAACATCAATTTTGGTGACACATTTAATGAGCTGCACTACTCAATTCTTCTTCTTTACACTTGTTTAGTTCATCAGCCATAAGGCTGGTTTGAATCTCTAGAGGCTTTTACTAAGTAAAATGAGGAGTGAGATGGTTTACCATGCCTTCCTCACTGAATGGAAAAATATGCTTATCAGCATGCCAGGCTCTCTGAAAATCATCTACTTTCCATCCTCCAAACGACAACTTCACTTCATTCACCACGGGGTCTCGCTGTATAATGATGAAATTAATACTCTCAGAGGAGATAATTATGACTAGTTTTTTTACACCTCTACCTCGTTTTTTATTTTTTATTTTTTGGGTTTAACGTCTGACTGTTCTGCAATTACTGCTAATGCAGATGGTGAATGATGAAATGATTTTTTGTAACGTATAAATATATGGCGTGCCTGAATGGGATTCAAACCCAAGATGTACCAACTACGCCAATACAGCCGGTGTTCTGTTCTTAAATGCCTCAGTCATATAATTGGCCAAACATGTGATAAGAAATAGAACTATTTTCTGTAGCCCTGGAACAAGCAGATCGAGTTCAAATAATTTAATACTCCACCTGCCTGTTACGGACAACCGTTACACTTTTCCAATTAGTTTAAAGTTTCTACATGAAATTAAACATGAATGCATAAGTGGCACAATAGTATAGTGATAGACGGTAAAGTACATGGTCTGAGGTTCATTTTGCTGTAAATCTCGTAATCATTATGTCACTGTCAGTGCTGAATTCATGAACAACCAAGAGGAGGGGTCAAACATAAGTTTCACCTATCCTCTTCATTTCCCTACTTTACAATTACCTAAAGCCAGAGGTGTTTCCACAATTTTTTTTAGATCTTAGACTCAATGGTATAATATAAACAAGAAATTGTTTTCAGCAATATTATTAAAGTTAAATTTTTGCACACATTTTTTTTTTTTTTTTTGTTATTCCAAAGGTCAATTTTCTGCCACCAGGATGCTCCACGAGGGGCATTTGCTTCCTTTTGCCCCTTCACCCTAGATCTAGTCCTGTACACAATTTCACACGATACTCAATAAAATAAATCAAAAGAAAACAATTTAACAAAGTGAAAGATTTGAAAGATTCATTAAAATCTGGCAGTTAATTTTTCACCTTCATATACTGCAAGATACCATGAATAATGGGACAAACTAAATTTTTATGAGAGTAGCCAAATGCTCCACAGTTAAAAAGAACATGTTTCCATTCTTGAACTCCTTTAAATTATAATTACATTCTTAGCTAAGCACAAAACTAAAATTTATATTGAAGAGTACGTTTTTTAATTACTAAAGAAGAAAATTAGGCATAACCTTCAACCAGTCAGAAGCAGCACCAGGCCATGATGGGTCCACATCAAAAGTAATTCCTAAATCATATTCCCAAGAAGGGACCTTCCCGGAAGTACCAAATGTAGCAAGTAGAGATGAATAATGATTAAGACTGAAGAAATCAGAGCTACCTAAAATAAAAACCAAAATGTACTATTTTACTAACAATCACAGGAAAGGTTAATTAACAACAAATTGCAATATTAGTTTCTGACAACCATGAGCAATGAAAAAAAATCTGGTGTGAAACACTCACAAGACTTTCTCTTGCCAATGCAAATAATTAACCATTTAACCTAGGTAACATTAGTAATAATATATTAGAAATAAACAAAAAAGCTAACCTCAAAAAACATAATCTTATTTTAATCATGAGTGAATAATTGTTGTTGTTTAGGTCAACAGCCGAAAGGCTGGTTTGAACCTCTAGAGGTTTTACTAAGTAAAAACGAGAAGTGAAGTGGTTTACCATGCCTTCCTCACTGAGTTGAAAGAGTATGCTTATCAGCATGCCAGGCCCTCCGAAAAGCACCCACTTTCCACCCTGCAAATGACACCTTCACTTCATTCACCACAGGGTCTGGCTTTATAGCGAAATTCATTACTCTCAGAGGAGATAACTCTGACTAGTGTCTTTTACACCTCTACCTCTTCTGTTTTTAAATAGTTCAGTCATATCATAGGCTGACTTTGTGAAAAGAAATAGAACTATTTTTTGTAGCCCTGGAACCAACAGATTGAGTGCAATTAATTTAACACTCCACCTGCCCATTATGGGCATGAGTGAATAATACAAAATGAAAATCAACCTTAGTTAGGCTTAATAATATGGAAAATCACTCTTTAATGCTAAACTAGGCTCTGTACAGAAAAATTCTTAAAACAAAACTTGTAGATCTTTTAATTTTTCATAAATTTTACTACATACATTTTTGTTGTAAAATGCACACTAAGGCCGAAATCTTAAAAATCCATTTTTTTACAGATTTTTATGAAAAAAAAACAGAAAATTACTAATTCCCGCTAAACTAAGCGTTATACAAACAAAAAGTTGTAGATTTTTAAATTGTCTACAACGTTTATTGTATACTCTTTTGCCCTAAAATGCATATTAAGGCCGCAATCTAAAAAAAAACATATTTTTTCTACGAGAGAACAGCCTTACCAAGAATTTCAGCAGACATGGCGCCTACCCTATCTTGTAGTACATAAAAAATGTAGTAAATGAGTCGATTTTTTAAAAAAATATCGTAGGAGCCGTTTTTGAGAAAATCGCAAAAAAAGTGAAAAGTGACACAAATGAACTGCTACTTCTGGTTGACCGATTTTTATGGAAATGTTCATGTCGGTTCCTCTAATGGTACCTAACTTGAGTTTCAAATTTCAACTTTGTATAATATTTCGTTTTTGAGACATTTTGTTCAACACACACACACACACACACACCAATCGCTAAAAACGTGTCTTTTGGGTTCGAAGGGGGGGTCTGAAAGCGTGTATATCCAGTGAAAACTTGATTTTGAAAAATCGACATGAAAACAATACTTTCCTTCCTTTAAATTCATTCATGCAAGAGAAATAAAACAAGACTGGGTAAAAAATTGTCCAAAGTCGATAACATTTTCAATTGAATTGATTATTTTTGAAAGGGCACATCTCCAAAAAAGTAAATTTTTCAGGAGGAATAAAAAACGTTTTATCGCAAAGTACAACATTTTTTAATTTCGTTTTATTTATTTCCTATTAGATGGAGTATTTTTTCATTAATTGGATAAATAAACACCCCATTTTACTGTGCCAATAAAATGTAATATTAGAAATAAATTTTGGATATGTGTCCTTTCAAAAATAAACACTATAAAAAAAATAAAAACTACATATTAACACCATATTTAAGTAGGTACTGTTGATATTTTATTTGAAAAAACTCATACAAAATAATAATAATTAAATGGAACAAATGATTTTAAAAATATAACATGATTTTTCAGATTATAAGCCTAACCTATAAAATGCATTTTCAAAGACAACACACATAAAAATACATATATAACAAAACAGCTGGTTCTATTATTATTAAGTATTTACACTTTATAAAAAGGACACAACAGTTACATAAAAAATATTAAAGTTTACATAAAAGGGTAAAAATAAAGATAAGCACATGAAGATTTTGCTATACATAGTAACACTAATCATCTTCATCGTAAATTACATCATCGTTGTCATTGTTGGTGGTTGACCACTGTAAAATCTCTTCATAAAAATGTTTGTGTTCATCAGGGATGTACTGCATTAGTTTCCTAATGTCTTCGATTTTATTACTATTTATTGGATTTGGACTTTTATCAAATAATAATGAAACTGGAAGGGCGACTTCATTTAATGGAACTTTTAACAGTTTGAATGTATGTCTCATTAATCCACCTATGTATGATGTGCAAACGACTATTCCTGGATTTTGTTTGTTATACTCAAAATAGCAGTACTGTGAAACTTTAAACTGCATCTTCTGATTTTTAGGAATGCCTTTCCCCATGGACTCAAGTGAGAGTGGCATTTTTTTAAAAAGTCCTAGCCACCAGTCTTTACAGTTCAAAAATAATTTTCTGTCTGTCAGAGTAACAATAAAGTTGCCTTTACTGCTTGATTGTGCAACATATTTTGCATACTCTTCTGGTGTGTATACACGATCTTGACGTCTTAAAAATCTTTTTACTACTCCAAAATCCCGATCACAGGGGAGAAAACTGTGACCGCGGACTGGAAAATAATGAAAAATTCTATCGAATCGTCCTGTAGCTGCCAGCGCTAAAAGTAATCTCACAATAGTGTGATTACGATTCTGGCCTCCACAGGCGTCACTAAAAATGTGCAGTTCTTTTATGGTGTTAGGAATATTCTTATCAATGTATTCCTTGAACATTGAGCACACTTCATTCGGGCTCTTTTTACCTTCTCCCTCATGATACATGAACATGTCACTCTTATCCGTTTTCATATTGTGGACACAAAATAAATTAACCCATAGCTGTCTTGAGTAAAACATCTCTTGAACAGGTATATGAGGGAGCGGTAAGTTTTGCATGTAATCAAAGGTTACACCACAGACATCTGAACGATCTTTGCACAAAGCTCCAATTTCCTGTAATTTACTATAAAATTTCTTCGCCCTTCTTTTATGTACCAATAACTCGGCAACTGCAACTCTTTTTGCTGTTAGATTTAGAGTTTGATTTTTTATTTTATTATTGAGTTCTTCGCAATAACAACAGACATCTTTTTGTGGTCGCCCAAACCTCAAAGAAAAGTTATCTTTGAAATACTTATAATAAAAACTGTATTTTACATTTACATCGGGATATTTTTTTTGGAAAAGACTATGCATTATCTTAATGTTCAAATCAGCATTTAAGTATGTCACATTTTGGTTGGAGTACCGAGCAATTTTTGTCGGAAAAGACTGAATGTGCTCATGTATAATACTACAGGTGACTCCTGGAATTGCATGGCCTTTGGGATTGTAGCCCCTTTTGTCGACTGGGATTTCTCCTTTAGCAAGTAGAACGCTAACCCTGCGTAGCCTTTTTGCAGATATATTGTACACGTTCAATAAACTTTGTTTACAAACTTCAAATCTTTTATTAGCAGAATTTTGTAGATAGTACTTAAATGTAACTGATTTTGGTTTCTTTTTTTCACTGTCTGCATTAGGACGGGATCTACTAATAGCACGTTTTTCAATCAGTGTTTGGAGAAAAGTATCCTGATCGTTTTTTGTTGTGAATGAAGTATAAAAGTGTATAAATATGCCTTCTATTTCATCAACATCAAATACTTGTAAGCAATGTTTCTGGCATCTGCAAACAAAGAAAAATAAACTACTTGTAGTCAATATAATGTGGTTACCCTGTGCAGAAAAGTATATCCTAGTATTCTTTTAACGAAAATGTATAGTACTTAAAACTAAATAACGGTAAAATTTTACAGGTTGGCGTTCTTTTGTCTTTGTAATACAGATATTCTATGCCAAGGAGCCTGGAAGTTTTTACTGCAGCTTGTTTATAATCTGCTTTATTTGTGACTCCACGTTTTCTTTTCTTACTATTATTTAATACTACCTTTTCTTCTAATTCACTCATTTTTCATATAAAATAACACGAATGCAACACACAAGAAAGTAAGAAAACAGTCGGTTTTAGGTTATGTTAACTACACTGAAACAGCTGAAAATTTTTTAGGTTACCAATGCATAGGTTATCAAGTTTTCATATTATGGAAACTTATTTAAGTTGCTTATATTATTAACAGGTCCTGCATTAAGTACAACAAAAATAAAATTAAAAAGTATATAAATTAATAAATTTTAGTATTTAACTTACCCGCAATCCTTAATAGAAGATTTTGCAGCAGTATCTTTGCCTTAATTAAAAATAATGGTTCCACTTTAGACTTATTTATTTATAGGTACCACTTCATAAATACTAATGTTAATTTTTATTATTACAGCTTCTTGGGGAGGTATAGAAAATAATATTTATCGCTTTAGGGTAAAAACCGCTTCCTACCCCTGAGGAGCAATGGTTGAAATTTAATGATTTCTCCGTGTGCCTGCTGAAGTTTAGAACTGCAAGTCTTCAGGAAGTTAATTATAAATGAATAATATTTATTGCTTAAGGGTATTCACTCATCTTTTATGTTTTAGGAACAAGTCAACGAAATAAAAAATGCTTTAGTTTTCTGTTCAACACCTAAAATACAAATGTACAGAATTTCTGGTCTCTAGGTGATAGAGAAGTTGGTGAATCAGTGACAAGTGAGTGCGTCATTCAAACTTTATTATAGAATATTATCCAGTAGTCAGCCTCAATGTAACTGCTCAACATTATAGTTCTGTTTACTTTCTCTTGTTTATATGAATAAATAAGAAGGAAAGTATTGCTTTCATGCCGATTTTTCGAAATTGAGTTTTCACCGTATCTACACATTTCAAACCCCCTGAACCGAAAATATGTTTTTAGCAATTGATCTGTGTGTCTGTGAACGAAATATCTCAAGAACGGAACATCATACGAACTTGAAACTTGTAACTTAAGTTGGGTACCACTAAAGGACCCGACACGAACATTTTCATCAAAATCGGTCAACCGGAAGTAGTAATTTATTCATTTGTCATTTTTCACTTTTTTTGCAATTTTCTCAAAAACGGCTCCAACGATTTTTTTAAAAATTGCCTCATTTACTAAATTTTTTTATGCTCTACAAGATAGGGTAGGCGCCAAGTCTGCTGAAATTCTTGAGAGGGCTGTTTTCTCATAAAAAAATTGTTTTTTTTTTAAATTGCGGCTTTAAAATGCATTTTAGCGCAAAAATGTACTAAATAAAAGTTGTACAGAATTTAAAATCCTACAACTTTTATTTTAAACATTTTTTTGTTAACGCTTAGTTTAGCAGTAATTAGCAATTTTCTGTTTTAGTCTCGAAAATGTGTAAAAAATCGATTATTTTAAGATGTCAGCCTTAATATGCATTTACGACAAAAGTGTATATGATAAAATTGATAGAAAATTAAAAGATCTGCAACTTTTATTTAGAGAATTTTTCTCTACAGAGGCTAGTTTAGCGTGAAAGAGTGATTTTTTTGTATTTTTAAGCTAAATTGAGGCTGATATTCATTTTGCATCATTCACTCATAATTAAAATAAGGTTATGTTTTTGAGGTTAGTTTTTTTTGTTTATTTCTAATGTTTTATTACTAATGTTAGGTTATATTGGTCATTATTTGCATTGGCAAGAGAAAGTTGTGTGACTAACATCAGATTTTTTTTTAAATTATACAGAAAAGAAAATAGAATCATTCCTACTTTTTTAAAGAAATATGTTGTCCCAAATACAGTCATATGATAGCCAATGTTTCACTACAAGGCCATTTTAAATAGACTACTCCTTGCATGCAAAACCTTAAAGCGATTTAAATATCTGCTACTATTTACCTCTTAGGTTGTTTATTTCAGCTTCTGTAAATGTTGGCAGTCTTGACACTGATCTACCCTCCACCTTGCTATTTTTGTCAATTGCAGTTCTCATAACAGGAGGATAATCACCATCTTTGCTGAATATTGGATGAGCAAACCATCCTAACTAAAATCCAAAATAGCAAACAAAAATATCTGGTGTGAAACACTCACATGACTTTCTCTTGCCAATTTAAATAATGAAAAATAAACCAACGTTTAATCATTAGTAGACAATGTTGTTGTTAAGGTCAACAGCTTAAGATGTCAGGCTGGTTTGAACCTCTAGAGGATTTATTAAGTAAAAATGAGGAGTGGGGTGGTTTACTATTGCCTTCCTCACTGAGTTGAAAGAGTATGCTTATCAGCATGCCAGGCCCTCCGAAAAGCACCCACTGTCAACCCTGTAAATGACAGCTTCACTTCATTCACCACAGGGTCTGGCTGTATAGTGAAATGCATTACTCTCAGAGGAGATAACTCTGATTAGTATCTTTTACACCTCTACCTCTTCTGTTCTTCAATAGTTGAGTCATACAATTGGCTGACTTTGTGATAAGAAACAGAATTATTTTTTTAGCTCTAGAACCAACAGATGGAGTGCAATTAATTTAACACTCCACCTGCCCGTTATGGGCATTAGTACACAATATAAAGTGAAAAACATAACCAAATTTCCATCATGAGTGAATGTCACGAAATGAAAATCAACCTCTGTAAGACTTAAAAATATGGAAAATCACTAATAAATTAACACTAAACTAGACTCTAAAAAATGAAATGAAAAAAATAAAAAATAAAAAATGAAAAATGAAATGTAGAAGAAAATGCTTGAAATAAAAGTTGTAGATTTTTTCCCTTAACTTTGATTATGAACAATTATGTCGTAAAATGCATATGTCAGAAATTACAATACATAGCGGTTTTGGGTCATAATCTACACAAAACGTTATTGGCCCTAAATTGGGTTTCGACCAGAAGTGGCTCAAAACCGGAAATCAAAGTCCGAAACTACAAGAGACAGCAACAAACAGTTGCTGTCAACAGATTTGTACACAAAATTTAGTGAGCCGGGATTGAATTTGAAGTTCCGGTTTTGACCGGATGTGGCCCAAAACCGGAAGTAAAGAAATAAATTTCGGAATTCAGAAACAAAAATAGTGCCATTCAGTTACTCTCAAATGTTAGATACAGAAATGATTGGGTTTGAAGTTCTGGTTTCAACCCGAAATGGCCCAAAACCATAAGTCAAAAAATTCAACATTGAATTTTGGAAACAAAGATACCGTCATTCAATTCCTCTTAGAGAGAACATCTCTAATGGTTTTCGCCATAAGTCAAAGGTAAGCCTTTTCAAAAATTGCCATCAGCCATGAGACACGTTGTCTCATAAAAGGGTTTTTCTTTATAGTTTTCTAACAGGTTTTTTAATACAGTATGTCTCATACCTCAATCAGGGAAGTGAGAAATAATCAGCACGGTTTCCTTATTTCAGCCAATGGACTTGCCATACTTATCCATGTATTTTCTGTTACCCCTAATAGATTTAATTTACACAAAAATTTGCAGCCATTTCACTAAAACTACCTTTCATTCCAACTTTTTTTTGAGAGTTTGAATTCCAAGATCATTCAACTTAATTTGCATTTGTAACTCAAGTTTAACTTAATTTTAACCTTTTTAATTTTTAATTTGTGTCCCTTAACCTGTAACTGTCACCATATGTCTGGGATACGGACACAAAATTAAAAATTTGCATATTTCACAACCACATGGTTTTTGTGCATCCCTCAACCATCTACCTCTAGTTGAGTGGATTTCTTTGTATAGTGAACGTCACGACTATTTTTGCCAGTCACCGCCCTCTCCACTGGCATTTTAGTGTAGACTGTTGCGGTTTCCCACCAGTGAGACATATCGTATCTTTTGAAGGGCATAATTTTTTTTCTTTCTAACTTGTTTTTAAGCAATTAATATTTCAAAGCAACATTTGTTATAACAAAATAACATTATTTTATTCAGAAAATTTAAAAAAAACTAAATAAAAGTGAAAAAAGCAATTTCAAAGTGAAAGTTTTTTCAATTTTTTTTTGTAAGTGCCTAAATTAGCTAGGTACTTTTTTCTTT
Source organism: Catonia carolina (assembly GCA_035578175.1). Taxonomy (NCBI): domain Eukaryota; kingdom Metazoa; phylum Arthropoda; class Insecta; order Hemiptera; family Achilidae; genus Catonia; species Catonia carolina. The sequence continues at coordinate 188,532,353 of JAQMRL010000001.1, forward strand.
GATTTTTTTTGTTTTTAATTCTTTGAAATTCTGAAAACGTGCTCTCTACCTGTCCCCTACAGCTAAAGAGAAGAACTTAGTACCCTCGCCAGCAGTGTGGAGCAACTGTTTGCCTGAAGTGCTCAAAGAAGCTTTGCAAAAACTGATTAAATCACACTTTAATGAACTAAATTCCACAACACTGTAAATTATTATTAAATTTTATATTTGTGTACGATAAATGGCTTGTTGGGGATTTTTCTTTTTTATAAATTACCTTTAGAAATGAACACTTGATATTTGCAAAAATAAATTTTAAATTTTAGTTTTGGTACAGAAAAACTAAAGTTTTTTTTAATAATATCAACTTTTTGTAAACATTTTTACAGCACCCTTATGTCAGGAAATTATTAGTATTCATATTTAATGATTGAACAGTGTTATACCATTTTAAAGTATTTATTTAACCAAAAATACATAACAGTGTCAAAGACTTATGGTGTTTGTTATGTGATTTTTTCATATGGTGGTAGTTAAGGAGGGAGTCTACCCAATAAAAAAAAACTTTTTATTTTAATGGAGAAGGAAGCTCATATTTAAACTAATCATTGTGACCACAAAGGAGGTAGCATTGCTAAATTTCCATAATTCTATGACAACCACAACCTCACCCCAAGGGGGGGGGGTTGACAATTCAGTTATTCACAAAAAAATCATATTTCAGTTTATAAATATTTCCCCAATCAAACTTGATTCAAAAACAGAAAAAATGACAGGGACATCGTTATTGATTTTAAAATACACTTACTCTGAAAATGTTTATTAATTTTTAATTTGTTTCATAGATTTTCAGATATTTTTTGCTTTTTCAACTTTTAAACTTCACAAAAAATGATCTGCTAAAACTTATTTAATACAAATACCCAGGTCCCTCTGCCCATGACAGACAGGTGGAGTGTCAAATTATTTACACTCAATCTTTTCGTTGCAGGGCTAAAATAAATAGTTCTGTTTCTTATCATATGGCCAGCCAATTAAATGACTGAATCATTTAAGAACAGAAGAGGCAGAGGTGTAAAAGACACTAATCAGAGTTATCTCCTCTGAAAGTAATGAATTTCATTATACAACCAGACCCTGTGGTTAAAATGAAGGTGTCATTTGCAGAAAGAAAAATATGTGCTTTTCAGAGGCCCCGGCATGCTGATAAGCATACTTTTCCACTCAGTGAAGAAGGCAACAGTAAACCACCTCACTCCCCGTTTTACTTAGTAAAACCTCTACAGGTTCAAACCAGCCTTTCGGCTGATGGCCTAAACAACAGCACCCAGGTCCCTAGAGCAGAATATGCTGAATCAGTGGGAAAAAATTATTCAGTTATCTTAAATTACAACTTAAGTTAATGATTTTTTTTTTTAGTGTTTACAAATCAACAGTCACAATTTTCGGAAATAAGTAATTAAAGATTTACATACTGAAGATTAAGCAATTAAAGATTTTTACAGACAACATGGTCTGTCCTGCGCCATTCCAACTCATTGTGTATGCAAATAGTAGTGTAACCTAACGTATAAAAGGCAAACTAAACAGGAAAATGAACAAGCTTCAAACTGGTGAAAAAGTCAAGGTTTTATCTTCTTTCATTCGGAAGATATCTGTAATGAAAATGTATTATTTATTCTGTACAAAAGCAAGTCTAGTCTTGGAAACCGATCGCAATTAGTATGTTTTTCTTATTAATTTTTCAACTAACCTTACAATATAAATAAATACACCATTAAGAAGAGCACATTTCAAAAAATCAAAAATGCCAAACAAAAAAATTCTCCAAATTTTTTTGCAATACCTAGGTAGAACCCCCCCCCCCCCCCTTTTAAGGGTTAAACAAGTCAATCAGTATTAAATTTACATATACTTTACATTTAGCATAACACAATATTCATAACACTCATCCAATATTAGACTGTTTCTGTCTTTAAATCTAATAGGATTTTAATGTACAGTATGTAATTCATAACACTTCTTACCATAAACTGTAAAGCGGTTTCAGCTGCCTTTTTATCTTCAGCAGAATCTGTTTTAGGAAATACATACCATGAAAAGAGTGTTATTCCAATTTGACCTAAAAAAACAAAAAACATCAAAACTTAAATAAAAATTATTAAAAAAGTAAAAATATTTTGATCTCTTAGCCCAGCACAATACGGTAATTTCAATGCATCAAAACAATTAAAACTGAGTAAAGTAAAAAACTGAGTAAACCGAGTAAACGATGTAGTGTGGCATATGAGTTATGGAATTCTTGAAAACTAGGCCTTAAAGGAGGTTAACTGAAATGTCAGGGAGTGAAGTCACATGCCTATATTCTGCTCAATTACCGGTAGCTATGCTCAATTCATTAGTAGCTACTATTTTAGTGTAAAAAATTGCCTCATATGTTTGAACAGGACTATTAGTAAAAACTACATCAATAAGTAGAACTATATATTTTTTTTGTTTTATGTCTGGCTGTTTTGCAATTGGTGCTAATGCAGACGGTGAGAAAGATGATACATGAAGATGAGTAATAAAAAAATGCCAGACCTGACTGGGAATCGAACCCAGGACCCCGGCATAGAAGCCAGTTGTGCTAACCACTACGCCAACGGGCCACTAGAACTACAAATATTTAAAAAAAAACAGTACTGAAACATATAATGTTAATAGATAATTATTAGTAATTTATAAACACTGAAATCTAGAAGTAACAGAAAAACACTACTTACTTAACAGACTCCAATAATTTCACAAATATGATAGTGCACGAATTTTATCCTTCGACTTTCAATACCAAACTGGTGTTTTGTCTAACCCTCACCACTATACTTGGCACCAGAACCACATAATTGCTGATGTTTTGAATCCAGAAAACACAATTATTTATCTCTGGACAAACAGGGCTCAAATCAACCTCGCCAAGATTATTACCTCATCTACGTCAATAATAATGTAGAGCAGACACCAAATAAGCTTGCCGGTGTAGCTGCGCGAACAGTTCGAATTCAGTCGGTAGCTTTCATGTCTAAGTACTGAACTGCCTATTAAATCACAGGCACTGAACGATGTAAATTATCATCTATTAGTAATGTTAAAAACATTCAATTGTAAACATTATCTACAACAATTAACGCTTACAACATATAGCACATTACAGACTAATGTTATCAGGTTAGCTGATATAAAGTTGCGAGAGTGACGTGACTCTGATCACAGCTAGTACAGCCTGACCCCCCCCCCCCCCCCAACCACTCGCTGAAGCAACTGAGCGCGCCATTACCAAAATAACCATCTGCACACTCAAGAAAACCAGCAAGTTTATTTGGCGTCTGCTCTAATGGTCTCCAATACCATGATGGTTTTATATTTAACCATTATTTAGCTTTAAAGTCATAGTCAGCTGTAAGAAACATTTATGGAACTAAAAAACGAAGGAATTTTTTTTCTCTTTTCATAAAGTTACTATAATCGTTTCCAACTGTGGCATTGCAGCTAAAATTCAATAAAAAAATTGCACCTGCATTCTGTCAATATCTCCATTTTCTGAGTGTCAATGTAATATCAATAATTGATACACATTAACCCAGTCTGAATGTTCTAAATTATTAAGTTTTTATGCAGCCTACTGACTACAAAATGTTTCTGTTTTACAGCATTCCTGTTTGCACAAAACATATAACTATAATGCAGCATTATTACTGTAAAAAACAATATTATACATGTCTTAAAAATGAAAATTATCCATAATACTGACACAAAACTTTAAAAAATCTGTACAAATCATTCAATTAGAAACATATCAGGGTGATATATTCTCTGAATGGCTGATTTCTAATGTTTTAGCAAGCTGAAATGTCTGCTTTACCCCCAAAAAAATAATATTACTTAAAAAAGTAACAGTAAATAAACATAACCTATAAGAATATTTCATTTTGAAAAGACTGACTATAAGAAAGAAATTCAACTCTATGAAATGAAACACAAAATAATCAGGTCAAGTTAAAAATACTTTTACATGATAATTCATTTCTATCTTAACCATACACACTAAAACAGTCAATGTTAAGTATATTAGCCTACCATCTACATCAGGAATACCAAAGATCAACCATAAAGAAAATGTATCAAAGCAATAAACAATAAAGGAAAAACTACAACAGTTTTCCACTGTTTGGATGGACTACATAGATGGCAACATAAAAAGAACTAAAACATCTGGTGTGAAACACTCATACAACTTTCTCTTGCCAACGGAAATTTTTAACAATACAACTTAATATTAGTAATAAAACATTTAGAAATAAACAAAAAATCTGATGTAAAACACTCACATGACTTTCTCTTGCCAACGCAAATAATAACCAATATAACCTAAGATTAGAAATAAACAAAAACTAACCTCAAAAACATAACCTTATTTTAATCATTAGTCAAAGACGCAAAATGAAAATCAACCTCAGTTTGGCTTAAAAATACGGAAAATCACTTTTTCACGCTAAAGTAGGTTCTGTAGAGAAAATGCTCTTAATAAAAGTTGTAGATCTTTTAATTTTCTATAAATTTGATTATAGGCCTACACTTTTGTCGTAAATTGCATACTAAGGCTAAAATCTTCTATTTTGTTTTACAAATTTTCGTAAAAAAAAAACAGAAAATCGCTAATTACCGCTAAACTAAGCGTTATAAAATAAATATGATTGGAATAAAAGTTGTAGGATTTTAAATTCTCTAAAACTTTTATTTTTTAAAATGCACGCATTTTTACGCAAAATGTGTATTTAAGCCGGAATCTTAAAAAAACAATCTTTTTACGAGGAAACAGCCTCCCCAAGAATTTCAGCAGGCATGGCGCCTACCCTATCTTGTAGAGCACAATAAATTTAGTAATTCAGGCGATTTAAAAAACATCGTAGGAACGGTTTTTGAGAAAATCACAAGAAAGTGAAAAATGACACGAACAAACTTCTACTTCCGGTTGACTGATTTTGATGAAAATGTTCATGTCGGTTCCTCTAGTGGTATCTAACTTTAGTTTCTGTTACACGCACGCACACGCGCGCGCGCGCGCGCGCGCGCGCACACACACACACACACACACACACACCAATCGATAAATACGTACATGTTTTTTGGGTTCAGGGGGTCTGAAAACGTGTAGATCTGGTGAAAACTCGATTTCGAAAATCGGTATGAAACAATAGGTACTTTCCTTCCTATATATCCATATAGGAAGTTAAATAATTCTATATATTCATATAGAAAGTGAAAAGGAAATAGACATATTTTTCCAAAATAGTAGAGCAACTATACAGAGTAAGCTGTGTATGAACATAATAAATAGTAAATTTCTCTTTTTACCTTTTTGTGAACTCCGGAATTCTTTATCGTAAAGATGAAAAGCTTTTGCATGTGCCCTAAGCAAATTATGTCCAGCAAAATACTCTCCAAAACCATGATAATCAAAAACCGGCGCTGAGCATACATCACCATAGCCTGCTATTATTTCTGTAGGTTCATTAAATGTCACCCATAATTTAACCTAAAAGAAACCAACTTAATTAAGAATCAATAAATAAATCTCAATTTTCATACAAAACAACACTCATTTTTTGCAATAAATCATGAAATGAGGATTGAAAAGTGGGAAAGTGGAGTGACAGAATGCAACACCTTCTTTTCCTACTAACCATTATGCTGGCTTAATATTATACAAAAAGAATAAGAATGAAGACAAAACACACGAAATAAGAATAAGAACACAAGGAAGAAGAAACAAAAGAATAACACAAGGAATAAGAATTGACAAAACACATGGCTCTGAAGAACACTGTATGGTTTGACATAGAGGCATTTTTTTATAATATTAACTATAGTTCAGCCGCTCTAAGTTTGCTCCTACTGTCAACAAACCAAAACCAGCTACTACAGGGTGCACGCTAGAGTCCGTGACTTTATGGATGTCGTATTCCTATTAAGATAACTATTTTTTAAATTATGAGTACTTAGAGTACTAAAAACATCAGTCGTGATATGATGTAGGCCTAACAATTTAATTTAGAAAAATACTTTTAAAAGTATTTTGTATTTAAATACTTTTGAAAGTATTTAGTTGTTACTTTTTAATCAGCGTGTACACATTTAGATATAATGCGCATGCTCAGTGACGTCATTATTTGTTTACATTAGGAGCAAACTTAGAACGGCTGAACTATAGGTAATCATTTGGTTTAACCTAACCACACTATTGCACACCGTATCAATATAGTCCATCTACTTACTGTAAGAGTACTCCGCGTGAGGCAAGCGCCTATAGGTTGTAAACGAAAGTTTTACTCTATTTGGCGCGTATCTACCTCTCCGCCTGACAATTATCTTACACTACGTTCCATCATTAAAATATCTACATCCACCTAAAACAAACATAATCCTTTAAGCATTTTCAATTATACCGTTCTGATTACTTGTAATTACTTGTTAATTGTAGTTTCATAAAGAGACTTCTTAATTAATTATTTTAACCGTTACATTTAACAAAACAATTTTTTTCTACTTTTTAATGGTTGCCGCTTTTATATTTCAAAAACTCAACGCATTCACTATCACGCATGTTAACAAAACACAGCTTACAAAACTTTTCGACTTCGGTCTACGAATAAAATCGAAACGAACCGATACAATACGAAAAGGCTGGTTGCCTACGTCGGAGTACTCTTAGCGTAGACAGACTTTTTTCTAGAAATATTATGATGGTTATTCCAGGTTCTTTCAGGATCTGATTAATTCTAATAACAAAAAACCTTATTAAATTTAAAATAAGTATTTATTTGGTAGCGCCCCCGGGCACCATGGCACCTTTTTTGAGAACCACTGATGCAAAGGAATGTGCAGTGAAAAGAAAACATTGTCTATGTCTTCGTTTATCTACATAACAAATTAAATTTATAAAAAAAATTATTACTTCTACAGCTACAATGCAACTGATGTGTACTTGAACATTTAACAGGTAATATTACTGAATTAATAAAACTACCAACAAAAAGAAGCTAACAAGCATTTAAATACCTGCCTATAAATTTAATTAAAGAACTCAAGATAAACTGACCTTATCTCCAAATCTGCTAAACACAACTCTAGCAAATTTTTCAAAATAATCAGCCATTATTGGATTAAGCCACCCACCAAGTTTGTGTAATGGCACAGGAAGATCCCAATGGTAAATAGTCACCTGAAATTAATGCAAATACAATTACAAGACATACCATAATCCCTCTAGAATTTTTAAATTATGATGTAATTAGAGATACATAAGGTACGCATTATGTACCTTAAGAAATTATTAAGACATGGGTGGAATATCATAAACGTTGAATGAACATATCAACGAATTTTCCTATAGCAGTATATAGTACAAAACCAAACTATTGGTCAGTTTTATGTGTAACGTTGTTTTAATTAGATCTACCCAAATCAATCAGAAAAAGGGAAAAAAGATTCAATGAAGAAATAACTGGAAACGTTCTTCTATAATGCTCTAAATAATAAAGTATTAAATAATTATAGCTGTACATATGCTGGTATGGGTATATTGGCCACACTGACGTAACACTCATAAAAGGCACGTGTTGGCCTAATTTAATTGATGATAGTTTGGAACATCTGCAGCAAACTCATCCCAGGTTCATCCTCCGGCTCCAGCCTAAACTACGACCAATCCAGGTGTCGTGTAGAAGATGGAATCTTCTGGTACGTAACTCGATTGCTCATTAAATATGTTATGCTCTTAGATCTGTGTCGTTCATCCAATATTCACCTAATTACCTAAACCATCTCCCCTGGTGCCGGCAGGTACTACACTCCAACCAGTGGTTTAGAAAAAAAATTGAACATGCAAGCTTTATTCAGAAATAGTATAAGCTTAAATTTTGACACTGAAAACAAAACACAGTTATATAAAGACTAAGTTATCATTAATTCAATATTGTAAGATCTAACTGATACAGAAAATTTTCTGCCCATTAACAAATAAACCGGAGCTGTTTCTTTTTCTTTAAGTTTTTATTCATATAGCAAATCTACCATTATTCATTAGAAAAGCATATATACGCCAGGTTCATTTTTTCAATAAAACAATTGTAACAAAAGTATCAAAGCCGGGAACAGTTCTCCTCCTCCTCCTCCTCCTCCTCCTCCTCCTCCACCCTTCCCCCTCTACCCTCCCCCTTCATCTCCTTCTTCAGGTGTCTATCCATTTTGAATGTTGGCAACCATCATAGTAATTCTCACTTTGTTCATTTCACTCCAAAATAGCTCTTCAGAGCTTTTTCCAAACCAAGTTCTCAGATTTTGAAGCCACAACACCCTTCTTTTTCCAGGCCTCATTTTCCATACGTGATTCATTCCGCATGAAATGTTTAAAATATTGGAGTTTTGTACGCTTAAGACATGGAAATGACTTCAACATCTTTCTTCATTCTCCTGAAAGTCTCTTTATTTGGCATTCGAGTAGTCCATGGGACCCTCAAAATTCGTCTGTAAAGCTACAACTCAAATGCCAGCTCCAAATGCAGTTTCCTTGTGATGGGTTTACTCAAGGTCCCCAACTATATACCATACAGGAGCACAGAGAAGACATAACAACTAAGATGAATCATATTTTTCACAAGGGTAAGGTTGTAGGATTCTTGAAAATAGGACAAATTTTATTACATACTGCTCTTGGCTTGCCTATACAGCATTTTATTTCCTGTGTGTTGTCCCAGTGCTCATTTATCATGGTTCCCGGGTAACAATACTTTTGTAATCTCTCTAATTATTCACATGCTCTCTGCTAATTATCATGAACTTCATTTTTAGAACCTTGATACCTAGTCCAAACGACTGACTGTAGTCAGTCCATCAATTTTTGTAAACCTTCCAGGCTGTCAGCAAGTACCATGGTGTTTCCTCCTATAGTAATGAATTAACATAGAGTCCGTTCCACCAATAAAAAAAGTCAGTAAATATAAGGATTATTCGGTGAACCTCTGGGGGAAAACCCGCATAAAAGTGTAAATTTGTTTTTATAGAACATCTCCTGCCTAATGATCTTCCCCCTAATGGACAACTATCCATTAATTTTCTGATGAATGGCAATAATTTCTAAAAAGAATCTCGTATTATCATCTTTATTTTAGATCTCCTATTTTACAGTCATAAATCAAAATATAGATTTTGGTTAGTTTTCTGCAAATCTATTATCTATCTATTTACACGATTCATTTGAGCCCACTTTGGGGGAAATCGGTGAAGGTTTAGGTGGTTAAAATCGTGTTGATAACACCTGCTCGCTATTAATATATAGATACTGGGACTACATACAAGTAGTTACAGCTTGTCTGACAGTTTGAGTGAGCTGCATGAGTAGTGAGGAATAGTCTGTTACCTACACACCAGAATTCTGTTTTAAAGTGGCAGCAACCTACTAAGTGTTGCCATCACCTTATTATTACTACATCTTATTGTCAAATTATGAGCGTGATGATATCATTTTGATAGTATGAATTGTGTAATGATATAATTTATAAAATGTTATACAGTAATAACCAGAAACAAGATTAAACAAAAACAACTATGGCTGCCTCCATGGCCCAGTGGGTGATGCACTTCACTGTAAAGTGAAGTTTGATTCCCGACCAGGGTCTGGAAAATTATTACATGTTCAAACCCATCAAAGTAGTCACTAATGACAGAGATGTTGATCTAAATAAACTAAAAATAATAATAATAATTTAAAGTATACAGTATTCATTAAGTGCTGAAAGTAAGCATTTCGCATAAACCACTGTCACAGCCAGTGGCTGTTCAGTGACTATAGGCCAGAGAATACTTGGAAAATATCCACCAGGTAAAAAGATAACAAAAAGAGCTAACAATTCACTCCTCAGAAAATTACTCATTAAAATTTAAATAACGGGTGTTTTATTAAGGACACAACCCTGATTGTAAGAAGATAGAAGTAATGCATCAGTAAATTTTCTGTCCCCCAATCGGTATGCTGGCAACAGTGTACTCAAGGCCAACTACCTAAGACAGTTAAAATGTTCCAGTCAAGCATTAGTGTGGTGACAGCAGTCGTTTCGTTATATTGTGTCAGCAATGGTTTTTTCCAAGGAAGAACGCATGTTTATTGTAGAGACTTACATAGCGAGTAAATCTTACAAATGTGTGCAAGATAAGTTTTAGTTAAAATTTCCCCGTTCTGCCGTTCCGAATAAATCATCAATATTGCGTTTGATAAATAAATTCTGTACAACTGGGAGTGTACTCGATGAGAAAACACCTCGCCAGCCAACAAAGTTAACAGCTGAAGTTCTCGAAGATTTGAAAAATCGTTTGACTCAATCACCTAAAAAATCGCTTAGAAGATTATCATAGCAAGCTGGGCTAACATTAACTACTGTTTTCAGAGCTACGAAAAAGTTACATTTGCATCCTTATCACATACGAAACTTATCTCGCACACATTTGTAAGATTTACTCGCTATGTAAGTCTCTACAATAAACACGCGTTCTTCCTTGGAAAAAAACCATTGCTGACACAATATAACGAAATGACTGCTGTCACCACACTAATGCTTGACTGGAACATTTTAACTGTCTTAGGTAGTTGGCCTTGAGTACATTGTTGCCAACATACCGATTGGGGGACAGAAAATTTACCGATGTATTACTTCTATCTTCTTATAATCAGGGTTGCATCCTTAATAAAACACCCGTTATATTAAATTAAATAATTTAAAACCTTAAAATACCCATTAGTTTTTAATGGGTTGATGCTTTAGCATATTAAAAACTAAAATTAACCCGATTTATTATTGAAAATAATGTCACAGCCTTCTAACACACTCGCTTTTTTACGACACTGATCAGGGTCATAATAGCACAGTGCAGAAGCAAGGTTAAGACTGACAAGTAAAAAATTAAAAATATAAAATTAAACAGAAACCCCCAATAAATTTTATTAGAATACAAATTCTAAAGTCTAAATAAATATAAAAAAGAATTAGTTACCATAGGAGTAATTCCATTCCTCAAAAGTTCATCGATTAAATTACTATAATACAATATACCTTTCTCATTAACTGCATTTTCTTCACCAGTTGGTAAAATACGTGACCATGATAATGAAAATCGATAAACATCAAACTGCAAACAGAAACAGTTAATAAAACAAAATATAAATGAACATTAAGTAAGTAGCTTCTATGTTGTGTTATTGCGTTGTTTAGGGTGTCAGCTGAAAGGCCGGTTTGAACCTCTAGAGGCTTTACTAAGTAAAACGAGGGGTAAAGTGGTTTGCAATTGCCTTCTTCACCGAGTGAACTAGCCTATGCGTATCAGTATGCCAGGCCCTCCAAAAAGCATCTATTTTCCAACCTGCAAATAACACCTTCACTTCATTCACCACAGGATCTGGCTGTATAATGAAATTCATTATTCTCAGAGGAGATAACTCTGACTAGTGTCTTTTACACCTCTACCTCTTCTATTTTTAAATATTTTAGTCATACAAAATTGGCTGACCATGTGATAAGAAACAGAACTATTTTCTGTATCCCTGGAACTAGCAGATTGAGAGCAAATAATTTAACACTCCACCTGCCTGTTATGGTAAAGTAGCTAATTTATCAATTGTTTTGTCTATATTTTTTACCACATCTTAAAATAATTTAAGCCAAATATTCTTAAAGAAACTTTAACAATGTAAATCTTATTCAGAAATTTGAGCACTTGAAACTCTGCACATTAGGCACTTGGTAGCCTCGGACCTCCAAGCTAATATATCAAAAATACTGCTGAAAACAAATTGAAATTACTTCAATTTTTGTAACTCCTTATTGTTAACTAAAAACTACTGAAGGTTACCTAAATGTGTTAATCTCCAGCTGATGCCATTTTTTTTTTTTTTTTTTTAATGTCCGACTCTTCTGCAACTTATTATTACTAATGCAGACGGTCAAGGATGAAATGATTTTTTGTAACGTATGAAAAGATGCCATGCCTGAATGGGATTCGAACCCAAGACCGCATGATGAAAGGTGAGCACATTACCAACTACGCCAATGCGGCCGGCAGCTGACATCATATTGATTCACCTAAAGTAAGTAGTATTAAAATACAGTTTAAAACTACTTTTAATTTCAATTGAGCAAAAAATAGAACCCACTTTTCAGTGTGCTAACAAGGAAAATTTTCCTAGCTTGAGATAAATCTAGTAGTAGTAGCTTGAGATTTTTTATCTCAAGCTACTTTTTGTAACAAGAACAAAAATCATATCATAAGTTTACAGGATGACTGATTCATAGGTTCTATGCTTACAGGATGCATTACAGTACTAGTGATAACGGCTCAGTTTTTATAACACTGTGATATTTGATTCTTTGATCTTCTTTACTCCCTTACACAATCCATCCACTGTTATTATGAACAGGTTGGGGGATAATACACTTCCTTGCTTCAGCCACTTTTTACTGCAAACCACTCTGATTGACATACTCTTGCCACAGCTTCTACTTTCCTCATACATACATACTCTTTACCATCTGCACTATCTCCTTGTGTACACCCCCTCTCCACAAACTCACTTTGTACATCCCCTCTACCTATGATGTTGTATCCCTTCGCTGTACCCAAAAATAATATGACCATCCTTTTATTAAACTCCCAGTTCTTTTCACAAACCTGCCTCAACACATATACCGCATCTGTTTTTGCTCTTCCAAGACTAAATTCAATAGCTCTTCTTCTAGTACTGTTTCTACTCTCTCTAAATACGTCTTTTTTCGAACAGCTTCATAGCGTGTGAAAGGACAGTGTGTCTGTGGTTTCACACTTTTTTATCTCCCATTTTTAAATACAGGAATGATAACCCTTCCAGAAATACCCTTCTTCCAGAAATTCATTTCTCCTTCTATACAGCTCTAAAGAGTTTGTACAACCGCTGCATTCCAAACACACCAGTTGCCTTTATCATCACCACAATCTCACACATGCCCAGTGCTTTTCAGTACTTAATGTGTTTCAATGCATCTTCTATTTCTTTCAAGACTACATAATAACCCTCCTAAGTGATCTCTACCAATCCTAGAGAATTTCCATTATATGCCTGTTTCCTGAACAGCAAACGCTCAAAATATCCTCATCTGCTTGATATATCCTTCCCATTTACTGTCAATACTCCATCCATCCTTATCTTTCATAAACCTAGTTTCTTATTTCCCTGTGCATCCGTACTTAGTTCATCAGAGAATTCCACCCAGCATTTTTGTTTCTCATTGATGACCACATTTTGTATTCACTTTTCTCCTTAAATAGAACAATATAAGGAGGCTTATACTGTTCTCTGTTTTCCACCTTTTGACTTAGTCTCGATTTTCCATGCCTCCTTTTTTATTCTATTTATTATTAATTAAAAATTGAACTACAGAACAGTTCAGGCAATCAGTTCTTACAGTTCAGGCAAAAAATACTGATAATTCTCACTAGTACTTATCTTTACTACTCTAGAATGAATACATAAACAAAAAGCATTTACTTAATGTTACATAATATTGAAAGTTGACTAAAGTCCAAATTAAGCAGAGGAACTTTGCACATTGTGACATACATACATTATACACATCAGCTCAAATTAGGGTAACAGGGACAGTTGTGTATAGCAGTAACGTGCAAAAGAGCAGGCGTAAAACAAAAAAAAATAATAAGTTCAAATATCTTAAGACTAAATACATCTGAAATAATACAGCTAATTATAGTGTATTAATTAACATACGCCAATATTTTTTATAAGTTCAACATCTTTCTTGTATTGATGGTAAGAATCACAAGCAATATCTCCATCAGAGTGATCTATTACTAAATCCCGTCTGGTGTGAGTATAAAGATCCCATATATTTTCACCTTTACCTGAAAACAAAATTACAATTTTTCTAGGAACTCGCAAAAAATCATTAATTTGTACATGAAATGCAACTTAAATATTTTACTCATCAAAATTATTTTAATTACATCAATAGAGCTACAGAACATTAAAAAAGTGTTCAGAATTTAATAATTTTATAGATTTTGCTTCATACTGCAAAAAAATACTATACATCTTATCACTGCCCTTCAGTATAGGCCTACAAGTACATTTCAATTTAATTTATTCATATAAGTATAGCATTTACGTAATTTCATTCTAACATAATATATTTAGACCAAGGTGAAATACAATATTTTTTATAAATATTCATCTCTTATCATATGTGTTCGATGCGGTAATCAAATGGTATTATGATTCCTACATCTGCTAGATTCGTTAGGGTGGTTGGATCGATTACAACCGGGAAACAAAAGGCGCGATGTGAATTCGACGCGCACATTAGGCGTAACGCTTTGCTCGTTAAGGAGTAGGGAAGTTTGGAGGATAGACAGGAACATATACAGGGAATAACACTGCAATTAATAATGAGATTAGCAGTACTTACTCGATTTTGAGTGCGTAGATTTCCCAGGATGCTTCAATTCGTTGACGCCGTTGTAGGAAAACACTAAATGTTCGATTAGATCTGTACAGATTTCACACAATAAACAAAGGCACGTTAAGAGTACACATAAAGCACTGCTAACACTTGGATAATTGCAGTTAGGATAGCGGTTTACAAGTTCGAGACACGAGGTAACACAAATTGCACAAAGTCCGGTAATTAATTGAATAAAGACCATGAATAGTTCCTTACATAATTGTAAGCGCGTTCACAAAGAATAGCTTCGTTGCTTGGGGCCGTAACTAACGTGTTAACGGCAACATTAAGTTGGAATAACCAACGCGTTAAATGCAGGTGACGCCAGCACTCGAGGCTGCGAGCGTCCGTTTGACCGCTATGCGATACGCGACCGAACAGTTAGCTGGTTTGACTTGAAGTGAAGGAGAATTGGGACGAAAGGAGCAATGGCGGAGTGAGCACGGGAAATTGGTCTAATTTTGCTATTGGCGGAGGACGAGCCACGTGATCAAGGATCACACATGCGTAGAACTAATTAATGAGGTAATCGATGCAGAATCAATATTAGGGTTTTATTCGAGCGGGAAGATCATATTCTAGAATGATCGGCGGCGCGGGTATTTGAATCTATTGTAACACTGAACAATATGACAAACAGGTTAATAACAAGTATATAAAAATAGTATCATTTTAAACAAGATAGAGAATGGTTTGGCTCATTCACAGCTATAGTCAGCATAACTACTGCTTGACAACGATCGAAATAGGATTCCCTCCCTTCCCGAATTCTTCCATTCCCGTTCGCACTACGTGCCGGATCGAATACATCGGTATGCTCAACACAAATGAGCAATTAATATGAATATCACTTATACTAGATTCTTGTTATCCATAACATTTTGTACAGATTATGTGACCACCAGCAGAAAGTCATTAGTGTTTCCATTATTTTTGTTTACTATTAGGTATTGTAATCATAATATAACTCAGCAAGTTCTTAATTTATAATGTTGACTGTTAATGTAAATAATTTATACGATTTAATTATTAAATGGAGTAAGCATTATTCTTTATTTACTTGAGAGCAGCTAATAAAAACTATGCTTTTACTTCAGTTTTACAGTGTTAGCGACCATGCAATATTGGTTTTGTAGTCAGTGCAGTTTTATTATGTTTTGGGTTTGATTAGTTGTTCAATATTCAGATAAATTTGTTTCGATTAAACAAATTACAGTGTAGGCCTAAGTGTATATTTGTGATTAAAACAGGTACAGGTTAAATAATTGCAAATAATAATAAATAATAAAGTAATAGTAATCATGAATATAAATACTGTTGTAGTATTGAGCTGTAGTAGTAGGCTGACTATCCGAGCTAATGTTTTTGGGACGGTGCGTAATGCGAGGTGGCGTAGATGAAGTGCGGAAGGGAGGGAATCCTATTTTGAAACTTGTCGGACAGTACTTAATTCATAAATAAATCTTTATCATTCATCCAGCAGCTAGTAAGTGTAGAACCAACCTTACAACTGTTCAACATCTTACTCACAATAGAAGCAACACGAGATCAAATGGCTGGCTCTAGGTGTATTGGTAAGCACAACTGGCTTTTAAACCAAGGGTCCCAGGTTCAATTTCTAGTCAGGTCTGGCGTTTTTCATTACTCATTTTCATCTACCGTAAAAATTATTCTATTAAAACTATTGACTATATGCTGAAACTCTATTAACTATATATTAGTATGGGATAATTCATCACAGTGTAACATGGAATGAGTTTTTAAAATACAGAAAAAAGCAGTCAGATGTATGATGGGAGTCAACCACCTTACCTCATCCAGATCGCTATTTAAAGAGCTGCAATTGCTCACAGTTCCTTCTTTGTACATTTTTGAAGTTATAATGTACGTAAAGCAAAATACCTTTTACAGAATTTAGATGTTCACAACAACTACACAAAAAACAGAATTGATTATTATGTTGCTAATCTCAACACTAAATTTTTTGAACAAAAACCAACTTATGCAGGTAGAAAATATATCAATAAATTGCCACAAGGTTTAAAAAGTTGTGACAATTTAAGTCATTTAAAAAAAAAGTTAAAACAATACTTGATTGATGAAACATTTTACAGTGTGCATGAATTCCTTTGTAAATAGTTTTTGGTTGAAAATTATTTAACTTCTAATTAAAAAAATATTGTGTACTATTTTATACAAAGGGGTTCATGACAAGCCTACTAAGTTAAGCAGTAGCGGAAATAAATTATTGGTAAGTGATGAATTTATCATTGCGTTTAACTTTTTAATTTTGCGTGCTATTTGATACAAAGAGGTTCATGACAAGCCTACTGAAGTAAGCAGTAGCAGAAACAAATTTTTAGTGGTAAGTGATGAATTTATCATTGTTATTAATTTTTTGTTTATCAGTTTTAACTTGACATGTCCTATACTCCCTTTTGGAGTCTCCTGGATGCAAAAAAATAAATATCATTAACTGAAGACAAATATAGATGTGGGGGGGGGGACTGTATGAAAACCCTGTGTAATTCCAGACTATTAAAAGTAAATAAAAAACCATAAAAGCTTGTGAAGAACAACAGACTGAATAAATAAATCTTACCATCTTCATTCCAACCACCTTCAATTTGATAAGCTGCTGTTGAACAACCAATAATAAATCCATCTGGGAAACTATCTACATCTGCACCACTCTCAGAATCACCTCTCATGTGTTTTGAATTGTAGAATTTATTTAATGAAAGTTTACTTGCATTTGATGGATCTGCTGTAAAATTTAAAATTTAAAGGGACAGTTAGAGAATCAACAGACAACTAGACCATTTAATAGACTTAAACAACAAAACAGAGATTTATTTTCTTTTTAACGATTTAAGATACTGAGAATAATTATAATAAACCAGTTTAACAAAACATAATAGTTGACTCTTTTACACTAAAAAAACATTTATGAAACACAAATAACAAAACAGAAATACTGTAGGCATAATAATTAAAATTATTTTATGATTTACATCGTCACTGACACATTAATATTTACTACTTACTTAATACATTAACATTTGCTACTTGAAATGAAATGAAATAAAAAGCACTTTTAAAACAAACAGTAAATACCACTGTTCGATTTTATAGCTTCAACTAAAAGTAGAAAAAAATTAATAATTGAAGCAACATAATTACCTTTAATTTTCTGAACATCGTAACTTTCATTACTGAAAACACTAAACAATTTCTTTGAAATTACGCTATTTTCTTGTACATCACAATCAGAAAATTTCAGGAGACCACAAAAACAAATTATTAAAAGAATAAAAATAACAATAACAGAATGTGGCTTTAAAAATTTACAGTACATGTTCACAGTATCAAACAAATCAATGTAATATCACAAAATTCAAAAAACTCTTGTAGTATGTACAGGTGAAAGGTCCCTGTACTCTGCGTCCATTATTTACATTGGTCTTATCTCAACATGATAAACAAACTTGAAGCTTATGGTATTAGTTTGCAGTGAAGATATAAAGGTCTTAGCTTAAAAATAGTAATTTTTTAGGAGAAGCAAATGAAAATTTGAGACAGTATAATTTATAGATTTTTTATTATTCAAGAGGCTTTACAATTGCCTTTTCCAAAAATTGTTTACATAATTTGTTATACTTTTCTTTTGTTTTCTACTTAAAAACTAAAATAAAAATACCTAATACATATATATGCTGTGGCCCTTCATTGGGGGGCTAATTCATGACTTAAGACCTTCATACCGTTTACAGTGCACCTTTTGACTTTGTAAATAATTCTTACTAGTAATATATTTATTTCTGTACACATTATTGAGATAAAAGTTTATGAATACATTTTATAATATCAAGAATGATAACATTTTATTTTATAATGGTATATTTTAACAAAACAATACAAAAAATATTATTTGTTAATCAAATTACATCAATTCCCATTTTGAACAAAGCTAATATTTTATGTTTTGCTAAAAGTTACTCTATACATTTAGGTACGATTATTATATTACAAAATTATTTCCAATTATTATTAAGTTATGTGTAAGTATTAGTCTAAATTTTTTTTGTAATCAGTCTCTTGAGTGGTTTCATGCAGTTCTATCTTGCGCAAGTTGTTTCATATCTGTAACATCTTTCGTAATTTTCTTTAAATAGCCTAAATTTATAAGTTTACTGTCACTTAATTATATAATTTCTTTTCTAATATTGCAAATTGAAAAGTTCAGACTCTAAAACTGGAAGTATACTAAAATTTTAAAGATAACCATTAATAAATTTATATTTAAATCTGATTTTCTAAACTGTTACACAACAGTAGCTTAAACTATAATAAAATATTTCTTCTTAATATAAATTCAAAAATAAAATCCCTGAAGCTCTTCATAAACTTTATAAAGAAGTTAGAAATTTTATAAAAGAAATGTCTCATCATGAAATTATTCTAAAACTACATCTAGTTATTATTTAGTGAATCAGTATCAAATATAATCTTCCAAATAGAAAATTATTATGAGAATTATTATGCAGGGAAGGATCCGAGGAAGAAGAGGCGTAGGAAGAAGACGCATCTCCTGGCTGAGGAATCTTAGAGAATGGTTCAACTGTAGTTCATTGCAACTATTCAGAGCAGCAGCCAGCAAAGTGACCATAGCCATTATGATATCCAAGCTCCGATAGGAGATGGAACTTTAAGAAGAAGAAATAGAAAATATATTTCATACAACAATAAAGCAAGTGTGCCAAGTAAGGAAAATTAAAAAATTTTTAAACCAAATTTTCAAAAGCTACAATATTTGACATAATACTGAACTTGCTGCAAAGATAAAACAAAATAAGCCAGGTAAATTTATATTTCACACAAATATTTTTCAAACGAATAGTAATATTGGTATGTAAAAACAAGCAACATTAAGTTAGGTTTCCATTTTTTTGGTCTTAAATTTCATCTGGTTGTATTTGTATCAGGTCAGGATCAATACATTTAGCATCAGCTATTGTTTTTAAATTTAAACAAATGTCATGAAATAGTATTGGTCACAGTACCTCAAACACTGTGTTTTCGTTACTGTGGTATTGGTGCTACACATTCAAGCAAGTCTTTCCTCTTTTCTTCTGAAATTGGAACCTCTAATTCATATTTAGTGTTTATACTAACACTCTGAAGACTCTTCTTTCCTCTTCGAAGAAAGTTTACTCGATTGAACGAACCTTCTTGAAGACTCTCCTGACAACAGAATACGCCTTCTTGTCCTTTAAAATATTTTAACAACACTGTACATCTTGCCATCTAAAAGAGTCTCCTTTTATGTTTATTTTTTAACTGCCAGGACGGTTCTTAACAGGGCTGCAAAGTTGAGCATAACATTTCTAGTCATTTCGACCACTTCAAATTTATTTTTTTTAGTTGATCTCACCAATTGGTATTGGTGAAATAAGTAAACTACTATTGGTATACAGGTTAACTCAACTTAAGACAACTAAACCTTAAGCTTTTGTACAGCTAAACAAGACTGAGAAACTAAATAAACTACTGTTGGTATAAAGGTCTTAACTCAACTTAAGACATTTTGTACAACTAACAAATACTGAGAAACTAAATCTATAGGTATCATTTACTAAGACTTTTATACCGTTACGTGAAGAGAACATTTTTATAAAGCCATTTAAACCAGTCAACATAATTCACTTCAGGAGATAGCTACACTGAAGTCCTTTGTAGCAATTAAAAGAGAAAATTTTTTCTGAATAGGGTAGTGCACTTAAATCAAAACCAACAATTTTTGACTTGAGACCTTTATACCTATCACCACAGTTACAGGTGTACTCTTCAGTGGTTTATGACCTACCTCAAAGAAACAACAATCTGTCAACTTCTCACGTATTCATAAATATGTAGATCCAATTTCCTATAAATTTAAAGATGCCCCACAGGGTAATGTTTTAGGACCCATGTTATTCTTAATTTTTATAAATGATCTTGACTTTCTTGCTCTGCTGCTCCAAACAGTGTTACTTTATTTGCTTACGATACAATAACTCTAAATGATAAAAACTTTCAACAAGGTTAAGATAAAACTAAAGACATTAAGTACGCTTGTAGATTAGATGCAAATAACCATGTTCTCAATCCAGGTGAAACCGTAATCATGTGCTTCACAGACCATAAAAAACTAGACAACCAAAGTAAAAATATTTACTTTATTACTTTACTTATTTACACTAATGACAATTCTTCAGTATTTACTGTAAAAGGTACAACATTTTGAGAAGTAATATTAAGACAGAAAGTTATCCTGGAACTATATCAATTAGAACTAATGATAGTAATATTGTTTGCAATAAATTGAATCTTACTGATACACTTTAAAACGCTTAAATAAGAAGTTGAGTGTACCAATACTTTTAAATTTTTTTTATGCTTCTTTATTCCCACAAAATACAATGTTGCTTCTTTTCTTTGGGATCTCTGGGAAAAGGAAATACCATTTTCGGGATGCAAAATGGGTGTTTTAGGATTATTTTAGGCGAAAAGTTTTGTAAACCCTTTTTTAAAGAACTAAATTTACTAATGTTTCCATGAATTTACATTCATAAGTGTGCATTATTAAAAAAAGTAAAAGAACATTTTTTTTGGTAAAGATATTTAATCATACCAGACCATATCTCTACGAATCATTTTAAAACTGTTCAGTGTAGAACAACCATATACAAAAGCATGTACTACGCTTCTGCTTAAATTTATAATAACCTATGAATACTAATTAATTTATAAGATCTCCCAATATACATTTTTAAACATGAACTCATACAGTTTCTGCTAGAAAACAATATAATAACGGGTGATTCAAAAAGAGCGCCGGCTTTTAAACGGCTGGTAAATTTTTGTTTATCAGTTGGCAACATTGTTAGACCTCATTTCTATTTCAGAGAACATTCCGATTGACGATTCAGTTGTAGTTTCGCTTGTTCGCAGTGTAGTACTCTCGCAGTCTGTGTCTAACCATGGAAAAGTTTACTATTGCACAACAAGTGTTAATCGTCAAAACATTTTACCAGAGTGGAGAGAGTTATGTGGCTACTGTCAGGCGACTTCGCGGTACTCTAGGACGTAATGAAGCACCGAATGAATCAACAGTTCGCAGGCTCATGAAAAAGTTTTTTGTGACGGGTTCAACAGTCGACCTTAAAAGTTCTGGACGTTGTCGTTCTGGCCGAACTGAGCAGAACGTTGCGTTGGTTTGTGACAGTGTGGCTGTTAGCCCAGCAAAATCAATACGTCGCCGTTCTCAACAATTGGGTTTACGATGTTCTTCTGTACGGAGAATTCTTCGGTACGATCTCCAATATCACCCGTATAAAATTCAGTTGACGCAACATTTGAAAGTGGCAGACCACCAGAAGAGACGACAGTTTGTTGACTGGGTATTGAAAAAATGGCAGGATGATGACACCTTCGCAAACAAAATCATTTTCAGTGATGAGGCGCACTTCCACTTAAACGGTTTTGTTAATAAACAGAACTGCCGTATGTGGGGTTTAGAAAACCCTCGCGTGGTTAATGAAAGGGAAATGTATGCACAGCGAGTGACAGTTTGGTGCGGCTTTTGGTCGGGCGGTGTCATCAGCCCTTACTTTTTTGAAAATCAAGAAGGACAAGCCGTGACAGTAAATGGAGACCGATACCGTACGATGATTAGGGAGTTTTTGTGGTGTCATTTGGATGGAATGGACATTGACGAGTTGTGGTTTCAACAGGATGGTGCCACCTGTCACGCTGCACGAGAAACAATGTTGTTGCTCCGTGAACGGTTCCAGGATCGCATCATTTCTCGTAATTCCGACCATCAATGGCCACCAAGGTCGTGTGACTTGACGCCTTGTGACTTTCATCTTTGGGGTCATCTGAAGTCATTGGTGTATGCCAATAAACCCCGAAACTTGTCGTGCAGTAATATCCAATTTCATGGACAGAGTTGATGCGTGCCAGCGCAGTAGAGGAGGACACATGCATGACATCATTTTTCATACATGAAATCGGAAGGTAAGATGAACTTGTTGATGTATTTATTTTCAGTTTTTCAATAAAATAAATCTCTTAATTTGATATATCAAAACCGGCGCTCTTTTTGAATCACCCTTTATTAATAAATTCTTTACGGTTTACTTAATTCAATTTTTGAAAAATTGGGTTTGCCTGTCTCGTTTGTGTATACACGTTTAACAATTAAACCACATTTAATAAATAACCATGTTTGTGGTAATTAAATATTTTCTTTCTAATGCAATTAGAAATAAAGAGTTACTTACCTTTGTTATTTTTTAATTTCAATATTGTATCAAATTTTTTACCAATTTATAATAAATTTCTTTTGCTGTTTTTATCATTAAAAGTGAGATCTGTTTAATGGACAATTTCTGTTGACTTGTGAATATGAACACTGTAAAATATTTAAGATTAATTTGTAACCAGTTACTCCATATTTTCAGCTACTATAATTATATTTTTAAATTAAAGGTTTTCAAAGACGAAGGTTCCTGGTTCAAATTCTAGTAAAGGTAGTTACTTTTATACGGAGTTGAATACTTCTTAAAGTTCCATCTCCTATCGGAGGTTGGATATCATAATGGCTATGGTCACTTTGCTGGCTGCTGCTCTGAATAGTTGCAATGAACTACAGTTGAACCATTCTCTAAGATTCCTCAGCCAGGAGATGCGTCTTCTTCCTCGGATCCTTCCCTGCATAATAATTCTCAGCAACTCATATTTTTCTCCTCTGGTTATGTGACCCAAATATTCTAGTTTTCTTGTTTTAATACTCTTCATAACTTCTAACTCCTTATTTAAACGTCGTAGCACCTCAACATTGGTAACCCTTTGGACCCACTGAATTTTCAACATTCTCCTGTAACACCACATTTCGAACGCTTCTATCTTCTTTATGTGTTGTTTCTTCAATGTCCAAGCTTCCATTCCATATAGTACGATAGAAAATACGTAACATCTTAGAGCCCTCAATCTGAGAAGCATGTGAAGGTGTCTTTGTTTGTTAGCATTGTCTTCAATTTTATGAATGAATACTATGTTGAATACTATGTACTATGTACTATGTATATGTTGAATACTAGACAGTGGTTACCAGTGTTCTTTGATGGTTGGGGTTTAATTAACCATACTCTCTCAGAAATGGTCAGCCTGGGTCTGTACAAGACTACACCTCATACACATCATTCTCATCTCATTGGGTTGCTTATTGTTCTGAATTTAACAGATTGCAACGTACACACATTAGGGATAAAAAAAATCTGGGGTGGAACATTCACACAACTTTCTCTTGCCAATGGAAATAATTAACAATAAACCTAACATTAGTAATAAAACATTAGAAATAAGGAAAAAACTAACCTCAATAAACATAACCTTATTTCAATCATGAGTGAAAGATGCAAAATGAAAATCAACCACAGTTTGGCTTAAAAATATGGAAAATCACTCTTTCACACTAAACTAGGCTCTGTAGAGAAAAATGCTATAAATAAAAGTTGTAATCTTTTAATTTTCTATAAATTTGATTATACAATTTTGTCGTAAAATGCATACTAAGGCTGAAATCTTAAAAACATTGATTTTTCACGTTTTCATGAGAAAAAAAACAGAAAATCACTAATTACTGCTAAACTAAGCGTTATACAAAAAAATGTTTGAAATAGAAGTTGTAGGATTTTAAATTCTCTACATGTTTTATTATAAACACTTTTGCGCTAAAATGCATATTTAAGCATATTTTTATATATTATCTAGATTATATTATATATTAATCTAGAAATATTAGAAATAAATAACAAAACAAAATGAAATTGAAATTCTGGAAAAATATTATATTTATAAATACAATAGCAGGGAGAAATTAATGAACACACAAATTGAATACGACAATCAACTGATTAAGTTGGCAAGACTGTTTTAAATATAAGAATCGACTATTCCTTATCTACCATGGTAGGAGCAGGAAGTTTTAAATTTTGACTTGTAATAAATGTTAATTTACTGAAGATGTGTACAAGATACACGAAAGCGCTATAAACATTGGTAAGTGTTTTATGTTACCGTATTCTGGTGGTTAGAAAATATATATTTCAATTTCAAACTAATTTTAATCATGAGTGAAAGACGCAAAATGACAATCGACCTCAGTTTGGCTTAAAAATACGGAAAATCATTCTTTCGCGCTAAACTAGGCTTTGTAGAGAAAAATGCTGCGAATAAAAGTTGTAGATCTTTTAATTTCCTATAAATTTGATTACACACTTTTGTCGTGAAATGCATACTAAGGCCGAAATCTTAAAAAAATCAATTTTTCACACGTTTTCGTGAGAAAAAACAGAAAATCGCTAATTACCGCTAAACTAAGCGTTATACCAAAAAATGTTAGAAATAAAAGTTGTAGGATTTTAAGTTCTCTACAACTTTTATTACATAAATTTTTACGCTAAATTGCATATTAAAGCCGTAATCTTAAAAAAACAACGTTTCTATGTGAAAACGCCCTCACCAAGAATTTCAGCAAACATGGCGCCTACCCTATCTTGTAGAGCATAAAAAAATTAGTACATCAGGCGATTTTAAAAAAATTGTAGGACCAGTTTTTGAGAAAATCGCAAAAAAGTGAAAAATTACACGAATAAACTACTACTTCCGGTTGACCGATTTTGATGAAAATGTTCATGTCGGGTCCGGTAGTGGTATGTAACTTAAGTTTCAAGTTTCAAGTTTGAACAATGTTCCGTTCTTGAGATATTCTGTTCACACACAGACCAATCGCTAAAAACATGTTTTTTGGGTTCAGTGGGTCTGAAAACGTGTTGTAGATCCAGTGAAAACTCAATTTCAAAAAATCAACATGAAAACAATACGTTTTTCCTATATATTCATATAGGCAAGAGAAAGTAGAAAAACAGTCTAAAAATTGAACAATCAGTTAATTCTGGTTACAAGCTAATAGGCCAACTTGAAGATAACAAACATCTATAAATTGTTACATAATAGCATAGTCAGCAGAGGATATATACTCCACAAATGCTTAATACTTTAAATTCTCTCACCATTCAAAAGTATGACAGTGCTACCATATAAATAGTTCCCTTAATACACCGTTTTATTTTTATTTTCCCTTCTTTAGAAATTCATAAGCACATATTTGAGATGTCTGTACTTAGTAGCCAAAAGTTGAGATCAATGAAATCACTCTCCTCACGCAAAAAATTACAACTTTCACCTCAGAAAAAGTTTTTGGAAATAAAACTCAAACAATTCTGTAATCAAAAATCTTTATTCTTCCACCAGTAAATATCTGATAATGAAAATCAACATTTTAAAATACTGTACTCTTTTATAATCTATTGGAAAGCTTTCTTTTCTTTCATCTGAAACCACTTTGCAGGCTTTAATAATCTCTTGTAAATTGTTTATCATCGCTTTCTTTAGGAATGCTGTCATTATAATCATGTCATCACTACAAAGGATTAGGTCACTGACCTCTTCCAGCTCCTTTATCTCTTAAAATGTCTTCCTACCCTGTGAAAATGTATTTGATCATCCTAACAATCTAAAAACAAATAATAAAATGAGCCTACAACATTTTTGGCTTTTACAAATATTTTTTAGGAACTTTTCTCGTTTTCATTACTTCTTGAAAAAATTTTACAGATTTCTTTGGAGTTCTTGTACGATGTTTATCTTGAAAATCAACATAATACAGTCCAAACCGTTCTCTGAAACAAAATAAGACAACAAAGCTCAACAAATATGTGAATCACTTTTTACATTTTCACTTTTTTATTTTATGTAAAACATATATTTAGTCCTAGATATTTTGAATAACAATAGGTCAGAAAAAATTACTCATAAAAAACAATAGAACTGACACAAAACCCGCCATAAAGATTTAAAAAACAAATACGTCAAAAGTTTCGTGTGGTGTATATATCCAGCCTTCCAGGACGTAAAAAAACATTTTTACAAAATATCTGAATCTGAAAAGAGCACTAAACAACTATTTAAACAAAAGTTTAAGCTAATGAATTTCACAACATTCTTCATTTGACATAAATGGGTCGTCAGCATTTTTTGAAATTTGTTTAATTCCTAACATCATACAAAGCATTGGTTCAAAGTTTAACTTCAGTTTATTTATAAGGATTCTGAATTGCATGACAATGCTTTTTAAGTTAATTCGGAGTTTTTATAAAAACAAAATTTCTAAGCAGGTCCTATGTCCAGAAACAATTGAAGAACTTAGTGGAAGAAGGTGTTATGTAACAAAAAAATAGTTTTGAGAAAATGAAATGAAAATTCTAAAGCTCCCATCTTTTTATGAATTGCCTAATTTCTTTCATTTTGGTAACTACATTTATTATCCACTTCTTTATGCAATTAAAATTAGTTTGAATATTACTTTTCGGTACCATTTTTCTCATCACTTTCTTATGCATCTGACAACTTCGTCCTCTAACATCTGTATCGTATACTATATTCCCTGAGGATGGATAAATGGTATTTCAAAAATACCAAATAACAGCTTTTGCTGGTGAAGATAAATAAAAATAATATCACAGTTAACTGTTATTCTTGTAAAAATATGTCTCTAAGACTACAGTTCATTCTGGTGGAAGGCATTAAGGTAATCTTGACACTTTAATGTACTATAGAACATTAAATTAAGCAGTTGGCTACAATTGTATACCACTACCAGTTATCCACTAGTATTTCCTTAAAATATAGAGATGGTGTTTAAATCTTCATCAATCACAAAAATTAAGTTTTTTAAACTTAGTAAAAAATTTTACATAGCACCTTCATCCACTAAGCTCTTCAATTTGTTTTTGAACTATGGCGTCTGAAAAATTTCATAATTTTCTCTTTTCCAGACTAATTCCTGACACAAAATTTTAAATTAACAGATGTTTTTGAAATAACTTTTACTTAAAAAACTAATAAAAAAATAGATCGTAAAAAATGGATCAGTATTGCTATCAGTTACTGTGGAGAACTTTAACACTATACCTAAGAAAGTCTGCTTTAATGTCTGGTTTCTCCTAAAATTGCTCCTGGAACCTTTTTTAAAGTAAAAAATCATGATGACTAAATCAATAGTTTTCTTATGAATTTCATTCCAGCAATGAGAATAAACAAGTGCCAATTTGTTTTTTTTATTTACAAAAGTCAAAAACAAAACATTTCCAAATACCAAATATTAACTTTCAATTACTTTTCACTACATGCCTAAAAGAAAATTTCTGCCTATTGTTGTCCACTACACATATTTACAAAAAAAAATCATACAAGTAATATAACTACACATTATCTTAATCATTTGGCAACAACACCAAACAGATAATACACAATATACTGGAATTGAGATACTTCAATACTCTTAATTTACCTACATGATGCTTCTTCTTAAAAAACTAAAATGTTTGTGTATCAAACTATAACTTTCCATGTTTATATTTTACAAAATGACATTTACTTATTATCATCATTACCCAAAACAGGCAGGTGGAGTGTTAAATTATTTTCACTCGATCTGCTAGTTCCAGGGCTAGGAAAAATAGTTCCGTTTCCTATCATGGTCAGCCAATTATTTGATTGAAACATTTAAGAACAGAAAAGGTAAAG
Organism: Catonia carolina; assembly: GCA_035578175.1. Classification (NCBI taxonomy): domain Eukaryota; kingdom Metazoa; phylum Arthropoda; class Insecta; order Hemiptera; family Achilidae; genus Catonia; species Catonia carolina. The sequence continues at coordinate 188,560,606 of JAQMRL010000001.1, forward strand.
GTGTAAGATACTAGTCAGAGTTATCTCCTCAGAAAGTAATAAATTTCATTATAAAGCAAGACCCTCGATGAATGAAGTTAAGGTGTCATTTGCAGGTTGGAAAGTAGATGTTTTTGAGGGCCTAGCATGCTGATAAGCATATGCTACTTTTCCGCTTATTGAGGACGGCAGTGGTAACCACCTCACTTCTCGTTTTACTTAATAAAGCCTCTAGAGATTCAAACAAGCCTTTTGGCTGATGACCTTAACAAACAGCAATTGTACATCTACCAATACTTACGTATAACCTTTAAACCATTCAAAATTGTCCATTATACTCCAAGCCATATATCCAGTAACATTACATTTATCAATATGCAGCGCTTTCAGAAGTTCAGTCAAATATTCCTGAAAAAGAAACCAATTATCTTGTATAATTTACATTTATCTTGCAAAACCTTTACAATAACAAAAAACTGCAAAAATCAAATACTGCAACCATAACATATTTCAAATATCTTTTAACGTCAAACCCCCCAAAAAAATTAAGAAACAGAATTGAAGCTGAAACTAAATAAATAAAACTTAATTTATTTTCTTTATTATTACAATATTGACCTATATACCGGGTGGCCCATATGTCGGTTTCCCCATGAGATGGGGAATTTCATTTTGATACGTTGGTAATAGTGTAATGTTGGCAGCATCATGTTCAACATTCATTAGTGGTTTGTAACAGTGGCTAGTGTGAGGTACGTCTCCATGTAGTAACTATTTTCTCTTTCATAACGGCCAACCCGTTGGTGTAGTGGTTAGCGTAACTGGTTTCTACGCCGGGGTCTCGGGTTTGATTCCCAGTCAGGTGTGGCATTTTTTCATCGCTCATTTTCATTATCATCATTATCCACCGTCTGCATTAGCAGAAATTGCAGAAGAGTCAAGACATAGAATAAAAAAATCCTTCATAATGATACTTTTAAAATGTTTACAATTGAATAGCAAGTTTATATGCTTCAGTTGTGGTGGAAGCATCATAAAAATTACTGCTAAAGTACAGGAAGAATTTAGTGATAAGTATCCAGGAATGTCGTAACCGACTCAGCAACAATTACGAAAGTTAAATAAGAAATTTGAAAAAAAACAGGAAGCGTATTAAATGCTCCGAAGTGTGGTTGTCCATGATCGATTTGCAATGACGATAACCTACAAAAGGTTGCTGAAGCGTTTATATCCAGTCCTGGTTAATCAACTCGTAAAGCATCTTCTGAACTAAGGGTATCACAAACTAGCGTGCAAAGGATGATGAAGGAATTAAAATTGAAGCCATTTCATCCATTTTTACGCCAAGCGCTTCATAAGGCCGTTAGTGACAGGTGGTTGGAGTTCTGCGAGACAGTTGCAATCCATGCAGAAGCTGATCCAAATTTTTTGCTATCAATTTTATGGTCTGATGAGGCACGTTTCAGACTCAATAGACGTGTTAATCGGCATAACTGCGTGTACTGGTCACATACAAATCCTCATATTGAAATTCAAAAAGAGTTTAATGTGCCTGGTGTTATGGTAAGGGGAGGTATTTTGAGTACTCCACTGATAGGTCCTTTTTGTTTTAGGGAAATGTTAACTCGGAAAATTACTTACAAATGCTGCAGGAAGTAGAATTTCCGGAACTTGAAAATAATCCTATTTACAATATCCAATCGCTCATCTGGCAATAATATGGTTCCCCAGCACATTTTGGTATCAAAGTTTGTGAGTTTTTAAATTCCAAAGTTAGTAAATGGATTGGTCGTCATGGTACAATCGAATGGCCTGCGCACTCGCCAGACTTAACGCCATGTGATCTTTCACTAAGGGGAATTGAAAAGGAACTACTGTATTCTTCCAAGCCACAAAACCTGCACGAACTAAAAAGTTCAATTAAAATTGCATTTGACTATGTAAATGACGTAAAATGATACTGCTGAAAATTTGTGAATCAATTTTAAGTCATTGTATAAAGTGTATAGAGAATCATGGTCGACATTTTGAACACCTGCTATAACATGCATGCATGGTAATATACATGTACAGTTCATATAACAAATTTGTTTTTTTTGTCTATAGGTTTCTTATTCCATTAACCATTCTTCCAATTTCTGTAAAAATTGGCAACACCGACACATGGGCCACTCTGTACATTTTTTCTAAAATCCATAATAATTTACAGTGTATGAGGTGGAGGAAATTGGCCTACCCAACTATGGCTAAATTCATGTCCTAAGGTAGGTCTTCTCTTCTTTTATTTATTAACAGTACAACAGAAATTTAAAAACTAGTCTTGGGCTTAAAACCATGATATTTAAAAACTTATAAGATTTCTAAACAATTTTTACTTTCTCTTGCCGAGATGAATATATAGGAAGTAAAGTATTGTTTTCATGTCGATTTTTCGAAATCCAGTTTTCACCGGATCTACACGTTTTCAGACCCCCTAAACCCAAAAAACATGTTTTTAGCGATTGGTCTGTCTGTGAGTATGTGTGTGTGTGTGTGTGTGTGTGTGTGAACAGAATATCTCAAGAGCGGAACATCGTACGAACTTGAAACTTAAGTTAGACACCACTACCGGACCCGACACGAACATTTTCATCAATATCGGTCAACCAGAAGTAGTAGTTTATTTGTGTAATTTTTCACTTTTTTGAGATTTTCTCAAAAACTGGTCCTATGATTTTTTTTTAAATCGCCTGATTTACTAATTTTTTATGCTCTACAAGATAGGGTAGGCGCCATGTTTGCTGAAATTCTCGGTGAGGCTGTTTTCACGTAAAGAAATTGTTTTTTTAAGATTACGGCTTTAATATGCATTTTAGCGCAAACATTTATATGATAAAAGTTGTAGAGAATTTAAAATCCTATAACTTTTATTTAAAAAAACATTTTTTTTATAAAGCTTAGTTTAGCCAGTAATTAGCAATTTTCTGTTTTTTTCTCACAAAAATGCATGAAAAATCGATTTTTTTAAAGATTTCGGCCTTAGTATGCATTTTTAAACCCACCGGGTTGGTCTAGAGGTAAAGTCGTCGCCAAAATCAGCTGTTTAACAGCTGATTTTCGGAGACGAAGGTTCCTGGTTCACATCCTAGTAAAGGTAGTTACTTTTATACGGATTTGAATACTAGACAGTGGTTTCCGGTGTACTTTGATGGTTAGGGTTCAATTAACCATACTCTCTCAGGAGTAGTCGACCTGGGTCTGTACAAGACTACACCTCATTTACACGTCATACACATCATCCTCATCTCATTGGGTCATGGGGTTGCTTATTGTTCTAAATTGAACAGATTGCAACGTACACATATTAGGAATTTAAAAAAAAAAAAAATTGTATGCATTTTACGACAAAAGTGTATATAATCAAATTTATAGGAAGTTAAAAGATCTACAACTGTTATTTACACCATTTTTCTCTACGGAGCCTAGTTTAGCGTGAAAGACTGATTTTCCGTATTTTTAAGCCAAACTGAAGTCGATTTTCATTTTGCGTCTTTCAATTATGATTTAAATTAGGTTATGTGTATTGAGGTTAGTTTTTTATTTATTTCTAATGTTTTATTACTAATGTTAGGATTATTGTTAAATATTTGCATTGGCAAGAGAAAGTTGTGCGAGGGTTTCACACCAGATTTCTTTTTTTTAAATTCAATGTAAAAGTGTAATAAATTAAATTAAATAAACAATTTAGGGTTTAAAAACATGCAACTATTAATCACTATACAATTACTTAAAAAACTACAATCTAAAATTAAAATAAATTTAAAAACACCGAACAAATAATATGACAAGAACTTTTTTAAAGCGTACTATCTTAAAAGTGCAATGTAGGCCTAGCATTAAATAACTTTTATCTTCTTCTTCTTCTTATTCCAACCAAGGATTAGGCTGCAACCTGTTCCTAACTAACAATATCATCTATATCCATCCTTTCCTAGGTCTACCAACATTCTTTTACCTTCTCAAGCATACCATTGTGCCTGCATAGGTATCCTGTGATCTGACATCTTTGCCATGTGGTGCCTCCAACTTTGGCGATAATCCTTTATATTTTTGTTCAAGTTGTAAATACCCAATTCTGACCTTATTTCCTCATTCCTTATTCTTTCCAAGCGTGTACAACCCTTAGTCCTTCGCAGAAATCTCATCTCTGCCATCTGCTTTTTCTTACGAATGAAACACGAACGAAAACTTTTATTTTACAAATGAAATAAGAAATTTAGGTCTACCTTATAGTAGGAAATTCTCTCATTATCAACCAGTCCTCCAGTATCACTAAATCCATTTTCAGTAACAATAATAGGTGGGTCATTGTATTCATTTTTAATCCAATTTAAAAGATAACGAAAACCTTTAGGAACAACCTGCAAAATAAAAATGAGTTTCATTTCACATACCAAATTACAATAAAAAAAGAAAAGATTCAAAATCAACCTGTAAAACAGTTTTTGCTAACTTAATCAAGATATCTACTCTTAACGATTATTTCAGCAAGTTGTTCTGAGAACTATACAGACACGTTTTACAAACGTTTAATTCCACTGGTGCCAATTTTGTAATAGGCTACTTTTAAAAATGACTTCATGTCTGATAAGTGAGTACGAAGATACACCTTCCTTACAGCCCACTCTTATCACTACTACTGTAAGATCTACATTTTAGTGAACCTGGAATTTTTATGGGTCATAAATGGTCATCATAAAAGGTGATGAATAAATACGGTATGGTACACAAACAAACAGTAAAAGAATACAAACATTTTTAATGAGGTTCACTCATCAACTGATTTCACACATAATTTATCAGTTTAAAGTCTTTAAATAAAATAGAACAAAACAGCCTTAAGGTAGCATTCAGTTCCTAGCAACCGCAACCAGCAACCAGTTCAATGGTTTAATACAAAGGACTGATGGATGCAAAAGACTGCAACCAGCGACCAGTAGGCGGGGCCAATGAGTCGTATCAATTGCACGACGCTGTCGCTCTTGAAGTAGTGTATTCGAGGAGACCGACCTGTTTGTGTTTGTTCACTATGTCTTTTACTACAGAGTAGGATGAAATTTTAGTGGAATTTCTTCCTTATCTAGCAAATGTCTTTTTATGAGTGTTTGGAAACAGCCCTCTTCTTCTCATGATGTAAAAATTGAGTAAGCCGCCATACTTTTTTCCGAAAACATTGCTAGCATTAAAAGGATATCATCATTTTCTGTTTCATCGACTAAAAACTGCTGCAAAAGTATTTTTCAAGTCAAAATTAAATTATCTGACACTACACACAGAAATTCACAACTGTTTGAAAATACAATTACTAAAAGACTGAGTAGTATCTTGGATTGCGGTCACATGGATAAATATTCATGCAGCAGCCTGGCAGTGGGCTCCGGTTACTGGTCACAGTCACTAACAACGGAATGCTACCTTTAGAGCCAAAATAATTAACCAATAGACTGCAAATTATAAAATCTAACATTCATTTAACAGCAGTGCTCAAAATTTTTAACGCAGAGTGCTGGACCAACCATATTTTTATTTATTTTTTTTTGGAAAAGTATGTTTGACCCGCTCTCCCTACCCACAACTCAACACTTTCAAATACCAAAGGAATTTACAATTATCTTTTCAAATTTTAATCTCAGAAGTTTTTCTACACAAACAAATTTATTTTATACTTCAAATTGTCAATTTACCACTCCTGGGATGGACCACCCAGCAAATTTTCTCCTGTTGGCCCTACACACACTAATTGGATACTATGTTCCACCAAATAAACCAAAAGAAATTGTTTGAATAAGTTGTTAAACATTTGACAAGATTCATTGAGATCTTACAAGATCATGAATCCAGCAGTTTATTTTTCACCATTGCATACTGCAAAACATTACAAACTGTAATTAATAAAAAAATTAAACTGCAATGTGAGAAGCAACATCCTCCAGAATTTAGTAAAATAACATGCTTCCACTCTTGTGCACTTTTAAATTATCATTACATTCATAGCTAATTTCAAAAACTCAAAATGATATTACATAGTTTAAATTAATAAAGAACAAATATAAAAAAATTATAAAACAGTTTGAATTAATTACCTTCAACCACTCAGAGGTAGCACCAGGCCATAATGGGTCCATTGTTTTAATAACTCCTGAGTCGTGTTTCCAAGAAGGGACCCTTCCATCAGTACCAAATGTAGCAAGGCGAGATGAATAGTGATTAAGGCCAAAGAAATCAGAGCTACCTAGAATATATAAAAAAATATATATTGCGGTCACACAAAAAATTAATCAAATAAAAATTTCAATGTAGGTTTCTCACAAAAATAAGCTGTCACTGCAATAAGGACAGGTTATATAAAAATATTGTTCAAAACAAATAACTTGCATTAAATACTTTTCCCAGTTTCTCTTCACACTTTAGTTTTCTCAATATCCCTTAGATTATCATTTGTACTAATGCCGATTTTCAGGATTAGGAAAGATACAGAAATAACATTTTTATTGACTTAGGGTAATTACATCCTTTTTACCCCTTAGAACCAAAGATTGAAATTCGAATGCTTCACTTTTTCTCAGGGTCACTTAGAACATGCACGCTGATTTTTAAAACTGAATTACAAACCACCAACAAAATTTATAGTACCAATTAAAAAAATAATACGAAAAATTAATTTAATTTGTGTACCACTATTTTGTTCAGGAAGGTATAAAAATAATATTTATACATACATCTTGTGTGACAAAATAATACAAAGTCCAGCCTCTCTTAGTTTGCTCCTAATGTAAACAAATAATGACGTGTGTGTTAATCGTAATTGCTAGGCCTACATCATATCATGATTGATGTTTTTAGTACTTTAAGTACTTATAATTTAGGCTATTATAGAGGTATAATTAGGGCCTGGGAAAAGGAGGCTAAAACCTCCTATTGGAAGAAGGTGCCAGGCTGTGAGCAGGCAAAGAAATTCATTGCCTATTCCAGCAAGAAGGCTGGAATATATAATGGACTAGAAAGACAGGACTTGAGGAGGGTAGTGGGCCTGATGACTGGTCATTGTAATCTTGGGTATTATTTATCCAAGATAGGAGTTGCTGGAGACAGCCTGTGTAGATTCTGTCATGAGGCAGAAGAGAAGGCTGAGCATATTTTATGCAGCTGCACAGTGGTGGGCTGCAAAAGAAGAGCGCTGATGGGTGAGGATGTGTTGACACCCTCTCAGGTAAGTGCACTTGATCCTAGGCAGATCCTGCGCTTTATTGAAAGTGTGGGTCTGGTATAAATAGGAATAGGGGCAATCACAAAAGATCTTTTAGGTCGCGGTGAGGAGGGGCTGAAGAAGCCTGAACGCCCTGGTAGTAAAGTAAAGTAAAGTACTTATAATTTAAAAAATAGTTAACTTAATAGGAATATGACATCCGCAAAGCCGTGGACTCTAGCGTGCACCCTGTAGCAGGTGGCTTTTGTTTGTTTACAGTAGGAGCAAACTAAAAACGGCTGAACTGTAGAATCATTACTACTTTCTTATAAATTTTTTTTCACCCCAATACAGTCATGTGATAGGCAATATTTCCCTATAAGGCATTTTTAGATATACATACCCCTTGAACACAAAACCTAAGCCATTTAGATACCTGCAAAAATTTACCTCTAAGGTCATTTACTTCAGCTTCTGTAAATGTTGGCAGTCTTGACGCTGATCTACCCTCCTCCTTGCTGTTTTTGTCGATTGCAGTTCTCATAACTGGAGGATAGTCACCATCTTTGCTATATATGGGATGAGCAAACCATCCTAACTGAAAACAGAGGACCCAACAAATAAATTCTTATTCTTAAATTACTTCAATACCAATTCAAATGTAATACCACTGTTGGATATAGCTAACCAAAAATTTCACAATTTGTTTTTGCGTATTTGCAATACTTATATTATTATTTGTTTTCCTCACACAGCTGGCAGTAATATACAGTATCTAAATATTTATTGGTGGACTCTAGCACTATTCGCTTTCCAGCCTAAATCTACCTCAATCGCATCATTTTCAACTCAACCTAAATTTTACATAAATTAAAATCTTCATAATGACTATTTTCAATTTACTACAGAAAATAGCTTAAAATAATGCAACACTAAATACTTATTACCCGCACTTTTAAAATACTTCATCAATAACTAGCGACCTCCGCTCGCTTCGCTTCACAGCAGCTAATGCAGGCCTCATTAAATTATTTTAAATCCTCTCTATAAACAATATTTGTTGTTTTGTAGCCCTGTGCCAGTAAAATAAATTGTTTTTCTGCACTTCCAGCTCTAAAACGTCCGACATATAGTCGTCCATGAGTGACGGAAGCACTCTTGTCTCAAATCGATGCCCACCATTTTAAATGTTTGTCCCTGCGATTTAACAGAATTGAATAGAATGCATAGAAGAATACCGATGGAAAAGAAAGAGACAGTTGATATGTGGCTGAGATAAGAGACAGTAATACATGGGTGGTGTACTATGCAGAGTAACTGGAAATATGTGACTCATTCACTTCCTGTCAAATCAAAACAAATATATGACATATACAGTACAAAAATAAAAATTTTGAATATTTCCGAATTTTTTATGTTTTTGGAATTGAATGTTATTCTTCATGTTTTTCAATGAAATATAAAAGTTAAATCATGTTTCTAGCCCAAAAAATACACCACCCAGAGGACTTAGAAAAAATAAATGTGCTATACACCCGATGGACTAAAACATGCGACATCATCACAGTTTAAGTTGCTTAAGTCATTTAATTAAAGTTACTTAAAGTTGCGAAATAGCCTATATTGATCAGGAAGCTCTAAGCTATGCAACAATGAAAGACTTTTTAAAATCAGTTCAGTAGTTTCACAGATTATCTCATACAAACAAACAAACAAACAAACAGACGTTTCTTCTTTATTATATTAGTATAGATTATATTATTTTATAATAATAATAACTGAATTGCGGAAAAAGACAATTAAGTTTTTTAGACAGCTATTTCTCAGTTTAATTTACATAAATAGATTATAATTTAATTTTAAAAACTTCCTTTCTGTGTATATAAATAAGTATTTAAGCTATTAGTATTCAATGATAGCCTGAGGGAAGCTATACGAAGTTGGTGATATTACAAAGATAATATTATGGTACAGAAATTTAATTCACAAAAGAATTCATGAGTATTGTGACAATATCTAAAGGGAATGTGTTCTAGAATTTTCAAGGAGGACTAAGATTTAAAAAAGGTTAACGTGAATGATAAGAGTGATAAATAGGTTTCCAAGAAATAGTTAGAAATATTTTGTACTATATAAATGGTTATATTTAGTACAAGTAGGCCTACCTGTACTAAATACCAATTCAGTACGCCTATTGTGAAAGAGTTGGGTACCTTTTTCGATAATTGGCCTTTTTGTAACACTTTCATCCAATCCTAATTTGTTTACAGTTGTTAAAATTTATCCAGACGCCATCAGAAGAATTTTGTATTTTATTATTATATCGAAAAACTCTGTCCTTCTCGAAATCTCCATAGCTCATCTATATAAGGGAGCACACGCATTTTGGAGTCAGTCTTGAATTGTCTTAAATTCAGTGAGCGAATTGCGTAATGTGTAACAGTGCATTAGAGAAAGTCAACATTACTGTGAATTATTGTCTAACGTTTAGTATCATTTTGTAAGTAGTATTTAGTGTAATTAAGTCCGAGTTAAGTTTATTTATTTTCACTATTAATAGTAATTATTAATTTAATTGTAATAATTATAATTTACTTGTAGATTTAAGACACTTTACTAATTCTAATATTTAGTTTGTAATAAATACTTGTCATTTTAAACATAGTGTGTAAATTATTTATTTTACCCAGATCCCGAAAGGGACCTGAGAGCTAAGTGTCACAGTATTAATTATTTGAATGATTGGTTTCAAATACATGTAAAAATTAATAGATTAATAGAGACCATGTTTAACACACTCAGCAGATGCATGGCTGTAATGTGGCCAGAAATAATTTAGGCTAATTATTTCAAGTAGGTTTTTGAGTTGATTGATAATTTTAAAATAAAAGAAATAGTGATAACACACTTTCTGCTGATGACACGTTTGTATTTTTATACGCTATATAATTATTTATGTGAACCATACATAAATACAAGTTACATAAATTAAATTTATTTAGAAAATTATAACAATTGTCCACTTTATTTATGCACAAATCAATAAACATGCTTCTAACAAATATTTTGGTTCCACTACAACTCTACCATAAGTCACAAAATTTGTTGTATCCATCAGTGGCTTAAAATTTGATTTCTAATGTATAATATGTAATTCATAGTACCTCTTACCATAAACTGCATAGCAGTTTCAGCTGCTTTTTCATCTTCAACGGAATCAGTTTTGGGGAAAACAAACTCTGAATTTAACGTTATTCCAATTCTACCTAACAAAATAAGGAAAAATGACATCATGACTTAAATAAAAATTATAATAAAAAGTAGGAACATTTTGATCCCTCAGTACAGCTCAAATTTCATTAAACCACACCGAAACAATTAAAACCCAGTATAGTTAAATCCTAAATCTGTAACCCTAAGATTATTATTTCACCTTCATCAATAAATAATGTTATGATCTCTGAAAACCCCTACAGCTTTAAACAGTATGATTTATTATTCTTGTACAATAAAAATATGCCATTAACAACTTTAACCCTATTTCCTTGTATAAATAGGCAAAATATTAACAAATGACAAATTATCACACACACTTACTATATATCGGAATGTTCTAAACATAAAGTTTTTTTTTTCTTTTTTTTAATTTATTTAACGTCACATCAACTACAACGGTCATTAGCGACGACGTTGGGGTGTAACTGTGTACAATGGAGGATGAAATAATTTTTTGTAACGTATGAAAATGTGCCGTGCCTGAGTGGGATTTGAACCCAGGACCGCATGATGAGAGGCGAGCATGTTACCAACTGCGCCAATGCGTTTTTATTTAGCACTAACAACTACAACACTACTATAGATACTGAAGTCACGAGATTGCCTTTTGCATATGTATGGGCTGTGAGGAAGGGAAGTGAAATATTTGCAGTGCTACCAACCTCAACAGTGAGACACTACTCGTACATTTTACTACCGTGCAGTTTCTAGATACAACCTTATAATAAATAAATTTGACCTGTAATTTTACCTATAACTTAATTACATGACTAGAAATGTTTGATTTACTGTAATAACAAATGAATCGCCTTCGTTACTATTGCTGTCATCAGCGTTTTCATTATTAGTCTCTCAAGTATCTACCTAACCGTTTCCTTTTTATATAAGGCGTCAACAAAACTGTTGAAGAACAGCTTCTTCACGTCCTTAGTTTCCTTCTTTATTTTTCGAATTGTGCAAAGAGAAATATCACAGTAGTTAGCCGCTCGCTCACGACTTTTGTTAAGAGGCACAGTTAGGCATTTTTGTTTAGCTTCAACTTTACAACATTTTGTTGCATTGCGTTCAGCACTGAGAATAATTCGACCACGTTTTCAAGAAACCGACATTTGTGTTTACAGTAAAAAAGAGTTATATTCGTACAGTTAACCTACAAAAGGTTCTGCGATTTACTGTATATGCTCTGGGTGTAGTATACGAGTTATATTTGTTATACTGAAATTAAAGCAGTCGCGCATGCGCACTGATGCTTTTGCCCCTTTACCCCTCATTGCAAACGAGGGCAAACTCGTTATTCAAGTGACTATACAAGTAGTACTACTACAAGTATAGTAGTACTACTACTACAAGTAGTAGTAGTAGTATTTACAAAAAACATCTAGTAATACTGCCCTCAATATAACTTCTAAACAATCAATACAAGTCACCAATATGTTAAATTATCCGAAAAACTGACTCAAAAGATTAAAAAAAACCCGTACAAATAATTCAATCAGAAACATGTAAGTATGAGATACAATATCAGGATGGCTGATTTCATTATTACCCTGATTTCTTTTGTTCTGGTGAGGTGAAATTTATGCTTTATCTGCGAGAACAAAATATTGTTAATTAAAAAGGAACAGCAAATAAACATAATACGGATTTGGTTTGAAAAGAACGTAAATAATAAATTCCACATAATGAAAAAAACAAAATCTGGAGGGTTTAATTTTTTATGTGATAACACTTCTGGCTCACGTATACATACTAATAATAACAATGTATATTATTTATATTACCATCTACATCACCATTAAGAGCAGAACTGTCAGTCACGAAACATATGTTATGTATCAAGGCAATAAAAAATACGCAAAGAACTCTACGTACTTCCCACTAATTTGACTAACTGCTTGGACATGGCAATTTAGCAACACAAAAGAACAAAGTTATAAATAATTAATCATAAACAGTAGAATAACAGTACAGAGTATGATGCATAACTTTATGAACACAATAAAAATAATATTTACTTTATATTTTTATACCTTTTTGTGAACTACGGAACTCTTTATCATAAACATGATAAGCCTTTGCATGAGCTCTAAGTAGAGTATGTGCAGCTAAATACTCTCCAACACCATGATAATCTAAAACCGGTGGGTAAGATACATCACCATAACCTTGTACAACTTCCAAAGGTTCATTCAATGTCAACCATAATTTAACCTAAAAAAAACCAACTAAATTAAAAGTCAATAAATAGATCGTAATTTTCATGCAAAATAAAATAAGTTTTTAAACATGAAAGATTATAAATTCAGAATAGGGAAAAGGGAAGGTATGCTACTTCATAGTAAAAAATACACGTAAATATTAAATTTTTCATGTTAGAAACCAAAAGATGCCATCAAGTTTGTCTCGTAATTAAAGCCTTAATATTTTCAGAAAGGCTTTCAGAAAGAATTTTCACTGGGCTAACTGAATTCCAATCAAAATCTTTGCCTAACCATAAGTAGCTAACGAATCATTTCTTGGCTTATGTTTGTACTAACATTTTTCCTTATTTTTATCTATAAAATCAATCAGTTTCAGAGAGATTATCACAAAATCTTGAATCGCTCAGTATAGAATGTGAAAAATTTATTAGTCTTAGCTTCTAAAAACTTGACAAATAAAACACAATAAATAGGATGCCTGTTCAACACTGAGCTAAATATATTTGGATTATCAAGGTTTTACTACAGTGGAGAGATGACTTGAATGCTAATGTGAGATGAAGTGAGAACAGGAAATCTTGCCCTATCTATGGACAAGCTTTGCTGTTACCCAATTCATCTCATACTAGGATTCAAGTCATCTCTCCTCTATACTTTACGAAATTATCACCTTGACGATTGAGACATTTGTCCTATCTATGGACAAGTTTTCCTGTTTCCCACTTCAACTCACACTAGCATTCAAGTCATCTCTACACTATACATATCTGTAACTTAAACTACAATTTTTTTTTTTAAATACTAGATTCAGTAAAATAAGATTGTCACTACAAACTAACTGGTGAACTGCAAATAGTGTGAACACAATTATTTAAATCATATGCAGATGTATGCGGACACTAAGGAACAAACCACCTAACCAACAGTACTGAGGGTTTTTGAATTTTAGCTTGATTCACTATTTTTTCAATAAGTGCCATACCACATTACCAATCAAACTTCAATAAAATCAGTTAAACAAATTTTAAAGAACCAGGTTTTAAAGATTGTATTGTAAGATCTACAATTTAATTAAATTATTAACTAGGCCCTACCACACAAAATATCATGACATAAAAAAATGGCTGGCCCATTGGCGTAGTGGTTAGCACAACTGGCTTTTAAGCCGGGGTCCCGGGTTCGATTCCCGGTCAGGTCTGGCATTTTTTCATCACTGATCTTCACCTATCACCCTTCTCACCGTCTGCATTAGCAGTAATTGCAAAACAGATGGATGTTAAACAAAAATAAAACATAATATACTATTTTGTGGTCCAATAAATTAAATCTATATGCGCAATCAAGAGATTTATAACTTGCAAATGTCAACCTGTACCCTGTACATGTTCTGAGTAGCATGTATCACTCCTAAACCCAAAAGTAAACAAACTTTAAAAGTCACAATAGTCACACAAAGTAAAATAGGCCTACAATACAAGCAAAACTTATGCGACATTTGAACTCAAACAACACATTTCTGAGAGATTCCAATGTGGCATAAAGGAATGTATAGCGAGAGAAAATACACCCTACATCTAACTTTATCAACATAACAAATTAAATTTATAAACGAAATAATTGTTTTTAAAACTACAAAGACTTTAAATATAAATCAATAAATAAAATTAAAGAACTAAAAATAAACTGACCTTATCTCCAAGTCTGCTAAAAGCAACTCTAGCAAATCTTTCAAAATAATCAGCTATAATTGGATTAACCCATCCTCCAAGATTTGCTAACGGCATAGGAAGATCCCAGTGGTACAGAGTCACCTGAAACATTTGTTAAAATTCATAGTATTTATAACTCTACTTATTATAATACGTATTACTTTTCTACATAATACTTTTTTATTACGTTGATACTGTTTTTACTTGTACGCCGGTCCGTAGTTCATATTTTGCCCACTGTTGTCGCTGTGATGGGGTTGCTGCTGCCGATAGAATGCGCCAGCGGTCATACCTCTCACAGCGCATGTACCAAGTGGCAACATATAGTGTCTACGCACTGGCGATGCAAAAGTCGAGAAGGTGACAGTATCGATGTTCTCTGTGTACGACAATCGATACGGGGATTTGACATCTCAACATTGAGTATTCTTTCCGTCATCTGCACCTCCATCCCCTACCCCTCGCTTCACCGGCGACTGCTCCCCTTCGGGGGCAGCGGTAAAAGGTGCACGCTGCGTCGGCGACTCGCTCCTATTAGATTAGGCAGCGGTACAGACGACCCCGATTCACTTCACCGGTGACTGCTCCTCTTCGGAGGCAGCAGTGAAAGGTGGTCGCTGCGTCGGCGGCCGCTCCTAATCTTTTAGGCAGCGGCGAAGACGATCTCCCCCCCTTCGATGTTCTACTTTTTAACTATGCCGCCAATGCCCGGCCGGTCCTATGAGCTCAAACGACTGCGCTACTAAACGCCGGTGGCGACAACGTAATACTTTTCTGGAATTTCTAAAAATTATGAAAAAGGATTTTAAAATTTTCTAAAAGAAAAAATTATGAAAATGTTCTAAAGAATTCTGAAAAAAATTTCTAAAAAATTAAATGATGAATAACTTATAGGAATAATTAAAACATGGGTGAAATTCCACAAAACTGTTAAATGAATATATCAAGGTATTTTCCTACAGTATATAATGGGTGAGGCAGTGAATCTGGCGATTATGAAAACAACGTGAGGAAATTAAAAAATGTAGTTTAACTAATTTAGAATATAACAAGTAATACTTACATATTTACAATTTTTTATAAATTACTTGAAAATCATATCATAAAGATGTCCTCCATTTTGTCGCACACATTCCTGAACTCGTGTACAAAGGTTATTCATCACATTTTGTAATGTGGCTGTAGGAATTCATGCCACTTCTTCATGTATCCGTTCTTTAAGTTCCCGTACATTTCGAGGCGGTGGAGATTGGAAAATACGTGATTTTAAGTGTCCCCATAGAAAGTAATCACATGCACAGAGATAATCTGAGGTAATCACATGGCCAGCCAGATCTGGTGATTTGGCTGGCCATGAAATGTCTCCGTTCTTAGAAATGATGTGATTGGGAAACAAGCGTCGCAAAACATTAATTGAAGCCCTGGATGTGCGGCAGGTAGCACTGTCTTGTTGAAAAAACATGTTTTGGTAAGCCGGATTACGAACTAATTCCAGTTGAAGGCAGTTCTCCAACATGTTAACGTAGCGCTGTGTATTCACTGTAACTGCACATTCATTGTCATCTTCAAAAAAATATGGTCCTACGATAGATAGCCTGTGTTGATATTGCACACCAAACTATCACTTTAATACAGTGAAGCGGCTTTTCGTGTATTTTTTGTGGAATTTGGCGTGACCAATATCTTAAATTCTGCTTATTTACGAAGCCCGAAAGATGGAAGTGAGCTTCATCACTCATCCAAAGATTGTTGAGAAGATCTGCGTTGTCATTCATCATATCCAATAATCGATTACAAAAAGCAAGTCGGGATACATGATCAACATTATTCAAAGCGTGCAGTAACTGAATTTTAAACAGATGGAACTGTAGATCTTTGTGTAAAATCCTCCTCACACTACGATTAGAAATGCCGAGTGATATTTTATGCCATCGAGCTGAATGCGTAGGACTTCTCAACACAGCCGCCTGTACCTTGTCAACATTTTCTGATGTACAGACACTTTTTACGCTTTCAGTTTGTGTTTTCAATGTTGAGCCTGTTTCTTCGAAGTTTTTAACCCATATTTTTATTGCATGGGCTGAAGGTATCGGATCATTACACAGAATATTGAAATAATTACGAAATGCGCGCGGCGCGAACATGTAACTATCATTATTTTTATAATACACTTTAACAGCATATGCTCGTTGTGCACCGCTCCACGACTCCATTGGAACTAAATGGTAAAACAGACGCTTCAAGATGGCGGTATTCTCATTCTGCTAGCCACACTACAGGAGACCGTATGCAGTGTTGCCAAATCGCCTGATTATTGCCTCACCCGTTACAATTCAAAACAAAACAATTGATCAGTTATAAGTACAACAGTATTTTAATTACACCAACAGACTACTGTTGGTGTAGAGGTCGGTACAACTGACTTCTATGCCAATTGGTTGTAGGTTCAATTCCCAATCAGGTCAGAAAATTTTGTATCTTTATATCTCCTCTTATCATTGCCTGAACAAAAACGAAGGTTTGTGAAGTTATAAGCCAATAAAACAAAAAAAAAAAAACAAATTAATTAAAACAAGTGGAAGGTCCAGTGAAGAAATAACTGGAAATATATTTTTTTCAATGAAAACTTTGAACATGCAAGCTTTATTCATAAGCAACATAGTTTTAAATGTTAGACACCAAAAATAAAGCAGAGTTATATAAGACTAAGTCAAAAATTTCAAAAAATTACTCTCCATGAATTATTATTTTTTCAGTATTCGAGCATCCAACTGACGCAGAAAATTTTCTGCCCACTTAGAAGTAAACCAGACCTGTTGTTTTTCCTTGAATATTTTATTTACAGAGTAAATAAAAAAAACACGTGTAACACGTGTAATGTATACCAGGTTTATTTTATTTCAATAATAAACAGAGAAATGCAAAAAATTACAATCTATGACATCAACTGATAGTAACTGATAGTAAATTACATAGACCTTAAAATAGTTTTCTTCTCAGTCAAGTAATGATCAAATAAAATTATGAATACAGTCAAACCTCGATACAACAAACTTTGATATTACGAATTCAATACCTCAATTATTAAGAAAATCAAAAAATGAGAAGAATTTCTTTTAAGGAATTATTTTATTCCTCAATTTTACAAATCTTTTTACTGCATTAAGACGTTTAATAAAATTACCTGTAAATTTAACTCTACTTAACAAATCCATACTAGATACAACAAAAACAGTGATGTAGTGCACATAGTAACATACAGTAATTTTTACTAGTGCTACTAAAAAAGTTAGTTACCAGCGGAGTAATGCCATTACTCAAAAGTTCATCAATTAAATTTCTATAATACAATATGCCATCTTCATTGACTGCATTTTCTTCACCAGTTGGTAAAATACGAGACCATGACAATGAAAAACGATAAACATCAAACTGAAAAAAGAAACAATTAAACAATAAACAAAAATAAAATATAAATGGATACAGTAAAACCTATCAAGTTGACCACATTTGTAAGATGACCATCTATCTGAGTTGACCATTTCAGACAGGAACCAAATACTTTACAGAGTAATTAAAGGGAAAAATGGTTCTATAAGTTGACCACCTATCTATATTGTACATTGACCATTGGTTTTCCTAATTTCATGAAACTTTCAGTGTAGATTGACCACTTATTGCGCTGAATGGTATATTGGTAATCTCGTTGACCTTGTTTTTGCCGATGTAGATTTTCGGTTCAAGAACAAGAAGAAGGTGAAGAAAACGAGGAGGAAATTTCTCCCCATCTCCAGGTAAACTGAGTGAACTAGTGCAATCTCTTCCCCGGGGAGGCCACGATAATATTGCTCAATATGCAATCTTTAGATGATGCATGATGGTTTACGAGCATGTTCAATGTACAACCGAAGCTGTAGTAGAGTCTGTTTTGAGTGAAAATCTTGAAAATGAAATAAACTCTGAAGATAACAATAGTACTGAATCTGAAAATGAGGTTAACGAAACTCATGAAATACATGAGCCTCCCACACATCAAGAAATTCTGGAATACTTTAAAAAGGCAATGCGATATTCAGCGTTTAACCAGGCTCCAATTGCAGAAAATCTCATTAAAGTATATATATTTAATAAAAATATCGAGTGAACTATACCACGTGAAAAGGTTTGTCATATAAATACATTTATAAAGTACATATTTTTAATAGAATAATTTTTAATACGGCGTAGTTACCAACTACGCCGGCCGCATTGGCGAAGTTGGTAACATGCTCACCTCTCATCATGCAATCTTGGGTTCGAATCCCATTCAGGCACGGCATATTTTCATACGTTACAAAAACCATTTCATCCTTCACTGTCTGCATTAGCAGTAATTGCACAACAGTTGGACGTTAAACCAAAAAAATAATAAAAAATAAATAAATAATAGAATAAGTTTTATCATCCAAAAGTTATATTAATTGTTTATAAGTTACATAATTATTACATTATTAGGCCCTACTAACTTTATAATTATGTATAAATAATAATAAAAACAAAACAATATACAGTAAAATGAATTTGTTTTCTATAAACTGACATTTACAAGCCGTTCTCCCAACTTTTACTACTTTTTTCCGTAAGATGACCACCTATTTAAGTTGATCGGTATTACTCTAAACAGTAGGAGGTCAATATACACAGGTATTACTGTACTGTAATGAGTAGCTAAATACATCATAAACATTCTACAAAAGTTGTAAACTCAATGATGCATTGGTAAACAGAAGGCAGCTGTCAATATTTTTTATAGTTTACATAAAAATTACACGAACATAATATAATGTTAGTTTAATTGTTGAAAACCAGAAACCAGATATGAGAACATTTTTGTTGCAGTTCATATAAATATGTAAGAAAATAAAATAATCACAAAATTTGTAACTTTTATTATCGAGTAAGAAATAACACATTATCTAAGTCACGTAGGTCTTACATAGGTCTGTTTATCTCCAACTGATACCATATTTATTTATCTAGAATAAGCAATAAACAGCAGTTTCAAACTATTTTTATATACTTAATTATTTTATACTTAAACAGATAATACACTTCAGGTTTCAGTTTGCTAACAAGAAAAACACTCTGACATGAAAAACTGTACTTCTATTATTTGTAACAAGCACAAAAATCATATTGTATAATTGCAGGATATAATGGTACCTTTTATAGTACTCCCAAAGAACGGATGTACATACTTTTGACACCTATCACTTTATCAAAACTTGTATATGATCAAGCTATATAACTTCTACCTAAACAAGCTACAACAACTAAAATTGTGAGAGATTATAAATTAGAAGTAGTAGTAGGCTAAAAATAGTTAAGGTGATAAAAATGTTTATTGTACGAAGTAAAGCGTATTATAACAAGGATAATGGATTACAAATAAATGGAATGTTTTTGAAAAGAATTCTCTAAACAGCAATCGAAACTAATCAGAAACACAGAAGAAAGGTTTCTACTTTCCCTATTATTGATTATTTAATTTGTTCTACTAAGTTGTCGATTAATCTAGCCAAGTATAAAAGGTTTTAGTAAGGTCTCTATTGTCCTCTATTATTTAGATGTTGTGTAGTGCCTGCCGGCACCAAGGGGTTCTCCCCTACGTGCCGGCAGGCACCAAGTTTAGGGCACCGGTTTAGGTATTCATGCGAATATTGGATGAACGACACAGATCTAAGAGCATAACATATTTAATAAGCAAGTAGGTTACATACCAGAAGATCCCATCTTCTACACGACACCTGGGTTGGATGTATTTAAGGCTGGAGCTGGAGGATGGACCTGGGATGATTTAGCTGCAGTTGACAAAAACTATCATCATCCAACACACGCCTTTTATGAGCGTTACGTCAGTGTGGCCAACATACTCATACAAACATATGTACAGCAACAATTATATAATACTTTATTACTTAGAGCACTACAGTTGTTTGCCTTTCTGGAAGCAATCACGACCGCATGTAATAGGTGACACAGAAAAACGGGAACTTTTGAGGTGCGTAGTGGCAGCCATGTACAGTTGGCAGCATTACGGAAGTGGGACTGTGAGCTGTGAAAAATCTGTAGTCATGCCATTCATTAATAATAGATGAGTGGAACAGAAGACAGCATGCTTTCGCTATAAAATGTTTTTACAAAACCGACAATAGTTTGGAAGGTGTGCAGAGGGGGTTTTATCGCTTTTTCAACTTAGGGCGTCATGGTCGCGTTCCTTCGAAATAAGCGATGAAACTTAGATTCAAAACTTTGAGGAGACTGGATCTTCACTGAAAAAGAAACTGACAGGACAGCCAAGAAGTGTTCATACTCAACAGAATATCGAAACTATAAGCATTTAAGTCTTACAGGGCCCACAAAGTTCAATTCATAAGCAAACAGTCAGAATGTCCCAAGAGAGTGTTCACCGAATTCTAAAATTTGATTTACATTTTCATTCGTACAAGCTGCAAATTGTGCAACAACTGAAGGAGAACTATCAGTTGCAATTACAATTCTGTCATCAAATTATGACAATGAATTTTTGGACAAGCTACGGATGTCAGATGAGGCCCATTTTAACCTTATGGGTTCAGTGAATAAACAAAACTATCGTGACTAGGCAGACAGCAACCCTAAAGCAGTTCATGAACGCCCTTTACACACCACCAAGATCGTGGTATCCTAGCTGAGCTGTTGGAGCTATCAATGGGGAACCTGAACAACAGATTAGAAGATTGTATACGTAGATAAGGTCGCTATCTGCAGGATGTAATTTTCAGAAATTGATAATTTGGATTTTTGTTTCTTAAAAGGCAAGTTGTAGTGGTTCAAAGTTACAATCAATAAATTTTTTTGTTATTGAAAGTATTCAATTTTTATTTGTTTGCTAAAAGTTCCCATTTTTCTGTGTCACCTAGTATTTAAGGTGCTAGACTTTATATCAGCCAGTTCAGTTCATTTTATAACAAGATTATGAATGACTAAGTGCTGTTAGAAAGTGTTAACAAGTTTATACAAACTGTAACAAGTACGTTAAGAAAAGTCTTTGTACTGTAAACAATGTGTAATTGGTTGTAGGTAAGAGTCAATTATTAAATGTAAAATAATTTTTATTGTTAGTCAAATTAGTTTAAGCTTTACGTTTTGTAATTAACTTACATAATTTAATTGTAATTTGTTAGTAGCCTAAGCATAATTAAATTATAATTTTGTAAATAAATAATTTATTATGCCCACATCCTGAAAGAACCTTGAATTAAGTGTTACAATAATTTACTCACATTCAACGACACAAGTATCACAATTATTTTAGGCTATAACTACTGATAATTCTCCTTGATACACATGTTTACTACACAAGAACGAACACAAACTACACACATTTTCATAATGTTACACATAATTTGACTACAATCCAAATTAAGCAGGGGAACTTTCATATATTTCTCAAAAAAATATATTCATTAATAACACATACACTAATAATCCACACTGGTATTCTCATAGAAGATATGGTTGTAAACTGCCTATTATTTACCAATGACCTGATAGTGCTACAGGAGAATGAGGATGACCTGCAGAGAGCATTCTTCAAGCTGAACAAATCCTGCAAAGAATATAAGTTGACAGTTTTGACAAAGAAGACAACGGTAATGACATTCAGGGGGAAGGAGCCAGTCAGAAACAAAATTGTTACAGAGAATAATATTTTGGAACAGATATCCCATTTTCAGTATCTAGGTTGCAACATTACATACCAACAGGACAAAGATGCTTACAATAAGATGCACCGATTTCAGCAAATATGCAGAACTATCCCCGAACCTTAAAAAATAGCACCAGCCAAAACACAAGGGTAAGATTTTATAAAACAATAGCAGTACACATGGCAGTGAAACTTGGGTGCTATCGAAGCAAGAGGAGAGTGGATTGCAAGCACCTGAAATGAAAATTCTTCGACATATGTACGGGAGTAGTAGAGATCATTACAGGAATATCGAGATAAGGAAAGAACTCAACATCTTCTCTATAAACGACAGGGTATATCAGAATAGAATGCAGTGGTTGGAGCATGTGAACAGAATAAAGGAGGATAGGTTACCTAAGCAAATACTAGGTTATAAACTGGAGGAAAAGAGAGAACGAGGACACCCGAGAAAGAGATGGGAGATTTGAGAGGTTCGGAACAGCCCGAGATGCCTAATACTTGGCAGGCAGAAGAAGAAGTAATAATCACCTAAAGTAAGTAATGAACGCTACTAAACTGCCAGACTCTGTAGTTCATTCTACATGATGCTTTTTCAGCGAGCCTGGAAAACTGATAAGCAGTTGTACCTACTTTTCAATCTGGAAAAATGGCATCAATAAACCACTCCTTTCCACACCTCAATAAACAAAATCTTGAGTTCAACTAAAAATTGAAGGAACATACGTACAAAATCTTAAATACTTAGTAATCAACATACTCCAATATTCTTAATAAGTTCAACATCTTTCTTGTAATTATGGTAAGAATCGCAAGCAATATCTCCATTAGAATGATCCCTTATCAAATCCGGTCTTGTGTGAGTGTAAAAATCCCACATACTTTCACCTTTACCTAAAAAAACAAAAATTACAATATTTTCTAGAAACTTACAAAAGAATCATTAGTTTGTACATAAACTTCAACTTAACTAATTTGCTCATAAAATTTATAATTTTACACCAGTAACAAGTAAATGAAAGATGTGTATACAACAATTTAATAAATTTACAGATTATAATTTTGCACACTGTAAAATGATAAGAGGTATATTATCATTACTCTTAAATACAGCTTACAGATACATTTCTGTTTGTATTCGCAAGTGTAGCACCCAACAATATTTACGCAACTTCATTCCAACACACATTTAGACCAACGTTATAAATAACTTTTAAGAACATTCATTTTCAATCTTATCAAATACCAAACATGTAGTTGAATAAGTTAATAACACTTTAATGTTAAACAAAAGAATATAATAATTATTTTAATGTTTAATTACACCATGTGAATGCCAAAGCTATACAGCTACTCGACAATGCAGATCTGAATAGGAGACTTTCTCATGTAAAACCATTCGAACTGGTGTAATGAACAGTATAAGGTTATTAATTTGTTAGTTAATAGTTACTGGTATATATTTTGAAATGTTTTGTTAAATATCAATGATTAGTAAATTTTATAAATAGTGTATCAGAATATTGAATATAAACTAAGAACTATTAGTAGGTAAATTCTTAGATTAAGTACTTAGATCAATTAAGTTAGAACAAAATTGTTAGTCTTAGAATAGTCACATTAAATTTCACAATCTACCAAAATAAAAAAAATAATAAAAAATAAATGTTTTATTTAACATTTCAAAATGGGTTTGCTCTTTCACAACTATAGTCAAAATAACTATAATGTTTTTCATGGTCGATAAGCTCTGCAGTTCAACGCAGTTAGGTCAATCAGAACATTTGCCAACATTGTCAGATTGTACAAATGTATCAGTCTGACAAACATTACATGCGCATGTGTATAAAAGCCATAGTAGTCCAACCATGCCTTGCATCTTGTGCTGAACACATCGATTACAAAGTGCGTTAACAAGCAATACTTTATAATATAATCAACTGGTTGTATGTTTATAGGTTATAATTTTTATTGAAAGGCCAAAAAAATGGCTGACAAAATATATAACAGAGCTACGAGAGTAAGTATTGGCAACATTGCTGGAAAGTCACTGGCTAGGTATGAAGTGAGTAGAGGGCAATGTGTACGTTCAGAGCGCATCAACTTTGAAAAATAGTATAGTACTTAACTTTCGCAGTTATTTAACACTAATACCCTTATTATTATCTCTAAATAATAGCCGAGCAACCTCATTTCATTCAACACGCAATTTATATACAACCTGAATACGCTACTGAAGTTTACACAATATTTGATTGCCGGCCGCATTGGCGCAGTAGGTAACGTGCTCGCCTCTCATCATGCGGTCTTGGGTTCGAATCCCATTCAGGCACGGCATATTTTCATACGTTACAAAAAATTATTTCATCCTTCACTGTCTGCATTAGCAGTAATTGCACAACAGTCGGACGTTAAACAAAAAAAAAAAAAAACAAAATAAATTTCTGTTAAAAATTTTACTATTTTAGTTACTTACCAAAGATGTAAGTAAATAATAAAAAACTTGAAAACTAAATTTATGTACATACAATTTACAGCCTTTGGGCCAGCAGTCATTTAGCTGGTACTAAGTTGCTTTGAAATGTTAAGTAACAATAGTTAAGGGAATGACTGTATAGTGACTGGCAACCATACCAGAAATAACACTATACTCTATTCATCATAAGAAAAATATGTTGAGTAAACAGACTGCATCTGTAGTAGCGTGTGTAGATACAACACACTAATGACCGAAGCCAGGTCATCCCGAACTAACGGATGGTTGAAAATTAGATGCACCAAATGGCTCATTTGTTTTTCTTCTGTAATAACAATACAATCACATCCATTTATTTTCAGTTGTTCGGAAACATTGTCCGAATATTGACCTTAATTTGTTCCATATGTGGTAACCTATTTTTAATTTTTTTGGAGTGCAAATGCATCTGTGCTTTTATTTAGGTACTTAAAATTTTATAAAATTTTTTTTTTGTGAAATTGTAATAGCTGGCGTATCAGAATCTTCTGTTAACAAGCACCGAAAAGGAAAGTATTTAAAAGTGGTGAAAAGGCAATCGTGTTAAATGTGTTTGTTAGAAAAAAAATCCAACACTTGTCGTAGCAGAAGTGATAAAACTTAATTCTGAATCAAGTGGGGTATCAGTGAGTAATATAAATAAAATGAGAACTAAGAAGAAAAGAACTGGAAAATCACAAACGCCTATTAAAACTCCGTATTAAAATATATAACGTATAATTCTGCATATGGTTAAAAGCATGTATAAGTTATCGTTTCATTAGAAGTGTCGCATATTTTTCTGAGTTACCACTGTAGCAGCTGATTTAATAACCACTGTTTGTTTACTCATCATATTGTCGGTTTTATTACAAACTTATATGTCTTTTCCGTCTGTGGTCAGAGAACTACAAAATTCTATTTTAGTAATTCAGCGAGAATTGTTAGAATTGCGACAGGGTTTGGATTCAGCTTCTCTGAATCTATGCATAAACGCCATTTCGGAGATCCATCGGGACTCTTCTTAGACACTACAATATCTTTCTTATGATAAATTAAGTATACAGGAATCTGCTCAAATTTTCATACACTTTTATCAAAAATTCTGCAAAATGTATCTAGAATTTGATTAGTTGTTTAAAATAAAACTGTCTTCAAAACAACAAAAAATAATATTTATTAAGCTACCTATGTTAAAAGTAAACTAGATGTGATAAATAACAATGTTATTTTACAAGATCCAGCTTCAACACTTTGTGTTTCGGGATGTTGATTCACGGTTCTTCAAGTTTGGTTTTGTATAGATATATTTTTTGTTTCTTCACAGTTTGGTCTTTTCCAAACACACTACTGAGTGTCGTTTGTGTTTTAATACTAAGGACATTACTAAGATTTTCTCATATTTGCTTAAAGTTATTGTATTTATTAACTGATTACAAAAGAAATACTATACTGTAAAAAAAAAA
Source organism: Catonia carolina (assembly GCA_035578175.1). Taxonomy (NCBI): domain Eukaryota; kingdom Metazoa; phylum Arthropoda; class Insecta; order Hemiptera; family Achilidae; genus Catonia; species Catonia carolina. The sequence goes on from JAQMRL010000001.1 coordinate 188,586,685, forward strand.
AAAAAAAAAAATTTACAAGAAATGAACAAAGGTACAACCAAAATCAAAACACCATGTTTCATTACCAATAATAATTTTAAAACCAATATCTACAGCATTATCATTAGTGACTACTGCGGATTACAGAATTGTTAGTTTTAACATGTTAAAATTTCCTAACCCTAGCCCAAATTGAACAGTATAACATCTGCTTTACACACTAACCACATTGTTACTGAGCTTATAGCTATACTAATACAATAAAGACAAAGCGTGTTTTTTTTGTGCAGGCTAATTTTTAAAACTAATGAAAGGATTTTCATGAAATTGTGACACCATATTCATATTTATATTCAAAGCAACATTTTATTTTTAAATTTTTCAAAATGATAACCCTAAGAGCCCCAATGAAAATTTTTATTAATATGTATGTGTGTGTACATGTGAGTACGTATTGTTGTTGAAGTAGATGAAGAGGTTTGATGTAGGTGACAGACATATGTGGCGAAAATTATCAGAACATTATTTTTTGTGTGTACTATTGATGAAGACAGTACATAGTATAAAGACTAACGAGAGACGTATGTGGGGGAGTTTATCAAAACGTTGTGTGTGTGTGTGTGTGTGTGTGTGTGTGTGTGTGTGTGTGTGTGTGTGTGTGTGTGTGTGTGTGTGCGCGCACGTACGTACGTTGGAGTATACAGTCGATCTAGCAGCTACACAATTTCTGTTATATATTTATTTAAAAAAATTTAGTAGGCCCCACACGTTTCGCATGCAAAGCCATGCAGGGCATATGCTAGTCCAATATATTTTATTCATTAAGCATTTAAAAACTGTGGGGGGGGTCAATATACAGACTAATGGTTATACTGGATCTTGTTTTCTTGTTAATCATAGATACTGATAAAATAACGTCAATTTATTTTTAAATAACTCTATAGATACACTTGTGTCTTCTTCTTTAAAAAGGTTCTTAAATTAGCATCACTCGTTGAGTATTATGGTCTAGATATCAGTGGCCTGAGTTACATTTCAGGCTTAAAATCTATCACAATTATTAACAACAAGCACAGCAATCCATGAATTTTAATTATTCGCAAAACTGTTACAAAAACCTGGTGTGAAAAACTCACACGACTTTCTCTTGCCAATGTAGATAATAACCATTTTAGCCTATATTTAATCACGAGTAAATATTGTAAAATAAAAACCATTGGTTAATTTTAACCATGAGCGAATGACACAAAATGAAGATCAACCTTTTATAGAACTTAAAATTATCTAAAACCAGTAATTCCCTCTAGACTATAATCTGCAGAGAAAAATGCTTAAAATATAAGATGTAGGTACGTTTTTTAATTTCCTATAACTTGATTATATACACTTTTGACGTAAAATTAATAAAAAGGCCGCAATATTAAAAAACCCTATTTTCCACAGATTTTGATGAAAAAATAAACAGAAAATCACTAATTGCCGCTAAACTAAGCATTGTACAAAAAAATGTTTAAAATAAAAGTTGTACGGTTTTAAATATTCTGCAATTTTTATTTTATACACTTTTGCCCTAAAATGAATATTCAGGCTGTAAGCTTTAAAAAAAACATTTCTTTCTGTGAGTGCACAGCCTCCCCATGAATTTCAGTAGACATGGCACTTATCCTATCTTGTAGAGCATAAAATTCAGGAAATAAGGCGATTTTTAAAAAAAAATGTAAGAGCCATTTTTGAGAAAATTGCAAAAGAGTGAAAAATTGCACAAATAAACTACTACTCCAGTAGACCAATTTTGATGAAAATGTTTGTGTGTCAGGTCCTCTAGTGGTACCTAACTTAACTTGTGTTGCACACACACACACGTGCACGCGCACGCACACACACGCACACACAGACCAATCACATGTTTTTGGGGTTCAGGGGGCCAGAAAACAAAACATGTTAAATCCAATGACAACTTGATTTTGAAAAATCGACATTAACATTACTTCCCTTCCCTATATATTCATATAGGGCAAGAGAAAGTAAAAATATAATACAAATTTTTAATAAATATTAAAATTAAAAAATAAAATAGTAAACGTTCCATTTTGATAACATTCTAAAAGAACAAAGTATGCAATCAACGGAAGAATGAAGATTACTCTGACTGACATTCTGGTTAGGAAACTGATAAAATAAGAGTGATAACTTTCCGATTAAAAAAAATGTCATTTTGTCACAATGTAGCCTACAATATTTGAAAGTTTTAATTCTGTTTGCTGTGGGCAGTTAAGAAAACATGTTATAGAAACTTTATTTGAATATGCCTTATAAAAATGGCTACAATATATACAAACTGAATTGAACTTAACTGCTGTAACTTACTTGCTATTGAAGAGAACTAAACTGAACGATTTCAAAAAAATTTCTGATATTAATAAAAAGAGCAAAGAAAGTTCTTTTTCAACTATAGCAATTTTCAATTTAATTTTCTTTCAATTATTAAACCCAGATTTTACAACTGTGTTTTATTACTAATTACTTTGATTACACAATACTTTTATGAGTTTAGATAAATTCTAATTGCTGTAAAATCATCTAGGAGCTTTGAATTTGGAAGGAAACAATTTTTATTTCAATCATCTGATAAATTTCTTTCATCGTAAGACATAACGAATAATATTTTTATATATGTGGAAGGTTTATACTTGATCAAACCAAAATTAGAGCTGTGGAGTATTTTTAACAAAACAAAAAAACTTGTATACATTAAAATAAACATTTTAAATTTACAATTTTTATCAAACTTTTTCAGCTTTATAAAGGATTCTTGGAATGTAAAGAAATTTATGTTTAGGTTTAAACTGGAAGTGACCCAAAACCAGAAGTCAAGAAATCAAAATCAAAATTCATTCGATTCCTCTTAAAGAGAAGATACAGGAATCACTGGGTGTAAAGTTCCGGTTTCAACCAGAAGTCAAGAAATCAAAGTCAGAATTTGGCAACAAAAATAGTGTTATTCTATTCCCCTTAAAGAGTAGCTTTCTCACTAATTTTTTTCTTACCTTTCTAACAAAAGCTAAGTGGGCTTGACCCCATTACGAAGAAGGATAACCCAGAGTTAAGTGAACACGTAATGTGACTTCTTAGGCCTACTCCTTTTCTTTTGAGACGCATCGTCTCATGAAAGGGATTTTTTTTAATACATTTATTACTTAAGACTAATCATTAATCTAAGTAATAAAAATGTATTAAAAAAAATCCCAAAAAAACTACCACTGGTAGTTTTTAAAGACTTATAGTAAGAATTATAGATTAGAAAACACCCAGATTCAGTTCAATCCAGTCAGGAATTAAAATTTTTACACTAAAATAATGTTTTAACCAAACCATTAAATTTTTAATTTCTGTGTGTTCTGATACTGATTTTAAATATTTATCTTTTTAATTTAAAAACAACAATTATACTCAAGCTACAAAAATGCTAAGCTAATACCAGTAGGCTACAAACCAATCATACATTACATGAACGCTAAAATATAAATAAAAAAATCTGGTGTGAAACACTCACACTACTTTCTCTAGCCAACGCAAATAATAAACAATATAACCTAACTTAAGTAATAAAACATTAGAAATAAGCAAAAAACTAACCTCAAAAAATATGATCTAAATAAAATATAATCATGAGTGAATAATGCAAAATGAAAAACAACCTTAGTTTGGCTCAATAAAACGGAAAATCACTCTGACGCTAAACTAGACATTGTAGAAAAATATGCTTCAAATAAATGTTGTAGATCTTTTAATTCCTATAAATTTTATTATATACACTATTGTCATTAAATGCATAAGGCTGAAATCTTAAGAAACATTTCTTTTACAGATTTTCATAAAAAAATAGAAAATCACTAATTACTGCTAAACTAAAGCTTTATACAAAGATATGATTAGAATAAAAGTTGCAGGTTTTTAAATTTTCTACAATTTTGATAATCTAATTTTTCCCTAAATTGGATATTAAGGCCGCAATCTTAAAAAGACCATTTTTTTCTACGAGAGCACAGTCTCCCCAAGAATTTTAGCTGACATGGTGCCTATTCTATCATTAAACCATAAAAAATGTAGTAAATGAGGCGATTTAAAAAAATATATAAGAGCCGTTTTTAAGAAAATTTCAAAAAAGTGAAAAATGACATGAATAAACTAGTACTTCCAGGTGTCCGATTTTGATGAAAATGTTTGTGTCAGGTTCTCTAGTAGTACGTAATTTAATTTCCAAGTTTCAACTTCATACAGTATTCCATTCTTCAGATATTTTGTTGACACACAGACACATATGCACGCATGCAGAAACGCACAGACCAATCGCTAAAAACACTTTTTTGGGTTTAACCCTGTTCACACTGGTAATCTAATTTTAGATAATCCCAAATGGATTGCGGTCGGGGCGATAAAACGTGCTTCTGCAAGGTCAGTATAAATCAGAGATTGGTAAATATTGCACTTTTCTTGTAGGGAATTCTTTAACGCATCTGATAATGTTTTCAGAAATAGAATATCATAACAGGAAAAGTTTTTATTCCGTCTATAGTATGTGGGTAGCATTGATGGTTTGGGAATTGTTTGTTTTGAATGGAAATTTGTGTAGCTCATGTGTAAGTCAAAGTACATGAATGTTCTTTAGTTTGTGTTAAAGCTATGATGATTCTGTTATGGTGTTTGCCCTTGAAAAGGGAAGATGAGTCCATTTTACTTTTCAGGAGGGGGTTTACCATCATAGAGGCAAAAAATTCGACACTTTACCGGGTTGCAAAGGACATGTAACGGCTTCCTTCTAACCGCACCTACAAATTTTTCAAAACATGTGGTTGTAGGGAAAAGAATTTTCTACATTGCTTTGCTTACGGCTGTAACCTAAATATAATAGTGGCTCTGTGACATCACCGTAAAGAATGTAAAATACCATCCCTTCATGCTTCCCTGTGATGTGAAAATGGACATGTTGAACATTTTGTAGCTTAGTCAAATATTTACGGAAATTTAAATAAAAACTAACATTTATTCCAGTAAACTCTTGTATACAAAACATGTTTTATAAAATTTTTTGCTAACTGAAATTTAAGCTCGTTATAGTAAAAAATATAAAGTAAACACAAAAATTTTCGCTTGCCTAAACGCAAAGAATTATGAAGCGATTTTCTTGTAATTATATTCAAAAGGCACGTACGCATTATACGAATCAATTGTAATTTTTTCAGAATTTTTCATCAGTAAGGACGTTAGATTGTTTTGAGAGCGCGTTTTGATTTTTACAATTCTTCTGTTTAATCAGTAACAGTCCGTTTCCAAAGGGTTAAGGAGTCTGAAATTGTGAATATCCGGTGAAAACTTGTTTTTGAAAAATTAACATGAAAACAATACTTTCCTTCCTGTGTATTCATATAGGACTATAGAGAAAGTAAAATCTAACATGCATATTAAGAACAGACTGAATAAATAGATCTTACTATCTTCATTCCAACCGCCTTCGACCTGATAAGCTGCTGATGCACAACCAATAAGAAATCCATTTGGGAAGCCTTCTGAAACTGCTTCACTCTCAGAATCACCCATCATGTGTTTTGAAATGTTGTACGATTTATTAGATATTACTTTACTTGCATTTGACAGACCTGCTATAAAAATTAAGACAATGATAGAATGACAAGATAATTTAAATAAAACTGGCAGATAAATGCATTTACAATCAGCTGACATCTTATCTTGATCATTTAATAGACTAACAAATGTTTAACAATGAAACCGGATGTTTATTTCTTGATCAATCTAAGAAATTGAGAATACAATAAGTTCGTTTAATACAACCTAATAGTTCCCTCTCACACTAAACACAATTATTATTACTCAGTCTATAACTTGTTATACTGAAATGAGTTCTGTTATGTTACGAAGACATTGCAAGACTGATTACATTAATGAGCAATAAATCTTTAAATAGTTTACTGAAAACTAATTATATTTGTAATTTACAACAATTTACGACAACCAGATAAAACTAAAAAAAAAAAAATAATAATTGAAGTTTACTTTTTAGTATTATTGCATAATAATATTAGAATTAAATAACTAAAATTTTATCATTTTGTAAGATAACAGGCCTTAATTATCATTTATCATAAAACTTATACGATTATCGCAAAAAGTGGTGAATTAAAGAATTCAAAAACAATAAGAATATGCCAATAATAATGCTATATTAAGTTACATAAACAATTTTGGTCACTTATGATTTGGTATATTGATAACTAAAAATAGTATGAAGGACACACTACAAATTTTCATTACTCCAAATTAAGTAATTTCATTCAATTAGTCGCCTTAACAGCAATCTTGGTATTTAGCAGTCAAGGTGAGTACTACTGGACAATGTCGGTTTACGTGATATGAAAAGTGATTAAATCTTATCAGAAAATTGAAAATGGAACCTTCTACTAAGCCATCCAATTAATCGAATACAAATATACTATTATATTTTTTTTAAAGTTAATGTTCCTATGTGTTCTTCTAGATGGTTTTAAGGATAAACAAGTAAACAGTAAACAAATAAAGTTTTTGTTAATTTTATGAATCTGGAAAGCAGAGTTCAGTAAAACTTGTTTTTGAGCAACCCCATGACCCAATGAGATGAGGATGATGTGTATGATGTGTAAATGAGGTGTAGTATTGTACAGACCCAGGCTGACTATTCCTGAGAGTATGGTTAATTAAACCCCAACCATCAAAGTACAACGGTAACCACTCTCTAGTATTCAAATTTGTATAAAAGTAACTACCTTTACTAGGATTTGAACCAGGAACCTTCGTCTCCGAAAATCAACTGTTAAACAGCTGATTTTGGCGACGGCTTTACCTCTAGACCAACCCGGTGGGTTAATTAGAAATTGTGTTAACAATTTGGTCAATAGCAACTACTCTGGTTTATTGAATGGTGGGTTTTAACATGTTAAAATAATTTTCAAAACCTGGCCAAGACTCAAACCCAGAACCTTCCACTTATAGTCTACTGTGCCACATAGGCACCCAAGTGTTACTTCTATAATAAAAGTCCCATTAAATATAGGTCTTTAAATACGGGTATATAAATATGGGTCCCATTATTTTTTAAATGAAAGTGTTAAATAAACTAATTATAATTTAACTAGCATGCCCCGTTTTTACTTATTTATTCATACATTGCCACTACATTAACCACTGGATAAGAACATATAATATACAAAAGTTGTAGCATTTTTGGCCCGAAATACACCTTAAAAAACTGTAAGTTGAACCAAAATCTTCCTTAAACTGTTTTTTTTTTTAATTCGTAGACTACTGCTGAACTCGGTAATATTGGATGCAAAACTAATAGTAAAATTGCAGTTATTCTTATTTTTTATGGGCATTTCTGCCCAATTTTGTCATGCACATTTTTTACTAAAATAAGAGGTATCTTAAAGTTGTCACCTAGATCAGTCAGATTTTTCACCTCGAACAGTTTTCTATTTTCTTCCTTTAAACGTAAATTTTTTTAAATCCTTTCTTAAAAAGGCCCCAACCTAAGCAAAAACATAATACAAAATTTCAAGTTTCTAGGTAGCCTCCTTGTATGAGTTTTATACTTAACACTTTTTTGTATTGGCTTAAATTTACTTCATTAAACAGTCAGTACACTAAAACAAGACCTCAATAAAATTTAAAGTATTCGATTTTGATGTAAATAATACAGGAAAAATTAAAAATGTTTTTGAATTTAAAAACTAAACAATAGGTTACAAAAGTTACATTATGAACACAACTTTTTTTGTTTTTGCTAAACAAGTACTACCTAATTAAAATTAACTCTTGTTAGTCTCATAACTGTATACATAAATGCAAAAGTCACGGACTGATTGACTGATCGACTCACCATTTGTTCATCACTAATTTTCTAATTTCCAATGGCAGCTCAGAATTTCAATTCAGCATAAATTATGCCAAACTGAAATTCACCACATTTGCGCCTTAGGTGTTGAACAGAAGAATTAAAGCATTTGCTTTTGACTACTTACTCCTTTTGTTCTTCCCACAATCAAGGATTAGGCTTCTGCCTGTTCTGACTCACAACAGCGACAAACTACAGAATTATTGCCAAATTTTGCATGGCCTCCCAACATCTCTCTTTCCCACCGGTCTGTATTGCAAAACACTGAGAGGGTTCCTTCCCTCAGGTGTTCTACGTGCTCCCTCTATCGATTACAATATTCTGCAATCTTCCCATTCAGGTTGTTAACATCCAGTTCCATTGTTATCTCCTCATTTCTTAGTTGGTCCCTACGACTGCAACCCTTTGTTCTTTGCAGGAATCACATCTCTGCCACCTGTAGGCTACTCTACTCTCCTGTGCTCTGGTACTAATCCATAACTCACTTCCAACGAGTAGGTCTGGGGTAGCCATCTACTTGTAAAACTTTATCTGGGTTTCTTTTCTTGTTTTCCTCCCTAGGGTTTACCAACTTTTTTCTCTATGTTCAAATCTTGATCATACCTAATGTCACAACCAAATAACAGTACTACTAAACATAAGTAAGAATAGTTACTCCTAAAGAGGGTCATTAAATAGAATTAGTTGATTTTTATAACTTTCCTTTTACGACTGCTTTTACAGGAATGTCTTTTACAATACGAAAATAGCCGTTAATAACGTGTTAGCGCTAACGTACTAAACAACAAACTACCTTTTACTTTTCAATAAAATAAAAAGTTACTCTTTATTTTATGCAAGTAGTTTTAAAACACCTGACACGAAATTTCTACTTGCTGGCTTTTAAATATTTTAGAAAAATTAGTTAAATAATTACCTCGTATTTTCAGCGTTACAAGTCACAAATTACAAGTTCCACCACTTTACCATATCAGAAAAGCCGGTATAATTCTCCAACCAATGTTGTCCAACAATGTAAAAGTTCCTTCTCTTAATGAAATTATTCTTTTATCTTAACACTGATTAGAGCATCCCCGCCACGCAACTTTTTAGGTTATCTACAAATACACATAGAGGTTACATGAGTTGTTCAAAGCAACTGGTTGCACAAGAGGCTGCAAAGAAAATTTTGTTCAGCATTTACAATCCTCTAAACCGAGAACAATAATTCGGCAACTGTTCCTCTATGATCGGAATCATTTACTTGCAACAGGTTAATAAGAAAAAACCGACAGTTAGTCGCTAATACCCCAACTGTTAAAGTGACTAAATTATTTTTACTGGTAACGCAATATAAGTTGACGATCGTCAACGAGAGTGAGACTGGACTATGTGAGGGGGGGTCGACTTGCTACTATACTGTCTTTTTCTAAATAGGTATATCATAGCGACAGCTCAATAAGTCGCTATTAAACGTTACTTTGCCGTAATAGCTTTTCTCATGCGTGTGTCGTGTTTTATCGAACGATGTTCAACTCTTTCGAACAGTAAAGCTTCATCTGTCATCCGTAAGTAACTTTTAAAATCTTCCGGATTATTTTCTGTTAACTCTGAAATTAAACCCATGTGGCAGAATTATTTCTTTCAATGAATCAATTCTTAGCCCACATTTTCCTCTTCTTTCTTCTCCTTTTCTCATTTCTAAAACTACTACAGCTGCGGCGACTTTTTTTTGTAAAGAAGTGACATGGTACAACAGTCGCGATAGATGTACACTCAAGAGTGAAGGTACGTACCGTACGTACCTAGTCTGTGGTCAATATAGGAGAGTACATTCCTGACATTTCAAGAGTGCGCACTCCTGGAATTAATTCATGGTGTGTGCCTGTGCCAGCCTTTACATTGAATTATTTTGTTTACAACTATGTCGTTTTATAAACATCCCATTGTATTATTTATTGATTCTTAATAATTATCCTAAATAATAAACATTCAATCTAAATAAGCCATAATACTAGGCATAATACTAGGCATAATACTATATTTATTATCAATTTTGTTCATCGGCAGTAAACTGAATTACTGTACTCAAGACATTTGTAGTGATAGACTAGTTAGTCCGTGAGTTCCGTCGATGCGAGCTTATTATAGTGAGTAATATTAGTTTTACGGTAATTTCAAAATATTATTGTATTTTTAGGGTTTTCATATTTCATTATTTTCAGTAAAGTTATGTTAAATTGTGATTGAATTTTAAACAATTCACTTTCTTTAAATAATTACATTACTCCTTACTTATTTTAGTGTGATTGGTCATGAACTGAATTTTATTACTTTAGTGTTTGCGGTGGTTACATTTTGAGTTACACGCTTGATACATGTCTAAGCTTTCGGGTTGGCCGATGTAAGTAGGATAGATAGTATACTATCCTCTGCATGATGGGCGCAATTGTCTACTTATAACGCGTTACCAGTACTTTCTCTTGCCTAATGAATTTGTAGGAAGGAAAGTATTGTTTTCATGTCAGTTTTTCGAAACCGAGTTTTCACCGGATATACACGATTTCGGACCCCTGAACCCAAAAACTTGTGTTAAGTGATGGGAGTGTGTGTGTGTGTGTGTGTCTGTCAGTGTGTGAACAGAATAAATATCTCAAGAGCGGAACATTGTACGAAGTTGAAACTTGAAATTAACATAAATACCTCTAGAGGACCTGACACGAGCATTTTCAATAAAATCGGTCAACCGGAAGTAGTTTATTCGTGTCATTTTTCACTTTTTTGCGATTTTCTCAGAAAAGGCTCCAACGTTTCTTTTTATAAATCGCCTCATGGTTTTTTTAAATAATAATGTGTTTTTTTTAATAATAATAATTTAATGGTTTTTTTAAGATTGCGGCGTTAATATGCAAACTGTATATAATAAAAGTGTAGACAATTTAAAAATTTACAACTTTTATTTAAAAACATTTTTTTGTTTACCGCTTAGTTTAGCGGTAATTTGTGATTTTATTTTTATTTTTTTCATGAAAATTTTTTTAAAAATTCTATTTTTTATGATTTTAGCCTTAGTATATATTTTACGACAAAAGTTTATATAATCAAATTTATAGGAAATTAAAATATATGTAACTTTTTTGAGCTTTTTTCTCTATAGAGAAAAATGTCTTCAGACATTTTTACGTAAATTCTGTAAAATTAAAATATTGACGGCAACTTTTTCTGCAGTACAAGAGAGCGCAAAAATTCGGTTTACAGTAGTGTACAGAATGCCAACTTGGGCAAGTAGATTATACAGACGCTGCATATCATAATATAAAATATATTCTTGTAAATTGCTAATAGTGTGTTTATTATTAGCTACATAAAATTATTTTGAACCATAATTTCACTTGATTTTGACACGTTTAAATAATAATAATAACTGATAGATGTAAGAAGAGATTCTTACGCCGATATGAAATACATATGCTAAAAAACAGTATTGCGAAACAAGATAAAATAATTTTAAAAAATATTTAAATAATAAACCATAATACATTTTGATTCTACATTTACTTTATTGTAATTTTATTTAATTTTCGTCACTTATTGCTTCGTAGGTTGGTAGTGGCCAACTACATAATGTGCGGACAGCCGCCTCTCAAACTAATAAGTTGAGGTTAGTTTCTAAAAAGTTTTATTTACTGATGTTTTTTGGTAAACGTTATTTTTATAAAGTACTTGATCAGTATGGCAAACGCAAATAAGGATAAAGTGTAAGTACTTTATTGAATATTTTCAAACTTTTGTATTGTTATATTGTAATAACTTTTTCTTTTTTAGTTGTTGTTTCAGAAGATTAGTTGTTAAAATTAACTTTTATTCAGTTTAATTTAAAAATTGTTTGAATCAGTTTGTATTGCAAATGGTTTTTCTACAACAAAAACTACTGAATATATAGGACTAGAGTGAGAACTAGGATTCCTAATTCAACCCCATAGGGGTTTTGGAATATATCTGTAGCTCCAAAATGAAGCATAAGTAATGAGTGATTCAGTTAGAAGTTACAATTAAAAAATTAAATAATACACATTTTAGTTTACTTACTTGGTATATTTTTATTTAGACACATTTGTTAGAGATTGACATTAAATATGAACAATGATGTCCATCAAATGACTGCCACGTGCAGCCATACAGACTTCAGCCCTTTTGATGAAATTTTCCATCACTTTCTTGTTCAATTGTTGTGGATTTGATGGATAACTCTGGGAATTTCATGCTTCAGCTCTGGAATCGAGATGGGGTTGTTTGTGTAAACCTTCTGCTTCAAGTAATGCTAAAGGAAATAATCAAGTGGTGTGAGGTCGCATGATCTTTCTGGCCAATGTTGATCATCGAAACAAGAGATTAAATGGCCGGGGAACATTGTGTGCAATAACTACACGATTTCTCGAGCTGTATGACAAGCGTCTTGTTAAAACCACATGTCGTTCAAATCATTATTACCACCCAATTCTTCCAACTGCTGCCAAAAATAATTGCTTATCATCTCCCGATAACATTCTCCATTGACTGTAACTGCATCACCACCCGCATTTTCATAAAAGTAAGGGCCAATCACGCCGCCAACCTGAAAGCCACACCAAACAGTTACCTTTTTTGGATACATTTGTTTCATGTGAACAGCATGTGGATTTTCAAGTCCCCAAATGCCGCAGTTTTGCTTATTAACAAAGCCATTGAGATGAAAATGAGCTTCATCAGAAAATATGATTTTGTTCACGAAATTGTCATCATTCTGATTATTCTCCAATAGCCTATTAACAAATTTACGCCTCTGTCGATGATCTCTCAGTTTTAATTCTTGAGTCAATTTCATCTTGTATGCATGCAAATGCAGATCTTTAGTCAAAATGTGCTGCATTGTATCGTAGGAAAGGCCTAATTGCTGGGAACAACGACAAATCGAGGTTGACAGATTTTCTCGAACACTTGCGCTAGTTGCGGCGATATTTGCCACTGATCGGCTTCTTCGAGGGCGTACTGATTTTGAACATCTAAAACTGAACCCGTTACATTAAATTTATCAATCAGTTTTTTAATCGCCGCACATGATGGACAGTTAAGGTTACCAAAATCATTTTACAGTGCTCGAATCATGTTAGTAAAATTTTCTCCACTTTTGGAAAAGGTTTTAACAATAAAACCACATTCTTCAATCAAATAACACTCCATAACAACAAAAATGTCATTAAACAACAATGTCCAATTACAAAACAACAACTGTTTATCTTGCATAAGAGAACAGTACTGCCAACTTAAAATTGTAAACTCTAACTGAATCACGTTTTATTAACACTAATAAAATTAACTCATTCAATTATCATTGCTTACTTGCTTACTGGTCATCCAATAAATTATATCAGTATCAAATAATACACAATTTTTCTCAGCTTGTAACTTACTTCGAAATTTATTAATTGTTCCACCAAAAAACTGTTGAGAAAGGAATTCTTGTACACTATAAAATGTTTAATCGATCAAGTATTTTTTTTAAACAAATTAGATTACCACAACTTTTTATTGATGTAGGCTAATTCATCATTTAGTAACTCACTTATGTTTTGTTTTTAGGTTGATATGTGGTGATGTGAATGGGAAATTTAAAACATTATTTGCTAGAGTTGAAAGTATCAACAACAAGACTGGCCCCTTCAGTTATATTCTTTGTGTCGGTAATTTCTTTGGGTCATCTGACAAAGCTAAGAAAGCATGGGAACCATACGCCAGTGAAAAACTAAAAGGTAATAAAAACATTAATTTAATTATGTTTTTATTTTTGTCAGGACATCTGTTAGCAGGATGTTATTATAATCATGAACTTCAACTTTTAGGAGTTGTATTACTTCCTATTATAGAATATCTGGTGTGAAAACTTACATGGCTTTCTTTTGCCAATGTAAGTAATTAAAAATATTAATGATAAGATATAAAAAAAATATTAATGATATTAATGATGGTTAATGATGAGAAAATGAAAATAAATGAAAATCAACATCTGCAAGACTATAAAAAACAGAAAATCATTAATTGACACTAAACAAAACACTGTAGAAAAAACGCTTGATATAAAAGTTCTAGTTTTTAATTTTCTGTTACTTTGGTTTTGCCCATAACAGCCAGGTAGAGTGTTAAATTATTGGCACTCAATCTGCTTGTTCCAGGGCTACAAAAATAATTGTGTTTCTTATTACATGGTTAGCCAATTATATTACTTTTAAGCATTTAAGAACAGAAGAGGTAAGAGGTGTAAAAGACACAAGTCAGAATTATTTTCTCTGAGAGTAATGAATTTCATCATTATACAGCCAGACCCTGTGGTGAATGAAGTGAAGGTGTCATTTGCAGGGTGGAAAGTAGATGCTTTTCAGAGGGCCTGGCATGCTGATAAGCATACTTTTCCACTCAATGGTAAACCACCTCACTCCTCATTTTACTTAGTAAACCTTCTTGAAGTTCAAACCAGCCCTTCGGCTGATGACCTAAACTATAACTTTGGTTGTATACTTCTTTTGTCATAAAATGCACCGTAAGGTCACAATCTTAAAATACCCTTTTTGCCGTTTTAAAGAGCATATAGGAAAATCACTGATAAATTTCTCAGGAATGGAATATTGTATAATGCTGAAACTTGGAACTTTAATTAGGGGCATAACACAAACATTTTCATCAAAATCGGTCAAAGAAGTAATATTTTTTTGTGGAATTTTTCACTTTTTTTCTAAAAAATGGCTGTTATAATTTTGTTTAAAATTTCCGTATCTAATCGGTAAATTGGTAAACCTATCTTTAAAATTGGTAAAAATGGGGTTTTTGTAATTTACGGCCTTAATATGCATTTTAGGACAAAAGCACAAATAACTATAGTTATAGGCAATAAAACACCTTTAACTTTGGTTTCAAGCTCTTTTATACCGAGCTTAATTTAGAGTCAATTTGTGATTTTCCGTATTATGTTCAAGAGAAGTTGATTTTCATTTGCCGTCATTCACTCATGACTAAAATTTGGTTGTTTTTAATTTTACGTTGTGTACTCATGATTAAAGTTTATGTTATGTTTTTAATGATTTACATTGGCAAGAGAAAGTGGTTTGAGAGTTTCACACCAGATTTTTGGATAAAGGGGACCTGAAAATGTCTTTCCAGTAAAAGTTCAGTTTTGTAAAATTGATATGAAAACAACATTTTACCTCCTTATATTTCACACAGAGCAAAGAGAAATTAAAAAGTTTGTGGATAAAATATCTTATGGAATGTGCAGTTTTTGTGTCTATATTAGCAATTTTTTTTCTTTCAATATTTGTAATTTTTCAGCATGACTAGCTTATAACTCACTTTGATATCTCTGTGAGGCTGCACTAGCACTGTACATTATTTACGCTACACAAAGTGTTTACCCAAAAACAATTTCACTTTGCTTTCTATGGTGTGGCTGTTTGAATAAACCAGGGGTGGATTAATCATGCCAGTGGATTAATCTATACAAGGTGTGGCTATTAAATAACGAGACTGACGTAAAAAAATTTATTTTAATTTTATACATAATCACTTATTGTTACCTTCAATATACACTCCTTCTCTATCCCTACAACGCTCCATGCAAATTTTTCATTGTTGGAAACAGTGCTGGAAGTCATCTTCTGTCAGCTCCTTCAAGGCACATGCCGCTCAAAAATGTTTGAAATGAAGCTCGCAAAAATGTTTGTACTGACACTTTGTACACGATTGAAAATGACCCGAATTTTTTGGAAACAATAATAACATGTTATGAAACGTGGTTTTTTACTTATGATCCGGAAACGAAGCGCCAATCCATGCACTGGAAGAGCTGAACTTCACAGAGAGCCAAAAAAGCTCGAATGAGCAAGTTAAAATTTAAAGCGATGATGATTTTTTTTTTATATCCATGGGATTGTGTACCTTCACTGGGTTTCTGAAGGTCAAATCAATATTACTACTTTGAGGTACTTTCTAAACTATGTTGAAGAGTAACGAAAAAACACTCCCACTCCGAAATGTGGAAGGACAAATCATGGGTTCTCCACCAAGACAATGCGCCAGCTCATTCCGCGTCATCTGTCAAGAGGTTCCTAGCCAAGTATAGCATCTCAGTGTTAGAACGTCCACTGTTTTCACCAGATCTTGCTCCATGTGACTTCTACCTGTTCCCTAAGGTGAAATCTGCATTAAAAGGGACAAGTTTTGAGTCTGGTAGCTGTAAAAGAGAAAGCGGCATGTGTTCTGAAGGAGCTGACAGATGATGACTTTCAGCACTGTTTCCAACAATGGAAAATTCACATGGAGCATTGTAGGGATAGAGAAGGAGTGTATATTGAAGGTGACAATAAGTGATTATGTATAAAATAAAAATAAATTTTTTTGCGTCAATCTCATTATGTAATAGCTACACCTCGTACTTTATGTGTTATGAACTACAGTATTTGACATAGCGCGATTTCAGGTAATACAGTAGACACCATCTGGTTCAAATGGCCACCTGTGCATCAGTCATGCGCTGTGTTCCTCATCACCAGCGATAAAGAGCTGCCAATCACATTCTGATGATCCTGTTTCTCTAGTGCTTTAAATGTAGTACCTATTTTGTTTAGTCCACGTATTATAAACGACGACAATTATGTACATCCAGATGGTAGCAAAAACTACATTAGACAACTGTAGACTAAACAAAATAGGTACTATATTTAAAGCGCTAGAGAAACAGGATCATCAGAATGTGATTGGCAGCTCTTTATCACTGGTGATGAGCAACACAGCGCATGACTGATACACAGGTGGCCATTTGAACCAGAGGGTGTCTACTGTATTACCTGAAATCATGCTATGTCAAATACCATAGTTCATAACACATAAAGTACGAGGTGTGGCTATTAAATAACGAGACTGACGTAAAAAAATTTATTGTCGTGCACTGACAATTTTGAAGAAAAACAGAAGTTTACTTTCGTCTGTTTGAAACAAAGGTTAATTAAATATGCTAGAATGACAAAGGTTTATCTGTGGCAAATATTGCTAACGATCTTAAAGTTGGTAAAAGTGCAGTGCACGACTGCCATAAAAGTACTAAACATAGGCCCAGTCTAGTTTTGTTTTTGTTCAGTAAAATGTCTAATAATGTTGCTTAAACTGCCTTCCATTTACAGTACAGTAATACACATAACCAGCCTTTTTTGCAATGACTTCTAATTATTCAGACTTTCAGTTCTGACTAGGGTCTGAAATAGAGGGAGGCTTGTGTAGTACTGTACGTTACATTATAGTCGCTTATCAAGCACTTGTATATTACTTGGCTTGGACATTTCGTGTTGTATATTATTTAATAGAAATTTATGTAATAACAGATTTTATTTATGTTTGTTTCTTTCATTTCAGTGCCAGTTGCCATGTATGTTGTTGGAGGCAGTGATCCAAGCCATATTAAATATTTTAATGAATTCAATAAAAATGGACAAATAGCACCTAATGTCACATATCTGGGTAACTTTAGCGATGTTTATTTTGCTTTATTTATGTACTTTATTTATAATGCTTTTCACAGTTGATGAGCTCTGCTGTTCCACACATTTAAACCGATCAGAACGTTTGTCAACATTGTCAGATTGTACCTGACAAACATTATGTGCTCATGCGTATCAGAGCCGAAGTAGTTCACTCGTGTCTTGTATCTCGTATTGAACACATCGATTATAGAGCGCGTTAACCTGCAGTACTATATAACATAATCAGCTGGTTGTATCTTCATAGGTTATAATTGTTATTGGAAGACCAAACAAATGGCTGATGAAATATATAACAGAGCTACGAGAGCAAGTATTGGTAACGTTGCTGGCAAGTCATTGGCTAGCTATGAAGTGGGTAGGGGGCAATTTGTATATTCAGAGCTCATCAGCTTTGAAAAATAGTATAGTATGTTTCATTATAATAGAATATACTACATTTGCATAACTTGATAGAAAAACTCTTAAAAGTTGTTTTTTGAATAGAATGAAAGCCTGTCAATTTGTGAAGGAATTTTCTGAAACAAAAAACATTTAAAGGGACAGCGTACCCATTTAAAGAAACGAAGAAACCCATTAGAAAATAATGAGTAGTTGCGGAGAAAATTGAGTTTAAAAGAAGATTTAGATGATGATGCATGCCTGATTTCTAGCTTCCAGGTTAGCAAGGGTTAAAGCTTTCTTACTTAGCTTTCTTTTGAAAGCTAATAGGGCTTGACCCCATTATGAGAAAGGATAACCCAGAGTTAAATGAACATATAGTCACTTGAGTCACGAGTTTGCCCTTGTTTGTAACAAGGGGTAAAGGGGCAAAATCATCAGTGCACATGCCTGACTGCCTTAATTTCAGTACGACAAACTTAACAACTTATACTATACCCAGAGCACATACAGTATATCGCGGAACCTTTTGTAGGTTAACTGTTAGTTACAGATATGTCGGTTTCTCGAAAACGTGGTCGAACTATTCAGTGTTGAACAAAATCTAATATACAATGTAATAATATGCTATGAAGTTGAACGTAAACAAAAATGCCAATCCGTGCCTCTTAACAAAAGCCGAGAGCGAGCGGCTAACTACTGTGATGTTTCTCTTTTCACAATTTGAAAAATAAAGAAGGAAATTAAGAACGTGAAGAAACTATTCTTTAACAGTTTTGTTGACGACTGGTAAAAAAAAGAAAACGGTTAGGTAGAAATTAGAGAGACTGATGATGAAAACGCCGGTGACTGCAATAGTAAAGAAGGTGATTCATTCGTAATTACAGTAAATCAAACATTTCTAGTCATTTAATTAAGCTATAGGCAATATTACAGGTCATATTTACTTCTTATATGGTTTATGAAGAAAACATTTTCTCGGAATAAACCACAGCTTATAATGTATGTAGAAACTTAACGGTAGTGAAATGTACGAGTAGTGTCTCACTGTTGAGGTTGGCAGCACTGCAAATATATCATTTCTCTTCCTCACAGCCCACACATACGCAAAAGACAATCTCTTGACTTCAGTATTTATACAATGTGACTTCTTGGGCCAACTCTTTTCCTTTAGAAGAAAATACCACCAGCCATGATATGCATCATCTCATGAAAGGTATTTTTCAGTTGTTAAGTTTACTTTCAAAGTGACTATTGTATTAATGTTGGATGATATTGTTGCAGGTAAAAGAGGTGTTATAAAAACAATATCTGGTCTAAAAATCGCATACGTTAGTGGAACTGAGCAAAGTACAAATAAAGATAAGAAAAACACAGACGATAATCCGACGATGTTTACGATATCAGATGTGACGCATGTACGCGATATGTGTATCGGTGGCCAACCTTCATATACTGGTATTGATTTTTTATTGACTTCATCATGGCCTAAGGATGTTACAAATTTAGATCCAAAACCTGTAAGTTGTTTTATATTTTACTTCCTCTTCCCCTGTATAAATATTGGAAACGAATGTATTGTTTTCATGTCAAAAATACATGTTTTCAGGCCCCCTGAACCCAAAAATTATTTTTACCTATTAGTCTGTGCCTGTGTGTGAACAAAATATCTCAATACTGGAATACCATACTAAGTTGAAACTTAGAACTTAAGTTAGGTACTCTAGGGAACCCGACACAAATATTTTCTTCAAAATCGGCCAACATAGTAGTTTATTTGTGCAATGTTTCACCTATTGCAATTTTCTGAAAAACAGCTTGGATGGTTTTGTTTTAAAATTGCCTCATTTATTACATTTTTTGCGTTCTTAAGATATGGTTAGTGGCATGTCTCCTAAAATTTGTAGGGTTGTGCTTTTGTAGTAAAATTTTATTTTTTTATATTTAAATTGTTAAATATATTTAAACCAAAGTTGTAGAAAATTAAAACCTACAACTTTTATTTAAAGTATTATTTTCTACAGCGCGTAGTTTAGTGTCAATGAGTCATTATACATATTTTATTGAAATTGGTAAAAAAAGGGTTTTTTAAGTTTGTGGCCTTAGTATGTATTTTACGACAAAAGTATGCACAACCAAAGTTATCGGAAATTTAAAAAAAATTTATAACTTTGATTTCAATCATTTTTTCTATAGAGCTTAGTTTAGAATCAATTAGTGATTTTCTATATTTTTTAGGTTTTACAGAGGTTGATTTTCATTTAGTGTCATTCACTCATAATTAAAATGATGTTATATTTTTCATTTTACGTTGTTTACTCATGATTACACATAACATTGACAAGAGAAATTCATGTAAATGTTTCACGTCAGATTTTTATTTTCTCTTGCTTTATATGAATATATTGTCGGTATTGTACGAGATATTAGCAAAATTCAGTAGTCAATTAACCGAAGTGGAAATCAATAAATTGTTGGTTCCAACAAAATGGCACCACAGCGCACACATCTAACATTTCAATGGCTTTCTTGCGGAATGTCTTTGGTGAACGAATTATTTTCAAAAATTTGTGGCCTGCAAGATTACCTGATCTGCAGATTATTTTTTATGGGAGGGTGGTGAAACAAACAATTTATCGTAACACACCACACACAATTAATGAAGTAAATACTGTGATAACAGCATCTTTCAAGGAATCACTGTTGGTGAATTGAGTAAAGTGTTAGAAAACAAATTTAAACGAGTGCAGTGTTGTATTGATGCATAGGAGGCCATTTCCAACGCCTTTTATAAATAGTCCAATAATGACCTAAGGGGGTAGTCAACCCACAAAATGAAAATCAAAACTACTGGCTATACATTATCATAATATATATTATTTGAAAGAATAATTTACTAGTAAAGATCTTCTGGCTTGAACCAGGCCAACAAATTGTTGTTGTTGTTTAGGTCAACAGCCGAACGGCTGGCTTGAACCTCTAGAGGTTTTACTAAGTAAAAACGAGGAGTGAGATGGTTTACCATTGCCTTCCTCACCGAGTTGAAAGAGTATGCTTATCAGCATGCCAGGCCCTCCGAAAAGCACTCACTTTCCACCCTGCAAATGACACCTTCACTTCATTCACCACAGGGTCTGGCTGCATAGTGAAATTCATTACTCTCAGAGGAGATAACTGACTAGTGTCTTTTACACCTCTACCTCTTCTGTTCTTAAATAGTTCTGTCATATAAGTGGCTGACTATGTGATAAGAAACAGAACTATTTTTTTTAGCCCTGGACCAAACAGATAGAGTGCAATTAAAATAACACTCCACCTGCCCGTTTTGGGCATGCCAACAAATTACAGTTCCTAAATAAGGTTGGGAGTGAAAAAGCAGGCTTTTACGGGGAATCAAATATCTCAGGAACCAAAAAAGTTCTCAACATGATTCTTATGCTACAAAATACAGATAATTTCTGTCTATTATTTGGTGTATGCTCTTGTGTGTATATTTTCTTACAAGAAATAAATTGAAGAAAAATCATATTTTCAAAAACATTTATTTTATGTATTCACAAATTATTTTTTAACTAGAATCCCTATTAAGTTCTTTTGAAATAATCATTCCACAGATAATAGAGCTAGAAATTATGAACATGTGAAAAAAAGATCATCCACATATCACCAATATAAACCAAAATATTTAATTCCCAAGAATCTAATTGTACAAAAAACACATTTCCAGAAAACTTAAAGTTAAAGGAATAATTATTTCACTCGCCTTGCTAGTGAGCTTTATTTTAAACAGATGTTTTTAAAACTTTTTGTCAACATAGAAACAAAGTAAACAAATGCTGTGATTCAGAAAATTTTAAACTTTAAATAAATGCAAAAACAATAAAATTTAAAAAAAATCATCTTGAGTTGACTACCCCCTTAATAATAATGTGTAATAAGGTTATCATTAAAGTAATTATTTTGTAAGAAAGTTCAGTCATTTCACTTCCAGAATACAAGTGCACAGCGACTTTCCGAACACTGAGTATAGATTGTTTCATTGTAATAAAAAAAATGTGACTAGTTATTTTACAAAAATTAAAATGGGAAGGATGAACAGGGTTTTGTTTATTTTATAAGTGTTTGCTGTTAATTTATGCTAAAATTTATTATTGAAAAGTATTTTGATGTAGGTGTTATTATTTTGTGATTTTGAATGTTTATTTTTTTAAAGAAACACTAAAATTGTAATGTGTAGTGTGATAAATTATTATAAGTTATGTTTATTGTAGTTTTGTTGTGTTATCCATTTCATTTTAGATTGCTAATGCTCCTCCAGGTTCATCTATGATATCTTGGTTGGCAGCACAATTGAAGCCTCGCTACCATATTTCTGGTCTGGAAGGAATACATTACGAACGTCCTCCTTACAGGTACAGTAATTGTCACTTGTTCTTATAACAGAATTATTATTACTCACATTATTACAAATTGCGTGCGCTGCGCACCCACACTTTGTCATTAGGTGAAGTTCGGCCACCAAAGGGGTTAGGTAGATCTGAATTTATAAGTGGATCAGAAACATAGGAGTGAAAAGTGTACACACTTTGCCATAATTCGGTCAGAGGGGTTAGGTGGATAAGAATAATTAGTTTTTAAGTTTGAAGTTTTAAAAGTTGAGGTTAGTGTTATAAGGTATAATGTTTCAAAATTTTTTATTTGAAAATTTAATGTTATAGTTTTTAACCGATACATATTTTGTGCTTTGGGTTTGGCACTGAAAGGTTTGAAGTTTCAAAGTTTAAAGTTTACACCTAAAATTTTTGTATTTTGAAGTTTTGTAGTTCTAGATCTGAATTTATAAGTGGATCAGAAAAATGGAAGTGCGTGCGCTGCACGCCCGCATTTTGCCATAAGGTGAAGTTCAGCTCCCAGAGTGGTTGGGTGGATGAAAATAATTAAATTTTTACCTTCGAATTTTTGAAAGTACAGGTATGAAGGTAAAAAGTTAAAAAAACTTTTCATGTAAAATTTGAATTTAATTGTTTTAACCTAAAAACGTCTCTGAAAGCTTGGGGTTGATATTTCAAGTTTTAAAATTTGAAATTTAAGGTTTTTAATGTATTTTACATTTCAGGTTGAGGTTTGATTATAGGTTTTTACGTTTCAAAATTTGAAATTTTAGTGTTATAAGTTTTGAATTTAAAACATCTGGAGGAAGTTCGAAGATTCAGTTATTGAGCTTCTTGTTTGAAGTTTGTAAGTTTAAGGTTACAAGTTGAGGTTTCAAAGTTTGATGTTTGCCTGACAAAGGTTCGAAAGATTATATTTGAAATTAAAAAGCTCAAAAGTTTGAGATTCAAAACTTAGGGTTTGATATTTTAAGTTTTAGTTTTGAAAGTTTGAGGTTTTAAGGGATAAACGTTTCATGCTGATGTTTCGCGTTTGTACCTTTCCCACTTAGATTTGTCTGCGTAATGAGAATATAAAAATGTTCAATATTTTCCCGGTTGTCCTGGTATTGTTTTAGGTTACATGAAAAATATTAACAGGGCTTTAGGTTACAGCTGATTGCCGAAAAAAATATTCCAATGTTTCACTTCGAGGGTTTCTTAATTTTTCCAAAATTTCCGTGTCATCCCTCATTGCCAAAATCAATCTAATGTGTTTCAAATGGGCTGTCTTATTCCACTCACATTTCTGTTTGTAATGTAAAAAAATAACAGAATTTCAATATTTTCCCCGTATTGGTCGGGGGTAACATGAAAATTTTAACAGGGCTTTGATTTCGGCCGATTGCCGACAAAACAGAGTTCAATAATGTTTCGTTCTGAGGGTTTCTTAATTTTTTTAAATTTCCAGGTCATCCCTCTTCACCAAAATCAATATAATGTGTTTTGAATGGGCTCCATCGTTTTCCGCTCACATTTCTCTATGTAATTGAAATAAAATTTAAAAAATATTTTGAAGTTTTCCTGTTATTGGTCATGGTTACATGGAAAATATTAACAGGGCTTCAGGTTTTGGCTGATTACCCACAAAAAAGATTCCAATAATGTTTCACTCCAAGAATTTTTTAATTTTTCGAAAATTTCTGGGTCTGCCATTATCAGCTCACATTTCCCTATGTAATGAAGAAATACAAAAATTTCACTATGTTTCCGGTTTTCCCATTATTTGGTGGGGTTACATGAAAAATATTAACAGGAATTTAGGTTATGGGGATTGCCGACAAAAAAGCTTCTATTGAATTTTTTGCTTTTTAGTTTCCTGAAGTTTTTCAAAATTTCTGGGTCACCCTGCAAATATCGGTCTGATGGGTTTTGAATGTGTTCTGTCTAGATTATTTGGCCGATGGCCAATAAAACAGCTTTTATTCACTTTTGCGCTCTGGTGCTAGGTTAACTTTTCAAATAATTTTGTTCTGTCACTCCCCTTTCCGAAATGGGCCGGATGGACTTCAGTCTATGTTGTGTCACCTCGGCTTAGTTCTATTTAGTACTTACATCAAAAACATTTGTCTTTCCAAACTAAACGAGAAAAAAAATAATTTTACCCAATTTTGGGGAGTGGTGCAACCCAAGAATTTAGCCAATGATGACGATATTATGACAAACTTTATGCAAAACAAAAACTTAATGTAAAAGAAATTTATATGGCATAAGAAATAAGTAAGTTGAGACATGGTTTTTCAAAATAGTCAAAATTAATTTATTTGAATTTTCTCAGTGAGCGAGTAGATTAGGGGGACCTTTATCTACATATTCTTGAATTACTCCAGCAGGGATACAAAACAGGTCCTGTATTTTACAGTCAACATTAATCTAACATGGGTGTAATCTTACTTTTATTACTCCATTCATTAGAAAACAAAATAAAAATGAGTCTTAAAAAAATTTTAATAATAATAATTAATAAATAATTAATAACTTAATTATTAATAAATAAAGGCAAAAATGTTATTCAATTTTGATATAGCACGGTACTTACATAAGAGAAAATTTTGCTTCTAGTGTTTTCTGCACGTTAGCCGGGTGTGTTAAGTGGTCAGTTTATTTTAATTTTTGATATTACATTACGAGAGGCTGTGGTTCGAGTCCTACATTTAAAACTTTTTGTATTTTGTTTTGTTTGTTTTTGTTAATTGATTATTATTAATTAAATAATGAAAAACATTAAAAATCATAATTGTAATTTTTAATTCAACTAACTTGAAAATATTTCTTTTTAATTGAGGTAACAAATTATTTAATAATAATTTTAATACAATTATTTAGCAAAACGAAATTTAAATAGTGTGTGGGATTCGAACTCACGGCCTCTCATACTGTAAACTCAAAAAATAAAAATAAACTGACCACTTTACACACCCAGCTAATGTTCAGACAACAATGGAAGCAAAGTTTTTGCCTTTTTTATTAATAATTAAATTATTCGCTACTAAAATCTTTTGTAGACTCATTTTTATTCTATTTCCAAACAACTGGAGTAATTAAATTAAGATTATACCCTTGTAATTAGATTAATGTTAATCGTAGGTTAGGCCCTGGGAATAAACTCTGTCCATTTCGAATTGTTCCTTAATTACATCATTTCTTATTGTATTTCTTCTTGTCTTTCCAATCGTACTCTGAAATTTCATTTCTCTTTATCTTTTTTCCACCAGTGCTTCAGTCATATAATTGGGTGACCATGTGATAAGAGAGAACTATTTTTCGTAGCCATGGAACTAGCATATTGAGTCCAAATAATTTTACGTTCTACCTGCCTATTATGGGCAAGATTATTTATCACAGATGCTTAATAAAAATGTTCTGCTGATTGATGTTGCTATCATTTGGTTGCACTCCATTGTCACTGAGTTATACAGATGTAACTAACTCCTCATATAATGTACTATAAGAAGAAAACCATCCACTTGTTAAATTTTGCAAAAAGGCAGTTCAATAATTTAATTGGTTTCACATAGTGAAGCCAATTATAAAATGTGATTGCACATCACCACTGGTTCTCTTCATTTCATGATACATCTGTGATAGGCGGTACACTCTCTAATCTACATAAAATATAACACTATAAAATCCGTAATGTGTCCTGGTGAATTTTTCAGCAATCTAGACAATGGTAGTGGTGTTCATTCAACACGTTTTGTAGCACTTGCTCCAGTCGGAAATAGTGAAAATAAGAAGTGGTTGATGGCGCTCAGTGTTGAACCAATAGACATGATAAGACCGTTGGAGTTACACCAGCGGACAACCGACCAAACTAATATACCATATGGTGGCGCTGCTTTGTCTGGAAGGTGTAACGATCCTGGTGAACAGTCAACTGGGCAGTTCTTCTATGATATGTCTTCTTCATCGCAGGGGGGAAATAAACGGAGACATGATGGCTCACATAAAAAGTCAAGAGAGAAACCAGTATTTGATCAAGGTGTGTACAGTATTCTGTTATCCCTTAATAATAATTTTATAAATTTGGTTTTTGTTGAACAAAAGTAATAAATGGTGGCTAACAACTGACATAAATAAATCAGTTCAACTAAGGGCATGATGAAAAGGTTACCTGCCTACATAAGATATTATTGAAGTAAAATAATAGATCAGTATAGGCGTACCTGCAATTCAACTGTGGACTGGAGGCTATTCATTTGCCCACTTGGCTCAAAAACATGCTATTTAATATTTATTACAGAATAAACAAATTACAATAAATACAAAAAAGAAAATTTTTGACACAATCATTAAAAGTATTTTTTGCAGCATTGAAAGGAGTGAGAGAATATCAGGAAAGCAAGTTATGAGGTTTGTTGAAAAAGTGTTTAAAACCCTCTGGAAAAAGCTAATTTATTCATCTACATGTTTTAACTTATGGTCTCATTCAGAGTACTCTTCATATGACTTTCCACACACTTTTAGAAGCAAAACTGAAAGGCCTTTTTCAGAATAACTTTTTGTTGAGCCATGTTTCGGATAATGTCATTTTTGGACTCAAATTGAGAACCTGTAATGGCATCTTTAAGTAAGGAAATAACAGAAGTCATTATGATAGTTGTAAAAAATCTGGTGTAAAATGCTCATTCGACCCTCTCTTGCTAAAGTACGTAGATAATGACCAAAATAACCTGTGTTTGATCATGTGTAAACAATGTAAAATGAAAAACATTACCTAATTTTAGTCATCATGAGTGAATGGTGCCAATTACAATTCAACCTCTTCAGAACTTAAAAAAAATCTGGTTTGAAACACTCACACAACTTTCTCTTAACAATGCAAATAATGACCAGTATACCCTAACATTAGTAATAAAACATAAGAAATAAACAAAAACCTAACCTCAAAAAACATAATCTTATTTTGATTGTGAGTGAGAGACGCAAAATGAAAATCAACGTCAGTTTGGCTTAAAAATACAGAAAATCACTCTTTTACGCTAAACTAGGTTCTGTAGAGAAAAATACTCTAAATAAAAGTTGTAGATCTTTTAATTTCCTATAAATTTGATTATATACACTTTTGACGTAAAATGCATACTAAGGCCGAAATCTTTAAAACATAGATTTTTCACAAGTTTTCGTGAGAAAAAAATAAAAAATCGCTAATTACCGCTAAACTAAGCGTTATACAAAAAAATGTTTAAAATAAAAGTTGTAGGATTTTAAATTCTCTACATTTTTTTATTTTATAATTTTTTGCGCTAGAATGCTTATTAAAGCCAAAATCTTAAAAAACAATTCTTTTACATGAAAACAGCCTCACCAAGAATTTCAAGTAACATGACCCTATCTTGTAGAGCATAAAAAATTTAATAAAGCAGGCAATTTTTTAAAAAAATCGTAGAAACAGTTTTTTAGAAAATCACAAAAAAGTGAAAAATTACACGAATAAACTACTACTTCCGGTTGACCGATTTCGATGAAAATGTTCGTGTCCGGTTGGGTAGTGGTATGTAACTTAAGCTTCAAGTTTCAAATTCGTACAATGTTCCATTCTTGAGGTATTCTGTTTACACACACACAGACCAATCCCTAAAAACATGTTTTTGGGTTCAGGGTGTATGAAAACAGATCAGGTGAAAACTTGATTTCGAAAAATCTACATGAAAACAATACTTTCCTTATACTCATATAGGCAAGAGAAAGTAGTACAGAAATCAAGAATTGACTCTAAACTAGGCTGTGTAGAGAAAACTGCTTTAAATAAAAGTTTTAGGTTTATAATTAATTTTTGATAACTTTGATTATGTAGACTTTTGTTGTTTAATACATACTAAAGCTGGAATTTAAAAAAATCGCATTGTTTTACAGATTTTTATGAGGAAAAGCAGAAAATCACTAATTACTGGTAAATTAGGCCTAAGTGTTGTACAAAAAAATTGTTGTAGATTTTAAAATGTTCTACAACTTTGATTGTTATACACTTTTGTCCTAGAATGCACATGAAGGCTGCAATCTTTAAAAATCCATTTTTTCTACAAGAGTACAGCCTACCCAAGAATTTCAGCAGACATGATGCTTACGCTATCTTGTAGGGCATAAATAATGTAGTAAATGAGGTGATTTAAAACAAAAATCATAGAAGCCGTTTTTGAGAAAATTACGAAAAAGTCAAAAATTACACGGATAATCTACCATTTACAGTTGACCGATTTTGATGAAAATGTTCATTTCAGATCCTCTTGTGGTATCTTACTTATATTCCAAGTTTCAACTTCATATGGTGTTCCGTTCTTGAGATATTTTATTCACACACACACAGACAGACCAATTGCTAAAAACATGTTTCTTGGGTCCGTGGGGGGGGGGGGGGCTGAAACTGTGTACATCCAGTGAAAACTCAATTTTTAAAAATCAACATGAAAACAATAATTTCCTTCTCTATATATTCATGTAGGGCAAGAGAAAGTTAAAAGTGGGGTTATTTTTGTATAGTTTAATATATCCTGAGCAGTTCCTTCTGTTCTGCTATCAAGGTCTTCAACCCAAATTTCACAGCAAATCTGCATACCCAAATCTTCCATCAAAGTTAATTGAACTGAATCAATACTGACTCCCACCTCTGTAAGGTAGTTTACCGACAACAACTCATCTATTCTCCATCATCAGATTCTTCCTACTTGTTTTTGAAATTAGAACAAGGTTCACTGTCCAATTAAGTGAGGCCATTTTTATTTTCTCTTGCCATATATGAATACATAGGGAAGGAATGTATTGTTTTCATAGCGATTTTACAAAATTGAGTTATCCCCGGATGTACACGTTTTCAGCCCTTGAACCTAAAAAACATGTTTTTAGCAATTGGTCTGTGTGTGTGAACAGAATATCATATGAAATTGATGCTGGGAACTTAAGTCAGGTACCGTAAGAGGACCCAACATGAACCATCAAAATCGGTTAACTGGAAGTGGTAGTTTATCCGTTTTCTCAAAAACGGCTCCTATAATTTTTTTGTATATCGCGTCATTTACTACATTTTTATGCTCTATAAGATAGGATAACCATGTTTGCTGAAATTCATGGGGGGGGGATATGTGTTCTTATAGCTAAAATGGTTTTTTTTTAAAGATTGCTGGCGTAGTGTACGTTCTAAAGCAAAAAAGTACATAATCAAAGTTGTTGAACATTTGAAAAATATGTACTTTTATTTCAAACATTTTTTTGTACAACGCTTAGTTTAGTGGCAGTTAGTGGTTTTCTGTTTTTTTTTTATAAAAATCTGTAAAAAATGGGATTTTTTAAGATTGCGGCCTTAGTACCCATTTTACAACAACAGTATATTATAATCAAAGTTATAGGAAATTGAAAAAACCTATAACTTTCATTGTAAGCATTTTTCTCTATAGAGCCTAGTTTAGATTTACCATATTTTTAAGTTCTACAGAGGTTGATTTTCATTTTGTGTCATTCACTCAATCAAAATTAATTAGGTTATATTGATTATTATCTACATTGGCAAGAGAAATCTGTGTGAGTGTTTCTCACCAGATTTTTAAAATTATTTATAGACCAGATAAAAAAAAATTACACATCCAGATTTTCTATAGAAAGGTATGTAAAACTTGCAGTAATCAAATAGGTGATACAATTTTCTTTTAAGAAATGGATTTTACATGAGATGGCGTCTCATGACTGGTGGCAATTTCTTCTAAAGAAAAGGAGTCGGCCCAACTGTTTTTCTATAAAATTTTATTTTTATTTTATACATAAGCACTTATTGCCACCTTCAATATACACTCCTTCTCTATCCGTACAACGCTCCATGTGAATTTTCCATTGTTGGAAACAGTGCTGGAAGTCATCTTCTGTCAGCTCGTTCAGGACACGTGCCGCTTTCTCTTTTACAGCTACCAGACTCAAAACTTGTCCCTTTTAATGCAGATTTCACCTTAGGGAACAGGTAGAAGTCACATGGAGCAAGATCTGGTGAAAACAGTGGATGTTCTAACACTGAGATGCTGTACTTGGCTAGGAACCTCTTGACAGATAATGCGGAATGAGCTGGCGCATTGTCTTGGTAGAGAACCCATGATTTGTCCTTCCACATTTTGGGACATTTTTTCCTTACCCTTAGATGTAGTTTAGAAAGTACCTCAAGGTAGTGATATTGATTAATTTTTTGATCTTCAGGAACCCAGTGAAGGTACACAATCCCATGGATATAAAAAAAAAACAATCACCATTGCTTTAAATTTTGACTTGCTCATTCAAGCTTTTTTGCCTTACGGTGAAGTTTGGCTATTCCAGTGCATGGATTGGCGCTACGTTTCCAGATCATAAGTAAAAAACCACGTTTCATTACATGTTATTATCTTCTACCTGTTCCCTAAGGTGAAATCTGCATTAAAAGGGACAAGATTTGAGTCTGTGGAAGCTGTATAAGTGAAAGCGGCACATGTCCTGAAGGAGCTAACAGAAGATGATATCCAGCACTGTTTCCAACAATGGAAAATTCGCATGGAGCGTTGTAGGGATAGAGAAGGAGTGTATATTGAAGGTGACAATAAGTGATTATGTATAAAATAAAAATAATTTTTTTAACGTCAGTCTCAATATTTAATAGCTACACCTCGTAGTTTTATTTATATTTTGGGTGTTATTGTGTTGTTTGTAATGTTACAGATAAATGTTGGTTTTGTTTGGCCAGTCCTCAGGTAGAGAAACATCTTGTCATTAGTGTTGGATCTGAGGTATTTTTAATTTCTTTTGCTTTATATTAGCCTTATTTATCGAGACTTGTATCTGTTGAAATGGATGATCTGCTTTTTTTGGGGCAATTGATATTTTATATACTGAGCTTTCATAATCGCTCCAGAATTGTATTTTATATCAGACATGCATCCACTAATTACTCACTGTATACACCACTGAACAGAATGATGAACGTTTTAATAGAATTTCTGCTGTTGTCGACTTGGACCTCTTTCATCATGATGCTTGCATGCGCATTTAAAATTAATTAAAATAATTCAATTAACTTTATTCTTAAATATTTTATACTTCCTTATAATGCTGCTTTGTCCGTTTTCGCTGTTTGCCTCTGGTAAAGTAGGATAGCTACCTATATCTTATTTCTTCTTCTTTTCTTTCTAATTTTCATCAAAATCAGTCAACTGGGAAGTAGTTTATTCATGTTTTTTTTTTTTTTTTTTTTTTGGTTTAACGTCCGACTGTTCTGCAGTTACTGCTAATGCAGACGGTGAAGGATGAAATGATAGTTTGTAACGTATGAAAAAATGCCATGCCTGAATGGGATTCGAACCCAAGACCGCATGATGAGAGGCGAGCACGTTACCAACTGCGCCAATGCGGCCGGTTTATTCATGTGATTAACTACATTTTTGTACTCTACAAGATATGATAAGAGGCAAGGCTGCTGAGATTCTTAGGAGGTGTGCTTTTGTGGTAAAAATGGTTTTTTTAAGATTAAAGCCAAAATTTGTATTTTCGGACAAAAACATGTAATTAAAAGTTGTAGGAAATTAAAAACCTCCGACAGTTATTTCAAACATCTTTTTTCTACAGCACTTAGTTTAGCATAATTAGTTCAATCAGAACTAGTGCCGAGGTTGGCGTAGTGTTTAGCGCAATTGGCTTCTATGCCGAGGTCCCTGGTTCAATTCCCGGATCTGAAATTTTTCATAGTTCACCTCCACCTATCACCCTTTTCACCATCTGCATTACCAGTAATTGCAAAACAGGTGGACGTAAAACAAAACAAAAAATAGTGGCAAGGTGAGTACTTGAAAACTGATTCTTTGAATCTGATACAAGTGGATGCTAGAAACAAAACTGCTACTGCTATATTAGTTGCTACTGTGGTCTTTGGCCTACAGTTATACTCTATCAACAACTCTAGTTCATTACATTTTCTCTATATTTTCTATTGTATAATCATAAAAACTAATTT
This sequence comes from Catonia carolina, assembly GCA_035578175.1. Lineage (NCBI taxonomy): Eukaryota > Metazoa > Arthropoda > Insecta > Hemiptera > Achilidae > Catonia > Catonia carolina. Next base: position 188,618,914 of record JAQMRL010000001.1, read on the forward strand.
ATCCATTTAATTGCTACTATAATGCAATAAATAAATATTTTTGCCCTTGTTACTCACCGAGTTGTTAAACTATTTTATTAGTCGTCCACTGTGGAGTGCCCATAACAGGCAGGTGGAGTGTTAAATTACTGGCACTTGATCTGCTGGTTCCAGGGCTATAAAAAATAGTTGTGTTTCTGATCACTTGGTCACCCAATTATTTGACTGAAGCATTTAACAACAGAAGAGGTACAGGTGTAAAATACACTAGTCACAGTTATCTCCTACAAGAGTCATGAATTTCATTATATAGCCAGACCCTGTGGGGAATGAAATGAAGGTGTCATTTGCAGGGTTTCTACACTGCAAAGTAGATGCTTTTCAGAAGCCCCAGCTTGTTAATAGGCATACTTTTTCACTCAGTGAGAAAGTTGATGGTAAACCACTTCACTCCTTGTTTTACTTTGTAAAGCCTCTAGAAATTCAAACCAGCCTTTTAACTGACAACCTAAACTGCTGTGGAGTGCACTTATAACTGATACAGAATGTACTCGGCACGTGATCCAAAATGGTCACCTACAACTTGCCCCATCACTACTGTTTACCTGTTGTTGCAATATACTCGTAAATCAGATATACCATATGTAGAAACTTTATTAGTTTTATTTTTGTCATTCATTAATTTTGTTCTGTTTCCTTCAGGTTTATTTAGCATTGGCCAAAGGTGGTTTAATTGATGATCATTTATTAATATTGACCGTTGGCCATTACCAATCTACTTCTTGTTTGCCTGAAGAAATCAGCGATGAAATTGAACGGTATTTATTGTTTGTTTTACTGTAAATTTTATGCTATAAATTGTTTCTAACAGTAGATTTAGTGAGATTTCACTTGAAGCCTCGACTAGTTTAATGACTTAGTATGGCGCAGTACAATATTAAAGCAACATCTAATCACTTTCAGTTGCAAACTTTTTATTATTGACAATTAGGACTATGTAATTTTTAAAAAATTACTGAAATTATTTTCGTATGATTAAAGTCATTAAAGAATATCATTGAGTCGGGGCTTAAAGTGAAATCTCTTAAAGCACTCTTGTGCTGAAATAGATGGTGTTTAACCTAGTTTGGAGATATGCCAATGTGTTTCTAGTGAATGTATTAACAGAATTTGAAGAGAAGTTACAAGGGAAGCTGTATCACAGTTCTTCCCGGCTGTCAGGGAGTTCAAAAAGCATTTAGTTCTAAGGTAGTATGGGAGTGCCTACAGATTGTCATGCAACTGGCTGGACACAATTGGGTTACCTTGGTGTGGGTGCCAAGTAATGAGAGGGTAGATTTCTAGCTCAACTGGAGTCTGTGTGATGGTTTCCTGGATCGTAACCATATCTGGAAGTCAACAAATCATTGATATGACAAAAGAGTATCTAAACAAAATTGTAGTTAATTAAAAACCTACAACTTTTATTTAAATCATTTTTTTTCTACAGAGGTTGATTTTAATTTTGTGTGATTTACTCATGATTAAAATTAGCTTATATTTTTCATGTTACATTGTTTACTAGTTTGGAAGTGGAACCCTGTAAATTTATACTCTCCTGGTATTTGCAGAACCAAAAAAGTGATGGCAGTGTAGTTATGATTAACTAAAATATAATTAATAAATTAGGTTATAAAATGTTTCATTATTTACATATGCAAGAAAAAGTCTTGTGAGTGTTTCACAGATTTTTTTATTTAGATTGTACAACTATATTATGTTTTATTACTAATTTATTATATATTTACTTTGTGTATTCATAATACAGATTCAAATCAGCTTTGAGGAAGTATTTTGCAACAAAGAGTAAAGTTCCGGTGTTTTTTGAAAGAAATTATAAGACGTCACATCTGCAGATCCAGGTTGTCCCAGTACCACTTAGTAAGATTAATGGATTAGCCATACTATTTCAGGTAAGTGTCTGTTTTTCATTTTAAATCATTGAATTGTTTTGACCCTCCTTGATTTTGATACATCTGCATTATTTTAAAGAAAAGTACAAAAAACTGGACGAGGTAGGATTTGTTTATTTTATGATGATAACTTAAGTGTTGTGTTGTTTAGGTGATCAGCCGAAAGGCTGGTTTGAACCTCTAGAGGATTTACTGAGTGAAATGAAGAGTCAGGTGGTTTACCATTCCCCTACTCACTGAGTGGTAAAGTATGCTTATCAGCATGACCTGGCCCACTGCAAAGCATCTACTTTCCACCCTGCAAATGACACCTTCACTTTATTCACCACAGGATCTGGCTGTGTAATGAAATTCACTACTCTGAGAGGAAATAACTGTGACTAGTTTCTTTTACACCTCTACCTCTTCTGTTAAATGCTTCAGTCATATTATTAGCTGACCATGTGATAAGAAACACAACTATTTTTGTAGCCCTGGAACTACCTGATGGAGCCCAAATAATTTTACACTCCACCTGCCTGTTATGGGCTCTAAAATATGCAAGTTATTTTTTTTTCAGGATCAAGCAGAAATGGAAGGTTTTGAATTACAAGAGTTACCTGAAAATGCAGATCTACAACAAATCGCTCCTCCTGGTACGCCATACTTCCATGTTGAATTACCAGTCTGCAGGCTCTATCATAGAGTTACTAAAAATTTTCCTATTCAGTTTGGAAGGTGAGTTTATAATCATTCATAAACTTGACACTTGTTTGTTTCCTAGTTGTAATATCCTTAGCCCGTTAGGCTTAACTTGGATCATCTTTTAACAAGTTGAGACCTACTACGTTTCTATAGCTTTTGTTTAATCATCCGCACATGGACAGTGTTAGTTAATGTTGTTTAGGCATTCAGATTGATCCTGCAAGCACTATAGTGCAGGTTGTCTTTTGTTACCTACTGCCAGGAATTTTTGAATGGATTTTAAACGTGTAGTCAATTCAGACCTCCCAGTGCAGCGCTATTATGTTTTTTATTCCACAAATTTCTCTATTCCTAGCGACTTCTCTGTACCAAGAAACTTTTTATTACTCAAAAGTCATTTCTGTTACTTGGAGAACTCATGACTTCGATGCACCAAATTTCTTACATACTGTACGTTATACAATAATAAATGTATGTACAAACGAAAGAAAAATGTGTATAATACCATACTATATTTAGCTGATGAATAAATAAACAAATAAGAAATATTGTTAGTGTCGGTGACTTACATCTGGAGAAATTATGGAATTCACTAACTGCAGTGGCGCGTTGGCATAGGTGCACATCCATGTTTCCAGCCTCCGGGCTTAACATGTTCAAATTAACCGCATCCATCCAAGAGACTCCAAAAAGTGAAAGTACAGGACATAAAAAAATAAAACTGATGAGCCGTAATATTATGTTACATTCATTTATTACCGCTACTTACTTCAATGTGCCATTTACTTAAAAAATATATCTTAAAATGCATCCTGCATCTTGAAATCAATTCTTTTGAATAAATATAAATTTTTCCAATTTTTTCAGGTTGTTGTTTCTTATGATTTACTTACAATTGTTTTGATTGATCCACCACCGTCAGAACTCATAAAATATCATGTTTAGGTGGTCAGTCAAAAGGCTGGTTTGAACCTCTAGAGGCTTTACTAAGTAAAACAAACAGAGAGGTGGTTTACCATTGCCTGCACTCACTGAGTGGAAAAGTATGCTTATCAGCATGCCGTCTACTTTTCACAGTGCAAATGATACCTTCACTTCATTCACCTGAGGGTCTGGCAGTAGAATGATTCAAATTTACCTCTTTAGAGGTAAATTTTCTCTTTAGAGGAAATAACTGTGACTAATGTGTTTTACACCTGTACATCTTCTGTTGTTAAATGCTTCAGTCTTATAACTGGCTGACCATGTGATAAGAAACACAACTATTTTTTGTAGCTCTGTAACTAGCAGATTGGGTGCAAATAATTTAACATCTGTCTGCCTGTTATCGGCAGCAAAATATCATAGGAAACTAAAACTGACTGTCCGTATGATTGGGTGGAAGTTCTGTAGAGTGGAACCAAAAGCTTGTTTCCAGTATTGTAGTGATGAGTTGTTGTGGAGAAGGTGTTTTTGTTTTAAAAACTTGTGTATTAAACTCTTTCCAAGATTTCCCCTGCATTTCTATAGATATAGCATACTTGGTATTAAATAAGCTGTTATTAGAATAGCAAGTTATATTGGTGGCAATTTGTTTAAATGCAAGTAGGTGTACCTAGGATGATATTGTATATTATTGGTGGTAATTTTAATTGTCATCTATCATTTTCCCATGTCCATCCATCACACCCAGATGTCAGAAACCACAATAGATAGCAACAAATGGTTTTCGCATTTTTGTAATTTACACAAAAAGTTAGTGAGCCTAAATTGGGTAAAATCCCGATTTCAACCAAAAGTGGCCCAAAACTGGAAGTCAAGAAATCAAAGTCGGAATTAGGAAACAAAATTATTGTCATTCAATTCCTCTTAAGGGAGCGTGGATCCCTATCCTAAGCAATGTTAATGTTTGTAGTACCTTTTTCTCAGCAAACACTACAGCTAGAGCAATTTTTACATTTTTTTTTTTTGTATGTAAGGCCACTTGCTTTGGTACATAATTAGAATGTGTAGCATTTAATTCTGGTTAGAATTTTAATTTTTACAATTTTTTTAAAAGGAGACAAGTTTTTTATCGAAAAATCGCCGAAAAAATTTTTTTTCTCCCACAATTTTCAATATTTTTAAAAACGGCACATTCAATTATTAAAACTGGACAATTAACAAATTCCATAAAAATTTCAGCCTTGTACTTTTTGTGGAAGCTGAGAAAAAGGTACACAAAGTTTTAAAAATGACGTTTTGACATATTCGTGTTTAAAGTTTGAGAAACAAAAACACGAATGTAAACAAAGAGAGACCACAACAAAAATAGTGCGGGTTATAAACGTTTAGGTTATACAACCAACCTATGAATAAATAAAAGAGAGATGGCAATGTGAAAAAATAGTATAATAAATCATAGTAAAATATTAATCGAAGGGAAAATTATTTTGTAAAATTTTGTGACAGATTGCAAAACCAGCTTAAACATACAATCACAAACAAATTAATAAAATATTTTCTAGTTGGCATAGCAACATGATTCTAACACCATTTTAAACCGCACATTTCAAACTATATTTTTAACGAAAAAACAAAAAATTGATAATTTTTTCATTCCACACTCCCCTTAAAGAATAGCTTTCTTATGAAAGCTAAGTGGGCTTGATGCCATTATGAGGAAGTATAACCCCGAGTTAAGTTAACACGCAATGTTACTTCTTGGGCCAATTCCTTTTCTTTAGAAAAAATTGCCACCAGCCATGAGACACATTTTCTCATGAAAGTGATTTTTCTTCTTAGCCTTGTGTTTATATTTTTCAGAGAAGTTTTAGCGAGTGGATCTGTTCTGGATATGGAAGAAAGAGCCGATTGGAGGGCTTGCAAAATGTCAGTTGAAGAGGAAAAGGATGCATGTCAGTCATTTAGAAAACAATTTGAACCTTTTGACTTTACTCTACTGTGAAATTTTGTATATAATATTTTTTACCTGCACGTGGTTTTCAATAAATAGCTCATTTTTTTATTTTGTATTTTTAACTTATTTATGATAAATTTTGTTTTGTTACTTGTTGGTGAACATTAATTTTTGCTAGTACCCGACTCTCTTACTTAGTTCCTATGTGTTAATATACCAGGTGGTTCTGGATTAGTTCTACCAGAGTAACATTAAATTTTGAAAAAAGTAAATACTGTAGAGATTTCTCTGCAGTATTTACTTTTATTCAGGTAGCAAAATCTGAAGATGATCTGCTGAAAGGGGTTTTTAATCTGTGTACAATATTTGAAGAATATAACGTTGATATACCCGCTGCCAAGGCAAAATCGATGGTATCTAGGATACTCCATGAGAGAAGGGAGTTTAATGAAAGCTAACTACGTGCACACTTATAACTGGTAAATATAATATTGTTGTTGACACTATGATGCCGTGGGATAAACATTATATAGCTAAAGGTGAGTAATCTTTGAATAATTCTTGTACTGTTTATCACAAAACTAACTGGTACTTCTGAGCAGTCAGACTCCCAATTTATTTCAAACAAACTGTTGTTGTTTAGGTCATCAGCCAAATGGCTGATTTGAACCTCTAGAGGTTTTATTAATGCCTGATGGAAAAAGACGGGTGTTATAAGTTTAACATGTGTATCTGTCTGTGGCATTGTAGCTCCCAAATAGATGAACCGATTTTGATTTACTTTTTTGTTTGAAAATTTACTTAATTGAGTGTTCTTAGCTATAAAAAAAAGAAAAACAGAAATCACTAATTGCTGCTTAACTAAGCGTTTTACAAAACAATATTTGAAATAAAAGTGGTAAAGGTTCTACAGTTTTATATACACTTGTGCTCTAAAATGTATATTAAGGCCGCAATCATGAAATTAAAAAATAAAGTCACTCATTTGCGTCTGTCTGTGGCATCGTAGCTCCCAAAAAGATGAACTGATTTTGATTTAGTGTTTTTTTTTTGTTTGAAAGATGATTTTATTGAGAGTGTTCTTAGATACGATTTATCAAAATCGGTCAACTGCAAGTAGTAGTTTATTCGTGTGATTTTCTCAAAAACGGCTACTACTATTATTTAAAAAATCACCTCATTTACTATGGTTTTATGCTCTATAAGATAAGGAAAGTGCCATGTCTGCTGAAATTCATGAGGAGGCATTTTTTTCTTTATTCATTTTTCTCTACAGACTAGGTTAGCATCAAGGAGTGATTTTCTGTATTATTAAGCCAAACTGAGGTTGGTTTTCATTTTGTATCATACACTCATGAGTAAAGTTATTAGATTGTGTTTTTCAGTTTTTTGTTTATTAAAGTCGCATCAACAGCTTGATCATTAGCAACTACGGAGGGTTATGAAACTGTAATGATGGGTTTTGGTATGTAATAATTTCCAGACCCTAGCCAGGAATTGAACTCAGGACCTCCGCTTAGTACGCTAGCGCGCTATCCACTACGTCACAAAGGCAGCAATTTTTAATTTTACGTTGTTTAATAATAGGTTATCTTGGTCATTACTTACATTGGCAAGAGAAAGTACTGTGAGTGTTTCACACTATATTTTTAAGGTTTTGCCAGTTAAAAGAATTAAAACTGAAAAATTACAAAAGAGATTTTTATTTATACTTATACATATTAAATGACAGAAAATTATACTGTTAGAAAAACATACAAATATACATTATCTAATCCTAAGCACCTCTACGTTTCTGAGTGCTAATATAAAGAACATTATTTCCTCTAATAAATGCATCACCATATTTATTTTTTAGTTGTCCATTAAGATATTCTTCAGTTTGTTCTAAAGCAATATTCATGTAACCATCTAGACAAGCTAAGACACCTGCAAATAAAAAAAAATACTCTTTAAGTAGAAGTTAAATTGCTTAATGTTAAAGAATTTGGGTCTGTCAGGTATACTGTGGATAATTCGAACTGGCACAACTCTTGCTCTACATGTACACTCAGTTCCGCTTAAAGTATATCCATAACCTATTCTTTTAACAAGATCTACAAATTTTAATGTACGCAACCTTATTTCAATGTACAAACAAACAAATAATCATTTCATTTTAAAATATGTTTTTAATTTATCCCAGTAAAAATTTAAATTATAATTAAAGAACTAAACTGCAAAAACTCACTAAACTATACTTTACAGACACACACAAACTAACTAAACAAATTATTGGTCTAAATATATAATGAACAGAAAATCATATATGAAAACAAATTAGTCACATCATTTTATGTCTTGACAGATTATTAATAACAACAGTAAAAACAAAGTGTAGTGTTCGTGAGTGAGTCGCACATTACAGAAGCGATTGTATACTTTTGTGACTGTACCATCATTGCATGGCAAGGGGTAAAGAATGGAATAGATGTACACTGAAGTTTCTTGTGCCAATTCGAACTGCCCAAGGTATACCTTATGATAAATGGAACTCTTGGAAATGGCAGGTAAATATGAAGAGGGTTGGAGTAATCACTTTTTCGTCTTCAATTGCAAAACAAGTATTTATCTAAAACATTAGTACTTAACTTCACACTTCTGAGAAACGGATACATCAAGAAAAACAATTAGTAATACATACATCTTATTGTAACACAAATTAACTTTAAAATATTTTCTATTTAAAACACATACTTAAATACCCTTTTTTCTTATTTTTAAGCTAAATTGATTATTTGATTGAGTTTTTCTTCATTGTTTTTTTTGTTACTCCACAAGTGTTTGATTTTGTTTGTCACAATGTGGCATGCTGACACCTTCCTTATTCAAATAAATAGCTGAGAATCTAAAATATGTTGAGTAGGTATAAAAAGCATGATGCAATTTGACTTCTGACTCTTGTTCGGGGCATCATGTAGATTAAAAAAATGATGTCACCTGGCCACGTGGTGCGCAACTGTGGGGGGGAGGATGGAGAGATTGTGCAAATGGGGTGCATTTCGATTACAGTCTCTAATTCAGGACAGTTTAATGGTAAAGTAATGATTCTAATGGTAAATTATTCAAAACATTATGCCCTACAAAAATTTTTATGTAGCCAATGCATATTTCTAATGGTTGTCTCACGATTTCAATTTCTGGTATGAAAATAGTAAATACTAATAAGAAAATAAAGCAATAAGATAGAATTTGATAGTTTTATGAATGATTTCTTGTCAACAGATTTAAATAATGAGTAATGTGAGGAAACCTTAAATATTTGGTGGGCCCAAAAAGGGCTGTTTAAGTGTGTGTGCTAAGGTGGGAAGAGTGAGTTGGTGAGCAGCTGCGGCGGTGATGGTTGTCATGACGGTTGAGGAGATACATAAAACAGCACCGCTTCAGCTAGCAGAGATGTCATCTTCTTCCCTCGCTGTAGTGCATCGAGCTTCCTTAACACCCAGTAGCCACAACACAAGGTGGAGGGACTGCTGTGGGCTAATTGTTTAATGTTTACAGTCGACCACGTAGCAACTGCAGTGTTTGGTAGTCAGCCGCATATACAAACATGTGATTTTCATGTTTACATCAACCACCACGGCTAAGTGCTTATGAGGGTACAGACCCTTACAGTTAGTAAACAACTATACAGCCTTTGTTGATATTTTGCTCGGCAAACCTTATTATATAAACAGATAGTTTTTGTTATGTGGTTCTAAGCATACATTTTAAGATTTATCACTAGATAAAAATTAAAACTCCTGTTTGAAAAGAAGTGTTTTATGATTGATCAACACATAATGTACTAATAAAAATAAAATTTGTTACATTTTAAAATAACTGAATAGTTTTCTGAACAAGAATATAGACTTATATTGGGTATCTTCTTCTGTATCAAGAGAGGCATGTAAATGAGTCACCTTGGCATACATTTAGCATGTCCACTTTGTGTTTTTATGACTCAAAGATGCTTTTACCTTCAGAGTACGAACATCAAGAAGAATTACTTGCAGAGTTAAAATGATATCATGTACTGTGGGCAAAGTCAGTAAAACGTGATGGTTTGATGGAAAAGCCTCATGACTATCTCACAAGAAGGCTTATCATCCAATACTCTTTTTGAGGTTTGTATGGATTAAAATTTAGAGTAAGTGGGTTTTGTAGAGGATGGTCATATACTACATATAGATAATGAGAAGGCGAGGCAGTGAGAAGCCGCAAATCAGATGCAGCTCCTATAAACATTGTTTTCATCTTTAAAACGTAGTAGGTTTGTTTACCTTAGCTTGTTACATGTCAGAAACCGAATCTTAAATAATCATGTTTTATGTAATATTAAGTAACAAAATTTTTAAATAGAAATGCTACTGTAATAAAATTTTATTTAATTACGGATTATTAGCTTCAAGAGTTCCATTCCTTATTGTTTTCGTCGGGTAGTTGAAAATAAATTAATTAAATGAGTTTTTTGATCACAATACAAAATAGGAACGCACACATACAGACAATTTAAGAAACTGTACCTTGGTAATACAGTTCAAGGGCGACTTATGTAAAAAAATTGGAATTCAATTAGCGTCACTTAAACATTCAGCTAAGTCGGAATGTTGCTTCATTATTACTTTTATTTCATTTTCTATCTTTCATCCAATAGTCATACTCTACATTTATAACATGACTAGCATGGCCCGTACACATACGCGCGCACACACAAACATATTAAAAAATTCCCCCACGTACGTCTCATTTTTCTCCCCTTTCAATTATCTACTTCAATAATATGTACACACACTCATATACGACATTTTGATAATTTCCCCCGTGTACGTCTCTCTACATCATCAAACCCCTTCATCTACTTCATAGCAATACCTACTCGAATGTACACACACTCATACATATTTTTTTATGAAAATATTCATTAAGGCCCTTAGGGTCATCATTTTTTTAAATTTAAAAAGAAAATGTTGTTGTGAATATAAATACGAATATGCTGTCAAAATTTCATGAAAATCCGTTCAGTACTTTCGGAAATTAGCCTGCACATAAAAACATGCTTGTCTATAAAGATACAATTGTTTACTGATTATAAAATCAGTATAAATTACAGTTACAATTCCAATCAAGTTAACTCACTAATGCAACTTTTGATTGACTCTCTTTTCTATTAACTTTTGTAGCGATAAATCAGATCGTATGTTTGTGTCTCTAATCATTCTCTTAAGCTTGACCCATGCTAATTCGATTGGGTTAAGTTTGCACATATACAGCAGTAACCTCAAAACCTCATGAGTATAATTTTTTAGGAGTTTCTCCACGCGGAATATTGTTTAATTTCTTTTATTTTTGGTTATAAGATCAAATAACTGTGGTTTCCTTTATTTTCTCATCAAACAGAAAGTTATATTTTTCTAGCCCTATCATTTCTCTTTTAACAGAATACTTGCATGGTGCTTTGTTATCTTCTACCAAATGGTAAGGTGCATTGTCAAGTACTATTACGCAATAAGGCGGAAGATTTGGTAACATTTTCTCCTTTACATTTTTCAAAGTTTTCAGCATTCATCTGTCCATAGTAGTTTCCAGTAGAATTCCCTCATTAAATATTAACATACTGTCACGTAAAAAACCATCTTCAGTGCCCCAGCATGAACTGATTAATCTGTTAGATAAGCTCATACACATGTTCCAACTTTTTAATTGTACTCCATGCCTTTTTAATTGACTTAATATAGCGCCATCTCCAGTTTACAATAGCAGGGCATTCAATTAGAATCTTCCTCTTACTCAGACATTTTTCCACCGGAAATTAATCTTGAATAATTTCCTTAAAGAATCAACAACCCAGGGGAAATAAATCTTTTTTTTAACTGCCATTAAATAACTCGGAGCAGGTCGGAATGCGTTTCTGGTACATATAAAAATCATATATTGCTTTTCTTATTAGCTGCAGATCAAATTTATCAACCTTCCTTGTTTCTACACAATGGTCAAGGACAATGTTTTCCTGGTGTGTCGGGTCAATTATCACTACCTGCTTCCTTACATACTTTTCTAATTCTTAATATGGTGCGTTCACTTAACCTGGTATAATTTGAAGCTCGAACATTCATTTCTCGAGCTTCACTATGTATTGCTCAACCTTTTTCCAGCTAGACACCATTGAAAAAACCTTTCTAACAAAACCATACAAAATGGTTTACTCTTGGAAAAATATAATCTGCTTCATAAGAAAACAGTACACATAACACAAAATTATTTACCCGTGACAAGAACTACAACTGTACGTTAACACATGCCATTAATAACTAACACATAACAAACACAGGCAACAGGGAGCAGTGGATGTATTGTAAAACTGTATTGGCACTGTCCAGGTCGGCATGTTTTCACTCACACTTGTCATGCCTTTTTGTTATCTGTACATATATGGATATCAAATTCAGCATTAAATAGTTACTAGAGTTAATCACTGCCCTGGGTAAGGTTTCCTTGATCACTCCAAGTAAATGCCTGGTTAGCCCCCACTTTGTGTTATATGCAGTAGCACAACCTTCCAAAAACTATCCCAAAATTTTAAATGTCATATTTATAAAAAATATAATCTTACATGACAATAACAGCTCATTTATTTATAGTAGAGTGTAGTTTATGGTAGTGAGTTAAATTTGTTATTTATCTACTTAAAGAAAGCATTTGATAGTGTCCCTCAATCAAAATTACTAAGGAAATCACAAGAGGATCAGAAAGCTGAATCTAAAGCTTAAGTCATTAGCAAATATTATAGGTCTACCCACAATATTAGTGTTAAAATTTCCAGACTACCTATCACATTAGGTACGTCCACACTTGTGCACTATCTTTTTCAACTTGCGATGTCGTATGCACTTAAAGAGGCATAAATGGTTTACTCTTGAAAAAATATAATCTGCTTCACAAGAAAACAGTACACAAAACACAAAATTATTTACCCGTGACAAGAACTACAACTGTACCTTAACACATGACGTTAATAACTAACGCATAACAAACACAGACAACAGGGAGACACCCTGTAATAAGTACAATAACATAATAACAATCTAGAAATTAGTAAGCCTATTGATTTCAGGGAATTGATAACAAAATATCAAATCGTCATTAATACCTCGATAATCAACACCGCTGTTTAATTTCACTACAACTGGACGTCCATGGATCTGCTGGATAAATTGGGTTAATGCTTCTTTTCGACTCATTATACTAAGACTGGTTAACCTGAAAAATAAACAAATGTTTCCATGTTCTGAACCAGATGCAGTACTTAAATCTCTACTTTTAATATTATTTAGTCACAATTATCTTTCTAGCCCACATTTCTTTCTCTATTAATAGAACATTGATAAGATAGAAAATACAAAACAAGAAAAGAATAAGGAACAGAACTGCATAAGTAGCAACTTGAGAGTTTAGATGATTTTTTTCAAATAAATGATAATCTGAAAACTCATTAATTATCGTCGTCCAACTTGGCATACTACAACACGATTAAAAAGGCTAATTTGTCAAAATTTTGAAAAAAGAAATTTTGAATTAAAATCAAGAAAATTACCAAAATTTAATAAGATAACGCTAAAAGAGTGTATACGAGAAATACATTACTATGGGTATTTATTCTTCAAAATAATACAACGGTAAGTATGAAATTTTAGAAAAAAAACTTTGTGTTATAAATATTATAGACATCTAATGAACTTTTAAGAACGTATGTGGGGTTATCTTCGACCTAAAAAGCGTAACTGTATTCTACATTGCATGCGGTGTTTTTCGTTTTTACTAAACCAAAAACAACATTAGTAAGTAGCTTCAGTACAGATTTATCAGTAACAAAGTAACACACATACTCTGTAAAAATATCACCGATACTTCAAAATACGTAGATGGATACAAGGTAAACACGTCTCTAAAACTAACAAAGCTTAAGAGATGTTAGAAAATTACCGGAAAACCGGTGCTCAGTTTTTACTTTCTCTTGCCTATATGAATATATAGGAAGGAAAGTATTGTTTTCATGTCGATTTTTCGAAATCGAGTTTTCACCGGATCTATACGTTTTCAGACCCCCTGAACCCAAAAAACATGTTTTTAGCGATTGGTCTGTGTGTGTGTGTGAACAGAATATCTCAAGAACGGAACATCGTACGAACTTGAAACTTGAAACTTAAGTTACGTACCACTACCGGACTCGACACGAACATTTTCATCAAAATCGGTCAACCGGAAGTGGTAGTTTATTCGTGTAATTTTTCACTTTTTTGCGATTTTCTCAAAAACTGATACGATTTTTTTTAAAATCGCCTGGTTTACTCAATTTTTTATTCTCTACAAGATAGGGTAGGCGTCATGTTTGCTGAAATTCTGGGTGAGGCTGTTTTCACGTAAAAACGTTGTTTTTTTAAGATTACAGCTTTAATATGCATTTTAGCGCAAAACTTTATATAATAAAAGTTGTAGAGAATTAAAAATTCTACAACTTTTATTTCAAACAATTTTTTGTATAACGCTTAGTTTAGCGGTAATTTGCGATTTTCTGTTTTTTTTCTCACGAAAATGTGTGAAAAATTGATTTTTTTAACATTTCGGCCTTAGTATGCATTTTACGACAAAAGTGTATATAATTTAATTTATAGAAAATTAAAAGATCTACAACTTTTATTTAAAGCATTTTTCTCTACAGAGCCTAGTTTAGAGAGAAAGAGTGATTTTCCGTATTTCTAAGCCAAACTGAGGTTGATTTTCATTTTGCATCATTCACTCATGATTAAAATAAGGTTATGTTTTTGAGGTTAGTTTTTTGTTTATTTCTAATATTTTATTAATAATGTTAGGTTTATTGTTAATTATTTGCATTGGCAAGAGAAAGTTGTGTGTGTGTTTCACACCAGATTTTTAGGTTATATAAAGAATCGTAAGGTTAACATCAACGGTTTCTTACTGTGAATAAGTAGTATAACTAACAGAAATGTTCTACATGAGCGTATAATACCTTCGCTAACAGCAAGTAATTTGTAAGCTTCAACAAAAAGAATTACGAACGTAGTCTTCTCAAAATGTAACTGCCACAAAAACACCAATTCCTTAGACCTGGATGTAAACAGTCTTGTCGATATGTAGCCAGAAAAATAAATACTGCTAAACAATCGTGAAATCAAAGGAAGTATTCGATTTTATTATATTTCGGATTGATGAATCGACATATCGATGTTTTCGTATATATCTGCAATACATTGGTGACACTTTTTTTAGTTTATTTTTAGTCGCATCAACATTGATTATTAGTGACTACTTAAGGAACGGTGGATTTGAACTTGTAATAATTTTCCAAGCTCTGCCCGGTAATCAAAGCCGAGACCTCCGCTTTCCAAAGTAGCACGTTAACATTAGGCCGCGAAGGCGGCTACGTAATATTATGGGCGACTAACGATTAATATGAGTCGATTGTTAAAACTATCGAATCGTTCGAATGATTTTGAAAATATTATTCGAGCCAAGACCGACTACAATACTCGAGTATTGTAGTCGGTCTTGTTGTCTTGTTCGAGCACACTTCTCACAACTTCGCCTAAATTTCGCTGTTTAAAAAACTAATCATAAAATTACAATGAAATTGTAAAATGACCGGTAAGAGTTTTGCAGAAACTGCGTTGTACTAACAATTCAAAGGTGTAACAAAAGGTTAAGGATATCTGGAGTAGGTAAGAGTTTGAAAATATGGCACAAACATCACAAAAACGTATAAATTAAAAATCTATATATAAACTTAATTAAATTTTTTTAATTAAGTTGCAACAAAGGTGTAACAAAAGGTTAAGGATATCTGGAGTAGGTAAGAGTTTGAAAATATGGCACAAACATCACAAAAACGTATAAATTAAAAATCTATATATAAACTTAATTTTTTTAATTAAGTTTATATATAGATTTTTAATTTTAATAAACTTAATTTTTTTAATTAAGTTTATATATAGATTTTTAATTTTAATAAACTTAATTTTTTTAATTAAGTTTATATATAGATTTTTAATTTATACGTTTTTGTGATGTTTGTGCCATATTTTCAAACTCTTACCTACTCCAGATATCCTTAACCTTTTGTTACACCTTTGAATGGTTAGTACAACGCAGTTTCTGCAAAACTCTTACCGGTCATTTAAATTAAATTTTTTTAATTAAGTTTATATATAGATTTTTAATTTATACGTTTTTGTGATGTTTGTGCCATATTTTCAAACTCTTACCTACATACTTACTCCAGATATCTTATTCCAGATATCTTACTCCAGATATCCTTAACCTTTTGTTACACCTTTGAATTGTTAGTACAACGCAGTTTCTGCAAAACTCTTACCGGTCATTTTACAATTTCATTGTAATTTTGAGAGGATATCATAACGTTTTGTTGAATATATTATATAATTTCTAAAAATAAATTGACTATTGATGCGACCGTTTCTGCAAAACTCTTACCGGTCAGTTTACAATTTTATTGTAATTTTGTGAGGATCAAATTTTATTGAAACTACCTTACTATATATCTATATATATCTTCTATATAATATATAGAAGATATACCGCACTCTATCGGATGTTTTCAAAACTATCTTAGTAAACAAAAACGCTATCTATTGGATTTTACTGAAACTACCTGAGTACAGCTACCGTTTTCTATTATAATAATTTGTACAATTTTATATAACTTTGGTAATTTTTTATAATTTCTTTTTATAATTTTACATATTTTTTTTATTATAATTTTAAAATCGAACCTACCCAAACACAAATTCGAAATATTAAGTAATAATCCACTACACATACACACATGTAACATGTATACGGTGCTGCCGCCTAACGTCAATCGGAGGAGGAGGACATTTTCCGAGATCCGAGATAGATGAAAATGTACTAAATCGGGTCCCGCGGCATTAAAATTATTGAAAATAAATGTTTGCAGTTTGTTTTTAATACTGAAATGAAGACTAAATGTCGTTTAAAGTGAAACAATGTTATACTAAAGCATTAGAAACATGTTTTGATCAATAAAGATAAAGTTGTTAGCGCTAAATAAGCAGTTCGCTTGCGCCGGCTGCGAAAACTCTTACCGGGCGCATTTCAAGCGAAATGCTTGATCGAATATTTCTGTCATCTGCTTGATTAATTCTAGTGTAGCCCAAAGAATAATTACTTCTTGTATGTTTGGGTACACTAAATGCCTGCGTGATTTTTTTAACATTATGAAGTAATGACAATTAAAAAAACTAATTTAATATTGTAAAAATTAATTAAGGAATAAAATGTATAATAGGTACTATTTTCTAAAGCCAATCGCAAAATATTACAAAAGTAAAATAAATTTAGTTTTAATTTAAAAAAAATATATTACCTACAAAATTAAAGAACTATTTTGCTACTTATCCAGTAACAACAACTATTACTGAAATAACACACAGGTAGGCTGCGTGTGTATTTTCCTTTTCAAACAACTATGAAATATGAACAATCTATACTTCTCTTAATCAATTAAAAACTGAAATTTTCAGTTGTGACCAGTGTAGGCGCAGACAGATTGCAGACATAACACTGGTGTTACACTTGTACTGTTGTAAAGTACAATTGTAAGAACAGTGGAAGTATTTAAATCATCTGATATGCGGTAGTCATTAGGCGGGTCTATTTCCCCCCTCTGTGTTTTAGGGCCTTTCTTCCACCTGCAAACTTACAGCCAATTATTGGGATGGTTCTCCTTTCCTTTAGCCCTTCAGGTTGGTTGAATGGTTGGTGGAAGAGGAAGGCTTGTTGACCAGAGGTTTCCTGGTTTGGATCAAAAGTTTGGTAAGGAGTTGTTAAAGGAGAAATTATTTGAAAAGGTAACGTGGAGAACGAGAAGAAAACTGAGAGATGTTTAGTTTGAGGTAAATTAATTTCGTATATATTAAGGGGTTTTTAAGTTTTGTTTTTTATTAAAGTCGCGGGAGAAAAAAGGCTGGCTATATTAAAAATCTGGTGTGAAACACACACATGACTTTCTCTTTCCAATGCACATAATGACCAATATAACC
The DNA here is from genome assembly GCA_035578175.1 of Catonia carolina. Lineage (NCBI taxonomy): Eukaryota > Metazoa > Arthropoda > Insecta > Hemiptera > Achilidae > Catonia > Catonia carolina. The sequence continues at coordinate 188,636,523 of JAQMRL010000001.1, forward strand.
TAATATTAGTAATAAAACATTAAAAGTAAACATAAAAAACTAACCTCAGAAAACATAACCCAATTTTAATCATGTCTGAAAGACACAAAATGAAAATCAACCTCCGTTTGGCTTACAAATACGCTAAAATGCATATAAAAGCCACAATTTTTTTACAAGAAAACAGCCTCACCAAGAATTTCAGCGGACATAACACCTACCCTATCTTGTAGAGCATAAAAAATTTAGTAAATGACACGATTTTAAAAAATTTGTAGGAGCTGTTTTTAAGAAAATTGCAAAAAAGTGAAAAATGACATGAAAAAACTACTACTTCCGGTTGACCGAATTTGATGAAAATGTTGGTGTTAGCTTTGATAGTAGTATTTAACTTAAGTTTCAAGTTTCAACTTTCTATGATGTTCCGTTCTTGATATATTCTGTTCACACACACACACACACACACACACAAACCAATCCCTAAAAACATGTTTTTGGGGTTCAGGGGCTCTGAAAACGTGTAGATCCGGTGATCGAGACATACAACAATAAAGTTTGTCGGTTTACTCGTGGGACACCCTGCATATGTATATATATGGTATTTTGTATTATATTTTAAAAATATAAAAAAATATTATACATTTTTCAAATAAAGTAAATTATAAATTTGAAAAAATTCCTGTTACCAAATCACTTAGTATGATTTTGTTTTCAGGCAGGCACACCAGAAGTAAACCCAAATAGTGAACAAGTTGAGGAAATAGTTCCACTGGCAGCCAAACTCTCTGAAGAAACTCTTTTATCAATCCCCCAAAGCAAATGAGGAAACATAAATACAATCCTACGACTAAAATGATCCTCTCAGTCATGAAAGAAGTGGCAGTAACTTGAAATTACATTCGCTTTACAAGGCTGCAATTTTGGAAAACTGATCTTAATGCATTTTTGCAAAAAAGTCACAGATTACTGAAAAACAAAGTCTAGGATGAAAAGTGTTCAACAACATTAGTTGAATTTTAAGAAAAGTTTTAAAACCACAAAGTATTAAAATAAAAATAAAAGGAACACCACATACTATTTTATAAATACAAAAAATTTATTGACACAAAACAATGTTAAAAAAATTAGTTATAATTTATCAACTAAGTTTTTGAAAAAACATTCGCAGCACGGTTCTGACTGAAAAAATGATTATAATCTAATCGTAACAAAAGTTTTGATAAATGTACACCAGATACTTGATTACGAAGATTTGTTATTAACCTTAGCAGAACTTTAACACAGTGACTTAATTTTTCTGACATAGTTTCAAGTTCATCATGAATATCTGCAGGTTCACTCTTAGTAACTAACTGACAAAATGCTTCACTCAAGTCAAGAATATGGCAGAGAAACACGTTTGCCTAAAACAAAGATTTAAACAAAAATAAGAGATACATTAATAAGAGTCATTGCACTATTTTTCCAACATACAGTACTAATTTTATTGAGTGGAAAAATGGTGAAATTAAGCTCTAAATCAAATGAACAACAGGATTTATGAAGTTTGTCCAAAAAAAATAACCTGATTTTTCATTTTTCTAAAACAATATTTATACATCAAGACATATTTTGTCCCCTTCAAAGTAACCCCCTTTTAGATGTAATACACTTATGCCAGTGCTTTTTCCAATTTTCAAAGCAGTTCTGAAATCGCTTTTTGGTATCGCCTTCAGCTTCTTCAACGATGCCTAATTTATCTCCTCAGTTGTCCTTCCTTTCATGGGCCTTTTTAGTTTTGGAAATAAAAAATAGTCATAGGGGGCCAAGTCTGGTGAATATGGACATTGAGGCATTATAATAGTGTTGGTTTTTGCCCAAAAACTCACAAACAAGCAGGGAAGTGTGCACTGGCACATTATCGTGATGAAGTTTTCATGAGTGGTTTTCCCAAAATTCCGGGTGTTTTTTTCATATTGCTTAATGCAATTGGTGCACAACTTTCAAGTAGTATTCTTTATTGACCATAGAACCTTGTTGCAAAAACTCATGATGCACTACGCCATTGTAATGGAAGATAACAGTCAGCAGAACCTTCACATTTGACCGAACTTGACATGGTTTTTTTGGTCTTGGCTCTTCTTGCCGCTTCCATTGGGATGACTGGGCTTTGGTTTCAATATCATATCCACAGACCCATGTTTCATCACCAATTATCTTTTTGAGCAGATCTGGAACGTTACTGACCTCATTCAGCAATTCCTGAGCGAAGATTATGTGTACCTTTTTTGATAAAAATTTAGCAATTTTGGTACTAACTTCCACTGCCACACATTTCATGGCCAAAACATCCAAAATAATTGCATGAAATGCCAACATCAGCAACCTCTCTGGTTGTAATTCGTCAATTTTTCAAGACCAGTTCTCCACTACTGAAACATTTTCCTCAGTAGTTGAAGTGCTAGGACGTCCAGAGCGGTCATCATCATTAACGTCTTCTCGGACTTCTTTGAAGTGTTTATACCAATCAAAAATTTGTGTTCTACTTGTAGTAGCTTCACCAAAGGCTACAGTCAACATTTTGAATGCATTAACGGACTTAATATTATTTTTAATGCAAAATTTATTAATACAGATTCTATGATCCATTTTTACAAGAGTATACAACCGTTGAGCACAACTAAACACAACCAACTGTTTTATCCGTCAAGAAAAGTATAAAAATACAAAATGGCTGAAAATTTAAATACCTAATAGAAACATGTGTACCAACATAAAAAAATTTGAAAAACGAATGGATATGGACTGCAAAATTTTAAAAACCCCGTTACTTTTTGGACAGACCTCATATTTTACATTTTCAAAATTTACATTTTATTGTTCAGGTACTAAACAGAAATTTAATAATTTAAAGGTACCACGAACATTCAAATTGCAATAATGAAAGAATATAATTTATTATTCTTTTCAACACCTGTCTAAAGTTTACAAGGGTAGCAGGCTGGATTGCTGCCACTGTGGTAAGTTATATGTACACTAATAACATTCTACCACTTTGCTTCTCATTCATAATTATTTTAATTGATAATCTTGCCATGTTGTGTATTGAAATATCTCATAGTTTGCTGGTTCTTTTTCAAATTAATATGAACTTTTACAATAGTACTTGGTAAGCAATTAAACATTGTCCCTTGCCCCTCCACCCTTCATGAGTATGCAATACATGCTGCATTACGCCAGTCCAATAAACAGACCAATTTTGATCAAGTTTTAAAAGAAAATGACAAATTTTTATTGAACTAAATAGCAGATACAATAATGTTGCAAAAGAATACAGAAATCATAGTCCTTTTATATTCTTACTTTTTGTTTTATGCATTTCTTTACATAAAACACTCGTAAGTTCAATTTAAGGCTGTAATTTTCCAAAACCCATTTTATGTTTAGTTTTAGTAAATAAATTTCAAAAGAAAAAGATTAAAATGCATCATAAGTTTTCTACACCTTAGCACATGTGTATTTTTTGCCTCGAAATACAGCTTTAATTTTCAATTAATTATGAAATAAATTTTTTTGACAATTTTAACCCAAATGGCTTTTGTTTACCAACATTCCAGTTTCTAGGCTTATAGTTCTGGAAAGTTTGTGATGAATGAGTTAGTCAACATTAACAGTACCGAAATATATGTAGCATGACTATTAATGTACTGGTTAAGTAACAGTAAACATGATTTCACCAAATCACATTTTTAAGGAATCTAGTAAAAAACATTTAATTTCAAAATTAATGAGGATAGATACCAAATAAACGTACCGTATGTGGTTTTACATTCCGAACAGCAGCTGATGTTCCAGTTGTAGGCTGCACTAATAACAAGCCAGTATTCTCATCATATCTAGCCTAAAACATGTAAGTAAACCAGTTAACCTTTACTACTCACATACTCATAAAATTACAATCACTGAATGTTCAGTTACTTTTATTTGAATGTGCTACACAATGTAGTAATGTACTAAAATTGTTTTAACAATTATGCTAGGAGAATACTCACTGTTAAAAAAATGTTCTTTCTTTATCCAAGCTATTTTTCACAATTATTCTTTCTCATTTAAATACAATACTTATTAAGCACCCAGATAATTCAACTGAAATTTTACCTAATCTTCATTATCAATAAGAAAAAGTAGAGAATTATTTAGGTTCTGGGTCAACATTTTTCAGGTCTATTACATTTAATTCTATTTCATATAATAAATTTATAAAATAAATTTCAGTAACCTTTTTAAGCTGCCTTGGTTTCTATTATCTGACACTTATATGTGTTCTGCACTTATATGTATCCATCATCATCAGAGTACACATATCATTTGAAAATCATTAAATTTATTTAAAATCGTAGAAAATATTAAATCTTCAGTCATCTATAAAAAACTGATTTAAAATTGAGTTCTTCTAATCCATCCCTTCTCATATTTATTGCAGATGACAGCAGCATTCAATACCATGTCATCATTCTTAAATTTGATTTGTTCATTTAAAATGTCCTGCTTTTGCTCTTTTAAATGTTTATAAATATGGGAAAGACAATTAAAGAGCAAAAGCAGGGCATTTTAAATGAGCAAATCAAATTTAAGAATGATGAAGTGATACAGACTGCTGCTGCAATCTGTAATACATATGAGAAAGGGTAGATTAGAAGAACTCAATTTTAAATCGGTTCTATATAAACGACTGAGGATGTAATATCTTCTACAGATTTTAAATAAAAAATTTTAGTTTCAAATGATATTGTGTACTTTGCACCAAAACACGTGTAAGTGACAGATAATACAAACCGAAGCAGCTTAAAAAGGTTAGTGAAATTTATTGTATGAAATAGAATTAATTTCAAGCTGCAGGATGCATTATAAAGATTTATTATTAAATTTAATTCATTAAAAAAAAAAAATCATTCTTTTAAATAGAAGAAAAACCGGTGGAAAACTGGGACTCTAATTTTTTAATGCAATTTGTATAAAGTTCAGATTACCTACAACAAACTTCTAAAACATTAAAAATAAGGCAACTGAAAATTAGATCTATCTGATCTCTTTGGTGAAAAAATATCAATGAAAATTAATTTTCTATCTGTGTTCAAAATTATGAATTATTTGCATAATAAATGTACATGACCAGAAGAGAGCAAAAAAGTGGATGATAATTGCTAGAATTAAAATAATGACTATGTATTTCTACATGAAAGAAGTTGGTTACCATTCAACTAAACTTTTTGATTTACTACAGTTACTTGATTCATGAGTTTGACTTTGTTTGTAACGAGGGATGAAAGGGGGAAAAAATCAGTGCACATGCACGACGACTGCTTTATGTAAGTACAACAAACACAACTTATACTATACCCAGAGGTATACTGTATATATACTATACAGTATATCGCGGTACCTTTTGTAAGTTAACTGTAGAAATATAACTGTTTGTTACCGCAAACCGAAATGTTATTTTCTCAAAAACGTGGGTAGACTATTCAGTGCTGAACGAAATCTAATATGCAGTGTTATAAAACATTGAAAATTGAAGCTAAACAAAAATGCCTTTCCCTGCCTCTCAACAAAAGCTATAAGTGAGTGGCTAACTACTGTGATGTTTCTCTTTCCACAATTAAAAAAATAAAGAAGGAAATTAAAGACATGAAGAAGCTATTCTTCAACAGTTTTGTTGACACCTGGTTAAAAAAAGGAAACAGTTAGGTAGATACTAGTGAGACTGATCGTGAAGACACCGGTGACAGCGATAGTAAAGAAGGCAATTCATTCATAGAAAATTTTATTGCAGTGGAATAAGGTAGCTGGTGGTAATTACAGTAAATCAAAACTTCCTAGTCATGTAATTAAGCTATGGGCAATTTTGCTATAGGCCACATTTATTTCTTAAAAGGTTTCTGAAGAAAACATTATCTCGGAATAAACCACAGCTTACAAAATGTATGTAGAAACTGTATTGTAGTGAAATGTATGAGTAGTGTCTCACTGTTGAGGTTAGCAGCACTGTCAAATTTTCACTTCCTTTCCTCTCAGCCCATCCATATGCAAAAGGAAATCTTGTGACTTCAGTATCTCTACAAATCGCATTTCCAATATTTTATACTGTTGTTGTTTAGGTCATCAGCCGAAAGGCTGGTTCGTACCATCGATGTGTATAAAGAATGGATAGCGTGCTGAACAGTGTAGTGGGCTCGGAAAAAGAGCCGGTGGAATCACAGCTTCCCCCTCCACTGGCAGGACACACAGTAGCGTCAGATGTTGTTGGGCATTGCTTTTGTTGCGGTTCCTACAGTTGAAGACAACTATTGTACTACATTTGTGGTTTGGCAAAAAAAATCGATAGATTTTTTTGACAAAGAAAAGAGAATCAATAGATTCAAAACTACAGTAATTTGTTAGTAACAGATGAAGTTAGTTATAGCTGTAGCATCTAAAGATTGGGGAGGTGTAAACACTTCAAAAATTATAACATTAGTGTGTACAATGTTTGGTGGGCCTGTATTTAATAACTATGACTTAAACACTGATTTTGGCGAGGATAGTCATGAAATTTAATTAATAAAAACTAATAGGATTATTGTTGTATAAAGTTATGTATTTCCAAAAAAAAAAGTACGTCACAAGCTACTCTTTCAATGCTTGGAGTACGACAGAAACGAAATAAAATTTTTTTACTCAGTAATGTTTACGTTACATAAACCAACACTAGTTCTATGTTTATTTATTTTATAAAATGGTATTTAAAAAGTATTTCTGATGCATACTCATCTTGGTTTTGTTTATTTTCCCAACATATTTTTAGATGTCAAACTTTGTTTGTGAAGTTATACGTTATTCACATTCTTGAAGCAGTCATAAATACAAATTAAGTTATTTGCGAGAGTAATATCGTTGCAATGCTTTGAGCTGGCTCACTCTCCCGCCAGTGGAGTCCTACCTCCCGCCAAACCGTTTTTGATATTACACAGCGCGTTATCTAGTCTTTATACACATCGATGGTATGAACCTCTAGAGGGTTTACTAAGCAAAACAAGGAGAGTGGTGGTTTACAATTATTGCCTTCCTCACTGAGTGGAAAAGTATGCTTACCAGCATGCTAGGCTGCCTTAAATGCATTTACTTTCCACCTTGCAAATGACACCTTTACTTCATTCACCACAGGGTCTAGCTGTATAATGAAATTCATTACTCTCAGAGGAGATAACTCTGACTAATGTCTTTTACACCTTTACCTCGTCTGTTCTTAAATGCCTCGGTTATATAATTAGCTGACCATGCGATAAAAAAAAGAACTATTTTTTGTAGTCCCGGAACTAGCAGATAGAGTGCAAATAATTTAACATTCCACCTGCCCGTTATGGGGATTAATTTATTCACATTTATACTATCACAATTTAATATAAGCAAAACACTTACGTCATTAGGAATAAGGAAAGCTTGACTAAGAATATTAAATAAAAATTTATGATGTAAGTGACGAATTTTTTCGAAGTCTTGAGTCTTCTTCAATTCAATCAAAAATGCAGTGTGTTCACTCTCTACAACATCCCACTGCAAATAACACTGCATGTTTTCCACTAGAAGCATCAAATCATTTCTTAACTGCCAACTCCGATCAGTCAACCTGCGTTATTAAACCAATACATTAACTGCGTTATAAATATGGGCTACATAAAAAATAGTTTGTACATTATTAGTCCAGTAAATGAAGGAAAAAAGTTGAACATTTTTTAGATTGATTAACAACAAAACAAGGATTATTATTAAACAAAAATAAATTCCCGCATGCACTTTATCAATAAATCAATTAACAAAATCTCTTTTGTTAACAATTAACAAAAAAGATTTGGTTTACTCATGTCTATAATATTTTAAATTAACTAAAAGGAAAATGTGTTTTAGTGTTGATAATAAAAAAAGGATTTGTTTAATAAATTTGTTTTTAAAATGATGCCATGCATAGTGAAGTGCATGTAGTTGAAACCACATTCCCAGCGATGAAGAAACTAGTATGGGCCCCAACACTATTTTCAAGTAATTGAAACCTTTAATGAACAGAAAATATCAATAGAAACCTTTTCGGGAATTAATAAGAACATAACAAGTTTGGTTATTAAACATAAATTAAATGCCAAATGAACGTTATTTCTTAATTAATAACAACAATAAAATGGGATGAATAGCAAATGATTGTTCGGTATAACAAAAATCTAGAAAAATGGCTGCAGTTCCAGACTTTTCCTCAAATTTGATTCAAACATCAATAGATGTAGGTGCCTACTTACAAGTGCTTTTTGACTTTTTGGTTTTAACTTTTAGTTCTGGAGATATCCTGGAGAAATTGAGTGTATGACCATTCGGTTTTCGTGAAATTTTTAGAAAAATCACCAAATGTTTCCAGACTTTTGCTCTGATTTTGTTCAAACAAGCATAAATCAATAACTGTATGTGTCTACTTAAATGCAGTTTTTAACTTTTCAGTTTGTGTGTGAATTTTAGTTTTTGAGATATCCTGGAGAAGCAAGAGTGCATGATCGTTTGGTTTGTGTAAAATTCCTGGAAAAATCACCTACGATTTTCAGACTTTTGCTCTCATTTTGTTTAAAGAAACAGTAATCAATAAATGTACGTGTCTACTTAAATGCGGTTTTTAACTTTTTAGTTTTTGAGATATCCTGGAGAAACATGAGTGGGTAATAGTTTGGTTTTCGTAAAATTCCTGGAAAAATTGTTTACCGTTTTCAGACTTTAACTCTGATTTTGTTCAAACAAACATCAATTAATAGGTATCGCGTGTCCACTATTATGTGCTTTTTGACTTTTTAGTTTGGAAGATATTCTGGAGAAACAGAGCACATTATTGTTTGGTTTTTGTAAAATTCCTGGAAAAATTTCCAACCATTTCCAGAATTTAGCTTCGATTTGAATGTCAGAGAACGAATAAAATTATCTTTAAACCATGTAGTGGGTGCCAAGTAAGCAGGTATATGAACGTGACGGAACTGGCAATCCCAAGGGTCAATGACTAGTAATCCTTTCATTGTTATAATTTAGCCCCCGCCAGATGCGTTTGACCCGGATTTTCAAATAAACTTTGGATAACAATGTATTATTCTTAAGCTTAAGAATAATTAAGCATAATAGAACAAGAGCAAATAAAAAATATGTAGGTCTACTGTTTACTTATTTACTGTTGTCTACTGTTTACATTGACATATTATTATACTACAGAAATAAAAGTACACTTTTGTTAAAGGTCATTATACTTAAAGAGAGCTACTTGCTAATAATATAATAATACACACTGAATCACAAGATTAAAAAATTATTGTAGCTAATGAAATTCATAAGTAAACAACAAAGTAGATTAGTTTTATGGTGTTTTAGAATCTACTTGAAAAATATCACTAATTTCAGGTTGAATTGCTTGTAAGCTCTTTTTTGCAGCTAGTTCATTCAGAAAAATTCTTTTCATAAATGTCAATGTCTGCTGTACTAGACATGCAAACAAACTGACATGGCAGTCTCTAGTGCAGTAAATGCTTCAGCATGAGCAGGACTGACGTAATAGTCCTCTTCTGAGGCACTCTCATTCCCATCTTTTATCACTCCAAATGCCTTGAATAGTAACTTAGTTTACAATATCTGTCAGTTAAAATTTCATAGCCCGCAAATCTTTTTTGTCGCTTTCAAACCATTCTTTTGCAGCACTCTCGCCACTTTATCCAAAGACAGATTGTTTTACAAAGAGTCTATTACTTCATTTAGAATGTCAGTTGTTTCTTGTTTAGTGTAATTTTAAGTTAAATAGGCTATTCTTTATTAGTATTTTTTATTCTGGACAACATTTAATCCATCCTCTTTTTAAATTTTCTGCAGTAAGCATGTCCTATGAATCAGCAAGCATCTATAACTTGAATCCTTCAACTTTAATTTCTTAGAAGATTGCAGCACACTCTCTTCATTATTTTCTACCAGAACAAGTCATAGGAAATTCACGCTTAATACCACATCATGTATGTATGACAATAATTTATATTATTGACGTTCAAATATTCAACGCTTTAATGTATTTTATTCTCTTCTTCTTTTCTCATAATCAAGGATTAGACTCCCATCTGTTCAGACTCACAACTGTGACAAAAATATTAAATTATTGTATTTCTTGCGTGGCCTCCCAACATCTCACCTCCCCTTCGGTTTGTACTGCAAAACATAAAGGGGATCCTTCCCTCAGACATTCTCTCTACGTGCTCTCTCTATCAATTTCAATATTCTGCAATCTTCCTATTCAGGTTGTAAACATCCAGTTCCGTTCTTATATCACCATTTCTCAGTTGACCCCTACAATTGTAACCCTTAGTTCTTTGCAGTAATTGCATCTCTGCTACCTGTACTCTACTCTTTTGCGGTCTGGTACTAATCCATGACTGACTTCCATAGAGTAGGACTGGGGCAGCTACCACCTTGTAAAATTTTATCTGAATTTCTTTCCTTATTTTCCTGTTAAGGGTTCTGCTAATATTACCGCATACCGCTTGAAATTTGCCAACTTCTTCTCCATATCCAAATCTCAATCAAAGCCAATATCACAACCTAAATGATTGCATTGTATATTTGTTGGAGTAACACATCATCTACCACATTTTTAGGCCTGGTAGGGGATTTTCCAGTGAGTGTCATTATTTTTGACTTTTTTACGGAAATGTTGAAATTAAATTTTTTGCATAATTCATGTAAAACATACACCAATATCTGAAGTTTATCCTTACTCTCTTACACAATTCACAAATTTCATTTAAAACCTAATTATCAGTACTAAGCAAATCATTTGTGTCAACAAAAAAATGAAAATACTTACAATTGCTTCTTATTTTTAACATCTTTCATCCAGATAGTATGTAAATTGAGTTGTGCTTGTTTAACTTTTAAAAAGAATCTAAATAAAACATTATAATTGTCGATAACCACTGGCGAAAAAAATAAATGTAAAGGTGATGTTGGGCTGTACTCCAGTCTTAAAACAGATTTAACTTTTGCTGTAAAATCAGAAACATTAAAATCATTAATATAACCCATTGATAAATAAATGTAAAATTTTACGCTTAATGGTTGAATAAAACAGTAGTTCTGGTGGACACAAAAGTAAGGACTACTATTAATAGATAGAACTTAAATACTTACACAATTTCTTATACAAAAATCTGGTGTGAAACACTCACACAACTTTCTCTTGCCAATGCAAATAATTAACAAAATAACCTAACATTAGTAATAAACTATTAGAAAAAAAAAAACCTATTCTCAATAAACAAACTAATTTTAATCATGACTGAAAGACGCAAAATGAAAATCAACCTCAGTTTGGCTTAAAAATACGGAAAATCACTCTTTCACGCTAAACTAGGCTCTGTAGAGAAAAATGCTTTAATTAAAGTTGTAGATCTTTTAATTTCCTAAAAAATTGATTATATACACTTTTGTCATAAAACGCATACTAATGCTGAAATCGTAAAAAAATCAATTTTTTTTACATGTTTTCGTGAGAAAAAACAGAAAATCGCTAATTACCGCTAACTAAGTGTTATACAAAAATATTTTGGTAATAAAAGTTGTAGTTTTCAATTCTCTACAATTTTTATAATATATATTTTTGCGCTAAAATGCATATTAAAGTCGCAATCTTAAAAAACAATTTTTACAAGAAAACAACCTCACCAAGAATTGCAGCAGACATGGCGCCTACCCTATCCTATAGAGAATAAAAAAATTAGTAAACGAGGCAGTTTTAAAAAAAATCGTAAGACCCGTTTTTGAGAAATCACAAAAAAAGAAAAATGACATGAATAAACTACTACTTCCGGTTGACCGATTTTGATGAAAAATGTTCATGTCGGGTCTGGTAGTGGTGTCTAACTGAAGTTTCAAGTTTCAAGTTCGCACGATGTTCCGTTCTTGAGATATTCTGTTCACACACACACACACACACACACACACACACACACACACACAGACCAATCACTAAAAACGTGTTTTTGGGTTTAGGAGGTCTGAAAAGTGTAGATCCAATGAAAACTCGATTTCGAAAAATCAACATGAAAACAATACTTTCCTTCCTATATATTCATATAGGCAAGAGAAGGTAAAAAAAAGTGTAAAACACTCATACAACTTTCTCTTGTCAATGTAAATAATGAAACAAATAACCCATGTTTAGTGAAATAACCCATTATTAGTGAATAATGTAAAATTAAAACAGACTAATCTCAAACATAAGTCCAAAGCATAAAACATATAAATTAGGCAATTTAAAAACAAAATTGGATGAGCCGTTTTTAAGAAAAATCACATGAATAAACAACTTTCGGCTGGCTGATTTTGAAGAAAATGTTTTGAGATATTTTGTTCACTAACAGACCAATTGCTAAAAAAAATTTTTAGGGTTGAGAGGGCCAGAAAACATGTATAGGGTGATTCAGTTAGAGGTTACAGTTTTAAGTTGGCAGCACTGTTCTCTTATGCAAGATAAACAGTTGTTGTTATGCAGTGTAATTCGATTGAAGAATGTGTTTTAATTGTTAAAACCTTTTTCAAAAGTGGGGAAAATTTTATTAACACGATTCGAGCCCTGCGAAATGATTTTGGTAACAATGACCGTCCATCAAACCTCCTGACTGTCAAACGAGTCAGGGATCTAGCAGCATTAAAGCGAAAGAACAATGGTAAACAATGCAAAATAAGCTATTTTTTTTAAATAATGAACTGCAATAGGTAAATGATTTTGTTTCTTATAACAACTTATAATATTTTATTTTAACGTATTTTTATTTTTATTTATTACAATTCTGTATAAATTCACAATTTTCATTGTTTTCCACTATATTTTTCACTAATAAGTATAATTATCTTTTTATTATTGCCTATCCCGAATGTGATTGATTATCCGAAAAGAAAATCGGTCATCTAAAATTGTTATGCCCTAATTATTTCAGAAAATCGGTACTTTACTGAACCATTATTTTCAATCTCTTCTCTCTGAACTTAATCACTTCTTCCCAACACCACCACTTGCACTGTTTTATCTTTTGCTTTATTCTATTATTCTAGAATGCAGCAGACTAGAACCAACAGAAAAAATACAAGATTTGATAGCTTGTATTGACGTAAGAAGCATGTATTTGCCACGCCACGTACACAATAATCATGCAGATACATACAACGCTTCATCAAATAAATAAATATAATAAACAGACAATTTATAAAGCCTACCTTCTATACTAATGCTATCTTTTGATGGCAATTTAAACTGAAACTTTTCCAATGTGAGATCATCATAATACTGAACATTTCTGGCAGATGTAACCAATGCTAAATTTAAATCTGGAATACAAATCAAACAGAACAATTTTTAGATAGTAAGCTATATTAGAAAGTTTTCACATTAAAAGCTGTACAAAGTTGAACTAGGTTTAATAAAATATTATAGCTTGTAAGAGAGTTTGAAGGATTGCTTCATAAAATTAGACAAGAGCGTAATAATAATCTGCCATCTTAAACAGTTCGACTCCCTATTCTTTACCAACCAATTTCTATCATTTTCATCTTGCACACTATTTCCAATAGAAACAAACGAATGTTTCTCTGAAAAACTCACTGTATTCATCCAGAGTGCTTCTAAAAATTTTGGTTGATCTTTTATCTGCTCTGGAGGACCCCAGCAAGTAGGTGGGTGGTTAAAATTTGGTAAGCCTATAGTTCTTGAGGAGGAAAATTAAAAAATTGCACAGCCAAGTTGGTTGCTAAAATCCTTTGGGTTGAAAACAGGATTTCAAAATTTTGAAACTGTTTATAAATTCAGAGGTCACTATAACAGTTCAGTGGCCCCATTTTTGGATTCAATTTTAAAAATTAAAAGAATAAAACAGCCTTCATGTATTTTTTTCAGTAGTTGAATTTTACATTACATCCATTGTTATTAGCAGCGTGTGACTACAAAAAAATTTAATGTATATAAATCAATTACAACTGCACTAACTTTTTTTACAGTAATTTTAATTTTAGGTATTGTAAATGGATGTTTGTAATACAATTTTCAGTAAACAGCATTAATTCGGTAATAAGCTAAGCATTGTTTCACAAATTCGGTAATAAATACAATTTTTTGAAGATGCAGGCTTTACTACATAAAACGAAGAGTGAGGTGATTTACTATTGCCTATAGAATGGAAAAAATGCTTGTCAGCATGCCTACCCCTCTGAAAAGCATCTACTTTCCACCTTGCAAATGACACCTTTACTTCATTCAACACAGGGTCCAGCTGTATAATGAAATTCATTACTCTCAGAGGAGGTAACTCTGAATAGTGTCTTTAACACCACTACCTCTTCTGTTCCTAAACGTTTCAGTCATATAATTCATGTGATAAGAAACAGAACTAATTTTTGTAGCCCTGGAACTAGCAGATCAAGTGCAAATTTAACACTCCTACCTTATGTTACGGGTACACAGTGATAATAATAATAATAATAATATATCAAGTTAAACAAAAATAGTACTTTACCTCTCGCTACAGTCGACGATACTTGTTTATTTAAGAAACCTCCGATTTTATTTAAAAAATCCACAAATAGCTCTCCTCTACTTAATAAATAAAAATCTTTCATTGCAGTAAGTTGTCCCATTAGATCAGCTTTTTCCATTGCCATCACCCACAGTCTCTATTTGAATAACCAAATAAGCGATTAAGTATTAATAGAACTACTAGTGCTATTAAAGAAAAGAAATTAAATATGGACTAACAAAAAATAAAAAAAAATCCTGGTGTGAAACACTCACACAACTTTCTCTTGCCAATGCAATTAATTAACAATATAACCTAACATTAGTAATAACACATTAGAAACAAACAAAAAACTAACATCTAAAAACATAACCTTATTTTAATCTTGAGTGAAAGACGCAAAATAAAAATCGACCTCAGTTTGGCTTAAAAATACGGAAAATCACTCTTTCACGCTAAGCTAGGCTCTGTAGAGAAAAATTCTCTAAATAAAAGTTGTAGATCTTTTAATTTTCTATAAATTTGATTTCATACACTTTTGTTGTAAAATGCATACTAAGGCCGAAATCTTAAAAAAATCGATTTTTCACACGTTACCGTGAGAAAAAAAAACAGAAAATTGCTAATTACCACTAAACTAAGCGTTATACAAAAAAATGTTTGAAATAAAAGTTGTAGGATTTTAAATTCTCTACATATTTTATTATATAAATTTTTGCACTAAAATGTACTATATTTAAGCAGGAATCTTAAAAAAAACAAATTTTTTACGTAAAAACAGCCTCACCAAGAATTTTAGCAAACATGGCACCTACACTACCTTGTAGAGCATAAAAAATTTAGCAAACCAGGCAATTTTAAAAAAATCTTAGGACCAGTTTTTGAGAAAATCGCAAAAAAGTGAAAAATTACACGAAAAACTACTTCTTCCGATTGACCAATTTTGATGAAAATGTTTGTCGGGTCCGATAACGATATGTAACTTAAGTTTCAAGTTTCAAGTTCTGTTCTTGAGATATTCTGTTCACACACATACACACAGACCAATCGCTAAAAACATGTTTCTTGGGTTCAGGGGGTCAGAAAACGTGTAGATCCGGTGAAAACTCTTCTTCTTCTTCTTTATCTCTCCCTTCTGCCTCTCAGCGTCGGGCCTTCTATAAACTCCGGTGAAAACTCAATTTCTTAAAATCGACATGAAAACAAAACTTTCCTTCCTATATATTCATATAGGCAAGAGAAAGTAAAAATTGTCCTCTTACCTACAATACTGAAATACAATTTAAGTCAAAAGAGGCATCAATTAGTTAACAGAATAAAGAGAATTTGCTGATATGTGCTTGTATAAACATCGCTATATTTTAATACTGCAGTACTGTTGTATATAATATGTATATACTTTGGCTTCAAGGTGGTAGCACAGTGGGCCCTATGAAGTAGTGTTTTTTAAACTTAGATAAATACGAGGTGTGGCTATTAAATAACGAGAC
The DNA here is from genome assembly GCA_035578175.1 of Catonia carolina. Classification (NCBI taxonomy): domain Eukaryota; kingdom Metazoa; phylum Arthropoda; class Insecta; order Hemiptera; family Achilidae; genus Catonia; species Catonia carolina. Next base: position 188,652,574 of record JAQMRL010000001.1, read on the forward strand.
TGACGTAAAAAATTTCATTTTTATTTTATACATAATCACTTATTGTCACCTTCAATATACAATCCTTCTCTATCCCTACAATGCTCCATGCGAATTTTCCATCGTTGGAAACAGTGCTGGAAGTCATCTTCTCTCAGCTCCGTCAGGACACGTGCCGCTTTCTCTTTTACAGCTTCCACAGACTCAAATCTTGTCACTTTTAATGCAGATTTCACCTTAGGGAACAGGTAGAAGATAATAACATGTGATGAAACATGGTTTTTTTAGTTATGATCCGGAAACGAAGCGCCAATCCATGCACTGGAAGAGCCGAACTTCACCAAAAGCCAAAAAAGCTCGAATGAGCAAGTCAAAATTTAAAGCAATGATGATTGTTTTTTTTGATATCCATGGGATTGTGTACCTTCACTGGGTTCCTGAAGTTCAAACAATCAATATTACTACCTTGAGGTACTTTCTAAACTACGTCAAAGAGTAAGAAAAAAACGTCCGGATATGTGGAAGGACAAATAATGGGTTCTCCACCAAGACAATGCACCAGCTCATTCCGCGTTATCTGTCAAGAGGTTCCTAGCCAAGTACAGCATCTGTGTTAGAACATCCACCTTATTCACCAGATCTTCCCCCATGTGATTTCTACCTGTTCCCTAAGGTGAAATCTGCAATAAAAGGGACAAGATTTGAGTCTGTGGAAGCTGTAAGAGAAAGCGGCACGTGTCCTGAAGGAGCCGAAAGAAGATGACTTTCAGCACTGTTTCCAACAATGGAAAATTCGCATGGAGTGTTGTACTTATAGAGAAGGTGACAATAAGTGATTATGTATGAAATAAAAATAAATTTTTTTACATCAGTCTCATTATTTAATAGCCACACCTCGTATATCTATCTCCACTCTAACTATTTTTCAACATTAATCTTAGTAAATGTAACCATCAGAACACAAATATTACGAATGACAATCATAAATCAGATAAAACTATAAAAAAATCTGGTGTGAAACACTCACATGACTTTCTCTTGCCAATGCATAAAAGAAACTGTAATAACTAACATTAGTAATAAAACATTAGAAATAAATAAAAAACTAACCTCAAAAAACATAACCTAATTTTAATGATGAGTGAAAGACACAAAATGAAAATCAACCTTTTGGCTTAAAAATACGGAAAATCACTCTTTCACGCTAAACTAGGCTCCGTAGAGAAACACGCTCTAAATAAAAGTTGTAGATCTTAATGATCTTAATGTTTTCAATCTTTGTAGATCTATAATTAAATTATAGGAAATTTAATCAAATTTCCTATAAATTTGATTATACTTTTTTGTCGTAAAATGCATAATAAGGCTGAAATCTTTAAAAATCAATTTTTACACGTTTTCGTGAGAAAAAACAGAAAACCACTAATTACCGCTAAACTAAGCTTTGTACAAAAAAATTGTTTGAAATAAAAGTTGTAGGATTTTAAAATATCTACAACTTTTACTAGATACATTTTTACGTATTAAGTATACACTGAGTTTAGGGTTGAAAAAGATAAGCCTAACATTCTCATGTACAAGAATTCTTACTACGACACAACGTACAAAATCATTAATGTGAGATACAAACAACGAGGTAGGTCTTCTGGAAATCTCATGCTCAGACCAGCTTATACAGAAGCTCCTAAAATTACTGTGGGGAAAAAACAAGACCTTCTGTCTTAATGCAATACCAACATAATTCCAAGGATATATTGGAATTTTTACCATAACTTGTCGGTCGAAACTTGAGACCGTGTGAGAAGTGACAGTGATAGTGAGTGACATGTAGGCAATGTAATTTATTTTTAATTCAGAGTGTGTAGCATTTTCTTGACTCATTGTGTTAAATTTTATTTTTTAAGACTGCAGAATTTTTATTCATTAAGTATTTTACATTATACTGCAAAATATAGTACTTGATTAGTATATAGTGTGATATAAATCGCATACAATTATTTTCCACTGTTGAATTACAAACTTAAGATTTTTAAAATTATTAGTATTTCTTTTAATTTTTCAAAACAACTTCTTAACTTTAACGTTTACTTAACTGATTAAGCTTAAATTTTCTTAGCTTTAAAAATTAATTTTAAACTATGAACATTAATAATAACAATAATAAGCAATATCATTATAACTTGATGTAAATATAAATGTGTTTGTAGTAGTTTTTAATTTTTATCATTATTAATATTTATGTGATGTGTACCTACTATCTTATTTAAAAAAATATTTTTAGAAAAGATAATAAATTTTGTTGTAAATAGCCTATGTAATTATTTTTATTTGTTCATTTTTAATGGGTTGCCTATTTCTATTGAAAACATTTTAAATGAAAAGTTCTGTATTTGACCACTTTTTCTGATTCACACAAAAATAACATCGTTTATTTTATACTCAAAAATGAATGCGAGAGATTTGAAAATATTTGTCTGAGTCGGGTTTGTTTCATGGCAGGATCTGGATTTTATTGTTGCGAGTCCACAATCCATAAAACAATCACCACAGTAAAAAAACAAAAATTCCAGAATTATAATGTTGGATTCAATTATTCTGTACATTAACTTGTGGTGTTTGTAACACATCATTAATGCAATACTGCACTATCTCGAAAAAAATAACATATTATTTTAATTCTGATAAATTATATCTAATTTTTAATTGCAGAGTCAAAAAGTACGTTAAAAATTTCATAAAAAAGTATGAACGATAAAATAGTTAATAGATGTATCTAACATATTTGTTATAAGCGTTTATATGTTACTTTTGCGATTTTCTCAGAAGTAGCTATTTGGAGAGGGTGCAGTAATAATTATAAAAAAATAATTTTTACAAATACAAACGGAAATTTATGCTTCTGTTGAGATTGCAGTACAAGAAATACCAACTTTAAGAATAGCATAGTGACTTAGCAAAACTTACTTTAGTAACAGATTCCTCTAAATTAATAACAACATTTTCAAGCTGCTGTGTTTCTTGAAACGAACAATTACGTATGGACTGAACTAATTCAATCTCTTCTTGAAGGAAAACATCATTTTTCGACCCAACCTCTATGACAAAAGATAAAAATAAGAAATACCTGTACAGAAAAACTACAAATAAGTAAATTAAGTACTTAACATTAAAATGAGCAAAAATCTGGAGAAAATGCCTCTAAGCGCATGCGATGTAGCATGCTACATCACAAGTTGAAAAAGAAAGCGCACGAATAAGGACATACCTATTCAGCGGAACATTCTCTCTCAATCTCACAAGATTGAAATTCAAAATTCTCAAACATTTCACTAGGTAATCAACAGGCATATCCAATTTCAAAAATTGAGCAATATAGACAATATAGACTCAGAATATTATACTTATAATTGTCCACCTTACCGATAGGAAAATTGCAATCACAATTCCTCTGCGCACAATTCCTCCTCCTCAGATACAAACAGGACTCAATAGGCTGGCTCACCGAAGTGAGCGAAAATGTAATATATTTAGTTTTCTTGATGTTCAACATCAACCCATTATTGTCAAGCCAGTCCTGCCAAACACCGCCGTTCAGCACTACTGTGAGCAACCACATAAAACGCCTTAGCAAGATCCAAGAAAATTACTAAAGCTTTTCTACTATTATCTAAAGCACTGTATAAAACCTTTGTAAGCTCAACAATAGCATCATCTGTACCCCTATTTCTTTTAAATCCATATTGAGCGAAGGAGAGCGATTCTGTTTTTCCAGGTATTCAACCAAATGTTTCTTCACATGCCTTTCTAAAACTTTAAAGATATTTGACACCAGGGATATCACCAAGGACTTACAGCTTTACTTTTTCTGCTCCAAAATGCTTACATCATTTAATTGACTTACCATAAAATATATATAACCCTGGAACTAAATTAAGTGGAATTAATTAATTAATTAATTAACACTTGCCAAAGACAGGCAATGGTACAAATGTAATTGGCTAAAATAGTACTTCTAATTTATATTCTATCTAATTCATAAAACTTCCAAAATACATTTTATCAATATCGATATCTGACACAATTTTTGGACATCTCTGCTTGACAAATTTTATCAAAGTCAAAACTGCAAGGAAAAACTTCTGAAAGAAAATATCTATGCATGTCAAAACTGTAAAAACAGAAGAAAATTGCCTACAGCAACAATAAAAAATAAATCAGTTTAAAAATATGAGGGGAATCCAAAAAGTAAGTTCCTTAAGTTTTGTATCAAAGTACAAGTGAAACAGACAATTCCTGCATGCAGGGAATTTTTGATCGGGTTTAGTGGCAGTGCTTGCACTTGGTTGGGCGACTGTAAACTGACCAGGCATCAGTAGCTAACTGAACAAAATAGAGGTTCCCCTACGTTCTGTAGCGAGTTGTGAGATCCGTAGTGTTATTCATTTTTTGACTACAAAACATGAAGTGTTTATGGTGAAGATGTCTTGTCTGTCCAAATGATTCGTCACTAGCGAACAATCTTCATTGAAGCCAGAGAAAATGTTCACGTTGATTAGCATACCAGCTGACCAGCAACTTCTCGCCACGCTGACGCCATTGCTGCTATACCGTGAGGTCATTGACTCTGACAAGCGGCTCATACTCGACAAAATCTTGATTCAACTGCCACCAAATATTAAAATTAGCCGGTCCTTCTTCACAACATCATGGTTGAAGACCTTTTGCTCTCAAAAGTGTGGGCAAGGTGGATGCTGCGTTTATTGTCTGACGCTCATAACCAGTGTCGCTTGACAGCTGCACAATCTTTTTGAAATTGTTTGAAAATGAAGGTGACGCCCTCTTTTCAAGAATAGTAACTGGTGAAATAGTCACAGGTCCATAGCTCAAAAATCATCTCAGCGGTCAACGCTTCACTAATGATGACGATGTGAAAAACGAGGTTGATAACTGGCTTCAGAATATGGCAGCAGATTGGTATGAAGTTGTAATTAAAAAAACTGTTGCCTAGGTACCAGAACTGCTTGGAATGGGAAGATGATTTTGTAAAAAAATAGGTAATTCCTTAAAAAAATGGATAAATATATTTTGTAAACCTTTTAATTATTTTTTATTTTTCCTTGTGCCATTGTAAAAGTACAATATTGTACAAACAATGGAAGTTACAGTAATTCCTAATTACTCCAACTTCCATTACTCAGTAACAACCCAATAAAAATAATGTAAGGGATAAATCCCCATTGTTAGAATAAGTTATATTAGAATAGAAGTTAGACAATAAGTTGTAAATATAGCCAACTGTCAATGATCTGATATTGTTTAGAACGGGAATATTTCTCTCTCTGTTTTTGGGCCTTTCTTCCACCTACCAACTTTCAGCCAATCATTGGGGTAGTAGTTCTTTCTGTTGGCCCTCCAGGTTGGTTGAACAGTTGGTGGGAGAGGGAGGCTTGTCAACCAGAGGTTTCCTAGTTCGGACCCAGGAAATTTACAATGAGTTCCCTTGGGACTTAAGAGTGGAACAGAGAAGTTTGTGAAGGAGTTGTTTTTTTGTATTAAAGTCGCAGCAGAGTAAAGGTTGGCTATATTTTAAAATAGGTTAGGGTAATTTAAGCATGATTTTGTTATTAGTTAGTTAATTTACTTAGTAGTAATCCATTAAATATGTAGTTAGAAAACAAGGAAATATAGTTTTTTTTTCATTTATTTTCTCAAGCTCTGCTGACAGAGCTGGTGCCCAACAATTTTTTATTATTATTTTAGTTCTTATTAAAGTATTTGCCCACGGGTCAAAGTTGAAGGTGGTGCAACCTTGACAAGGGAAACTTATTTTTTGGCTACCCCTTATACTTTTCACATACCTGACTTTCCAGTTATACCAGTTTTAAATAGAACAACGGTTCTTCCAATATACAATATCTTATTACCCATGCTGTATGAGATATAAGGTGGTAGATAATCGTAATCCAAGACGAAATCACCAGTATTAGTGATAATCTGTAAGTAATATAATTATACTTTAAATGGATCAAATAATTATTATAGTAACGGTTGCACAAAAAAAAACAAGTATTTTATACAAGTACAAATATTAAGCATATTAATATTAAATTGTTAATATTTGTCACTTGTAATAAATAGTCTTTTTTATTTTTGGCTCATTTATCATAATAATGATAATAATTATCATAAATATTATTTTTAATTTATAGTACAGGGGGTCCTCAACTTACGAATATAATGCATACCGGCCGATTGTTCGCAAGTCGAATTGTTCGTAAGTCGGAATACACGTCAGTAGATTTCGTAGTGGACACTAGCGACATGATTGCTTTTCATAACGTACAAAAACTAGCATACTTAGTGAAATAGTAATCAGCAACTAAATAAAGTTAAAATCTGTTAAACCTTTTTATTCGTTTTTAAAATGTACTTATAGTAACTTAATAGATACTGTATATACTTTTAGCAACTGAATACAGTTAACACATAAATACATTGAATACTTTATACAGAAAGAAAAGACCATTAAAAATAAAAAATAGCAAAAATATAAAATAAAAAGTAAACATTTCATAAAAATTTAAAACATATTGAAGATGGTTTTACAATATTTACAGCTTTGGCTTTGTTTGAAAAAAGTTTTGAATGGATGTTTGAACTGTACAAGTTTCTTTTCTTCCAAAATAATTTTGTAACACATGACAGCTCTAAACTCATTGACCGCTCTAAACATAGTTTGGAAACTTTGTTGTAATTACATTCCAAATAATATCAAGTAATAAAATAAATAGTTTCTGGCGTTCGTATCTCCGGATGTTCGTAAATTGAATGTTCGTAAGTCGAGGACCCACTGTATTAAGTTAGATTTAGTTTGACTGAAAAATGTTCAATATTTTCATGTAAAATTTTCATTTTATAATCAATACTTTGCATTTTCTCTCATTGAAAAAATTGTATCTTATTGTACAGGTTTAACTATTGAATATTCCTTATTGTACAGTGTATTTTATACATTGTTTGCTGTAATTGGGACTTAGATCTTGTTGCGAACAACTCAAATGAAATAAATAAATAAATATGTCTATGATGAAGGCTGATTTAAAAAAAAAATCCTAAAACAAATACAGTAATGAACCAGTTGAAGGTAATAAATCAGTTGGAGTGGAAATACACAGCTTCTCGGCCAATAAAAATCTGGTGTGAATCTTTCACACAACTTTCTCTTGCCTATGCAAATAATGACCAATATAACCTAACATTAGTAATAAAACATTAGAAATAAAAAAAAAACTACCCTCAAAAAAACATAACCTTGTTTTAATCATGAGTGAAAGATGCAAAATGAAAATTGTCCTCATTTTGGCTTAAAAATACGGAAAATCACTCTTTCACGCTAAACTAGGCTCTGAAGAAAGAATTCTATAAATGAAAGTTGTAGATCTTTTAATTTTCTATAAATTTGATTATATACACTTTCAAAAGTGTATGAAGTACATTCGGGGTGGCCCGAATCACCGTTGAATCACTTGTTGAAACGCGGCAATGATGAAATCAGAAAAGATCGTCGCTCAATGAATGCTGACGTGGTCCTTCTTTTTTATAAAATTTCAAGAGCTGTTATTGGTCGCATTGTTCATGACCATTTAGGCTTCAGAAAGGCTTGTACATGTTGGGTGCCGCACTTTTTAGACGGAATGTCACAAAAAAATCCGAATGCTAAATGAACTGGCGACAAAAGAATATGATGAAGGTATAATAAAGCTTGTGCATCTCCATGATAAATGTCTTAATTCATGTAGCGATTATATGGAGAAGTAGTATGAAGTATCTAGTTTAAGAGAAATAAATAATATTTATAACATTTTTAGAATACATTTTTTAACAATGGAATGATCTTTACTTTAGAGATATCCCTTGTAGAATTTAATTAATAATTGAAAAGCTGCTATTGCCAATCTATGAATTAGATTATTTCATTCTGTTGAACAACAGAATAATAATTTTTATGTAACAAGTCTGGTTTTATTATTAACACAAGTCAAATTTCAATATCTTATTTATTTTCTACCTCCTTAATTGACATAAATTTTCTCAGAATTTAATTTTCTACCTGTTAAATTAATGAAATTAATAACTATTTAAAAATTCAACAAAGTTGTTTTACATTAAACATAAAGAAGTGTTATTTTCAACCCCTAATATTTGTATTTATGTAAAATATCTTAAACACTATGAATGATGGTTCTGGAACCTGTTTTATTTAATTTTTCAGGTTTAAAATCAAAACATACTACCAATTTTGCCTTTTAATCAAAGCCTTAAATATTTTGGTCAATATGGCCTCATTTCACTGGCGTAACTGGATTCTGGGCAAAATCTTTCATTAGCTGTAACTCACTAACAAGGTTTTTCTGGACCTATGAACATTTTTTCTTATTTTTAGTTATAATGTGAGCTTTTAATAGATTGCCGTTGAATTTTTATCACCCTCCAGAATGTGTATACCAGTTTTCAAACTGTAGGTCTTAGGGACAGTGTATTAATGAATAAATCTTGGTTAAGGGTTGTCAATGTTAAAGGCTCATTTCAGAACTTTTCTCAAACCAGGGATACAATTTATCAATTTAAAAATTTTGAAGGACTTGCTTAAATAACAAAAAAAAAGTTAATTACAACACACCTTGTCAGATGAACCAGCCGCCTGACCATCATCGGTTTCATCAACATTGGCAACAGGAACCGATGATTTATTTTCTCTAATGAAAAATTCACCATATTGATCCATTGTCCTCCCATAAAGTAACCAATTGGTCAGCTGATTAACTAATACTACATGGCAACAACCTGCAATCCTAATAAAAAGTAAACTGATAAACCTGCACTAAAAATACAACCATTTGAATAAAACATACAATAAAGTAAAAATCCTTTTCATGAATCGATGGGTCTCATGATTCGAGACAATTTTCAAAAAAGACTTACCTTTGACTTAATGGCAAAAATTATTACTGATTTCTGCATCTAATCTTTAAGAGGAATCAAATGACATTGTGTTTGTATCCAAATTCCGACTTTCGAGTTTTACACTTCTGATTTTGGGCCACTTCCAGTCGAAACCAGAACTTTAAACCCAATAATTTCTGTATTAACTGTTTAAGAGGAATCTAATGACACTATTTTTGTTTCCAAATTCTAACTGATTTCTTGACTTCCAGTGTTAGGCCACTCCAGTCAAAACCGGAACTTCAAACCCAATCTAAGCCCACTAACTTTTTGTGTAGATTATGAATCCAAAAACCGTTTGTTGCTATATCTTGTAGTTTCTGACTATGATTTCTTGACTTCCAGTTTTGGGCCACTTCCAGTCAAAACTGGAATTTTAAACCCAACTGTCTGTTGCTATCTTTTGTAGTTTCTGCATCTGGGTGTGACGAACGGACAAAAGAAAATGATAGATAACAAATTTTAAAAATTGCCACCAATAATGCACATGATACTATTGAAAAATACAACCACTGTGAAATTTATCTCACTATTGATGTAATTACAGTGTAATTTACAATTTTAAATATTTTTTAAACTGCGCATGTACTTAGTGATTGAATCCTCAAACTGATTTTCATAAAATAAATTACATGACAATTTTCAATCTTTTTTTGGTTTAACGTCAGACTGTCCTGCAATTATTGTTAATGCAGACGGTGAAGGATGAAATGATTTTTTGTAACGTATGAAAATATGCCGTGCCTGAATGGGATTCGAACCCAAGACCGCATAATGAGAGGCGAGCACGTTACCAACTACACCAATGCGGGCAACATTTTCAATCAAAACTTGGAAATACCATTTATAGTACAGCACAAAACTGTGCATTATTATAAATAAAGGCGAAACAATAGTATACTATTTCCAAATTTTAAAAAACTTAAAGACTTGACAGCCCTGCTAGTGCTGTTTGTACCTCTTCCACTACTGCACATCTATACTATTCCCCTACTGTTGATCCAGCTGTTAAATATCACTTCCACTATCATTATCTTATACCAACAATATTCATCTATATCTGAGTTTAAATTAATTATAAGATTATCTATTACACTGTCCATCATAAAGTAGAGCTTTATGATAGAAATATCATAAATCTTACGCAACATGGCGTTACCGTACGCAGCAACAACTACGCGATAAACATCCGCAGATTTCTGTTTTTCAACAAAAAATAAATAGCGAATGAGGCCTCTCAATTTGCATTTAGCAGGATTAGGACTGAGTGGGTCCATTTAGAAACAAGACTGTGACGCTGACAGACTAGGTACAAACATGTTTCATCACTCATTCTCTTCCTCGCGATCCCGCCCAGCATTCAGGATTGCCAACTTCGTAAAAACTAATTTCTCTAGCGCTCCAAGCGTCTTGTGACCTTACTTTTCGAACACACCTCATAGATTCCTTAATAGAGACACTTTGTAAAACAAACCTCAACACAAGTATTATAATAAAAATAAAAATTTATTTTACATGTGTATAAGAAACCAACCAACTTTTAAGTGATATGATATTCAAAGAGAGGACCAAAAAGCACGAAACTACATCCTATTAAATCTACATCACTCATGTTTTATCAAATAGATTTTACTCACGACTATTTCACAGCCAGTAATTTCTATCAATATTTGGAAGAATTTGGAAATCAGATTTGAGAAATTAATCATAACTATAAAAAATTTAACTTTCTTCCAATGAAAATGTTTGAATGACGTCACACAAATTGTTAGATGAAAGTTTCTAATAAATGTTTTATTAAACTTACTTTATTATTTATTATTACTGTTTATTACCTAGATTAGCTATAGTCTGTACTAGCTATTATAATACTAGGCCAATATTTATATTACTAATGTAATTACATATTTTAAATTTATACAGAAAAAAATTAATTTTTGTAAAACTTTGTAACCCCTTAGCGGACTACAACGGAATATTCCGTCATTGTGTAATTACACAAAAAGGACCATTGACGGAATATTCCGTCACCATCAATTTGTCTCGTTTTAATTTGCTATGCGACAGAATATTCCGTAGTTTGACAGAATATAGTAATATTTTCACTAAGTCCCACTCTATCATTTAAGCGTTAGTAAAACATATTTTACCACAGCAACAGCTGACAACATAACCTGTAACATTCAGTCCACGTTTTGCGTGCGGTTTATTTATTAAGAAAAAAAAAATAGATCAAAACAACAATAATTTCTGAACAAAAATTAAACCGGTAAGGGGTTAAGTATCTTGTTATAATTTTTTATTGTATTATTTTTATTGCACTTCTAAAATGTTTTTTTTCTGAAATTTTTTTTTATGTATGCAGACATTTTTTTACATTTATATTTTATTTTGGAAGAATTGTAAGATTAGATTAGATTTTTGTTTATATATTATTAAATTAGTTACTTTGTTTACGTAAAATTTTAAAAAAATTGCTATTTTCTGTTTCTGTCGACAGACTTTGGTCTGACAGAATTATCATATAATTTTGTATTAAAAAATAAATAAAATAAATAACTTACTTTAACAGTGCATCTCTCATGGTCTCCACTCCAGTACATAAATATTTGCAAACATATTGAAGTAATTTACAGCCGTGGATGTTTTCATCTTTAATCTATAATCAGACAAGACAAAAGTTAATTCACATCAATTAACAAGATTAATTTAAGACATAATTTTCTTGCATACCATATAAGATTTTGATGATGCTTATTTTGTCTTGCTACAGAAATAAGTAACCACACCTAATTCTAACACTCTGTCTTACTCGGTTGCAATTTTATAGACTATCAAAGTTTTAAAAGTTATGTTTTAACAATCTGATGTCACAAAATAAGAAATACGAGTCTCTCGAAAATAATTTGCAACATTTATAAATTAATATTGTAAAATATTCAAGTTTTCTACTGACCTGCTTTTCTTACTTGTTTTTTTATCTTTTAATTATATAATCATACTTCTTGCTGACACGTTTCGGTAGATACAACATTATCTGACTACTTGAAAATTAAAACTGAGCTTATTAAAAACTCCAGAAGTATGTTCAGTCATTCAAACCAAGAGTACTTAAAAACATTGAAACTACACTTATTAAAATCTCAGTTTCAATTTTTCAAGAACTCAGATGATGGTGGATCCACCGAATCCACCGAAACAAGTCTTTTTTAAAAATATAATGTCATGTCGATTTTTCGAAATAAGAGTTTTCACCGGATATATTTGTTTTTAGACCCCCTATAAAAAAAACATGTTTTTAGCGATTGGTCTGTGTGTGTGTGTGTGTGTGCGAACAAAATATCTCAAGAATGGAACATCGTACAAAGTTGAAACTTGAAACTTCAGTTATGTACTACTAGAGGACCTGACCCAAACATTTTCATCAAAATCAGTCAACCGGAAGTAATAGTTTATGTCATTTTTCAATTTTTTGTAATTTTCTTAAAAACGACTCCTACGGTTTTAAAAAAATTGCCTCATTAACTACATTTTTTATGCGCTACTTAATAGGAAGGCACCATGTCTGCTGAAATTCTTGGGTAGGCCGTGCTCTCATAGAATTTTTTTTAAGATTGCGGTCTTAATATGCATTTTAAGGCAAAAGAGTATATAATTAAAGTTGTAGAAAATTAAAAAACCTACAACTTTTACACTCAACACTGTTTTATATAATGCTTAGTTAAGTGATAATTAGTGATTTCCTTTTTTTCATGAAAATCTGTAAAAAATGGATTTTTAAGATTTCAGCCTTAGTATGCATTTTACAACAAACGTATCTACAATCAAATTTACAGGAAATTAATATATATACAACATTCATTTTAAGAATTTTTCTCTACAGAGTCTAGTTTCATATTAAGAGTATTAAGCCTACCTAAGGTTGATTTTCATATTGCATCATTCACTCATGATTAAAATTAGGTTATGTTTTTTGAGGTTAGCTATTTGTTTTATTTCTAATGTTACGATATACTGTTCAATATTTGCATTAAAAAGAGAAAGTTGTGTGAGTGTTTCACATCAGATCGATCTATCTATCTAATATTAATGAGCTACATACTTCTTGTAATAAATAGACAAACAAGTAAAAATACAGTCTGTCAATTTTAACCTTGCATAGCTCCTGTACAAGAAGTGAGGGAAGGAAGAGTGTTCTTTACAAAAAAAGATTGAATGGCTGCAACTCAACTTCACTGCCTACTTAACACCTGATGAAGAAGGAGGTGAGTTTTCATCTTTACTTGTTTAACACAATAGCATTCCAAAATTGTATACAATCTTAGTTTGGCTTAGTAATATGGAAAATTACTCTTTCACACTAACCTAGGCTCTGTAGAGAAAAATTCTTAAAATAAAAATTATAGATAGTTTAATTTTCTATAAATTTTATTATATACACTTTTGTTATATAATGCATACGAAGGACAAAAATCTTACAAAATCCATTTTTTTATAGTTTCAAGATAAAAACAACAGAAAATCAAAATTTACCGCTAAATTAACCATTAGACAAAGAAATGTTATGAATAGAAGTTGTAGGTTTTTAGACTCTCTACAACTTTGATTACGTACACTTTTGCCCTGGAATGCATATTAAGACCGTAATCTTAAAAAAATAATATTTTTCTACAAGAGAACAGCCTCCCCACGAATTTCAGCAGACATGGCGCCTACCCTATCTTGTAGGGCATAAAAAATGTAGTAAATGAGGCGATTTAAAAAAATTGTAAGAGCCATTTTTGAGAAAATCCCAAAAATGTAAAAATGACACGAATAAACTACTACTTCTTGTAGTTTCACGTAAACTACATACTTCTTTTTTATGACTACTACTACTACTTCTGGTAGGTCGATTCTGATGAAAATGTTCCTGTCGGGTCCGGTAGTGGTATCTGACTTAAGTTTTAAGTTTCAACTTCGTACGATGATCTGTTCTTGAGATATTCTGTTGACACACAGACCAATTGATAAAAACAGGTTTTATGGGTTCAAGGGATCTGAAAACAAGTATATGCAGTACAAACACGATTTTGAAAAATCAACACAAAAACAATACTTGCCTTCCAATATATTCATATAGGCACGAGAAAATAAAAATAAATATTTATAATGCATCCTGCAGCTTGCAATCAAATTTCGTATAAATATTTAGAATTTCCTTACTGGCCTTTTGGATTTAAAAGAGTATAAATGAACTAAAGTAAAAGTAATTCAGGTATGACTTACTTCATGAATCATAGAATTTATCATACAAAGCAATGTTGAATAGCCACCGACAGAACTATTAATACAAGCCAAAGATAAAAATGGATCTTGCATGGCCATCTTTTCTAGTGCAACGACATCATTTCTATACGGCTGTAAAACTTTTTGTACTCCATCACAAAATGCTTGTAGATACATGCCACATATCGGCCCACTTTCATCGTTTCCACCTAGAAAATATAAGTTACGAAAATAAATTTTTAATTAATTACTTATTTATTTTATTAATTTTTAATTAACACATGACACAGTAGTATCTTACAGAACAATAATCATTTTTAAATATTTTACTACATTGTTATTATCAATTCATCAGTGATTCAGTTTATACTTTAACTCTACAGACTAACAGATGCCATAAAATTAGTGAATGCCCACTGTAGTATTGGAGCTACATAAAATAAACACAAATGCAAACTGGTCAAAAACTAACATATATTTTAATTTATCGTAAGAAATAGCTGATGATTTAAGACGAATATTAAAAATGACCTATACGAATTTATACAAGATATAAGAGGTATCAAACATTTTGACAAAATTCTGAATGTATTGCTTTTAACTGCACTCAATATACACATTATAAATGTAAAATCCTACACCCACTGACTGTTTGCTCACCACAAAGTCTCCAACATACAGACAGCTGAAATTACAGATTTGTTCCCTAGACGATGAATAGAAAAACTAAAGCACTTCCATTTTGAAAACTTGCTTGTGTAAGAGTTACCAAGATAGTAACTACACTCCAGTAATAAATGTTATTTCTATACCTTCCAAAAACCCTGTTGTTATTTGTTCAGATCCACACCCAAAAGGCTGGTTTGAACCTCTAGAGATTTTACTAAACTAAAACCTACTGTTCTGAAAATCAGTAGGCATATTTTGTGACAACTAGGAAAAGTCAAGAATTATGGTCTCGTACACCTGTAGGGTGAAAGAGATAACTACCCCAAAACAAAAAAAAACAACTATTTGTCTAGCTACCTAAAGGCACAATTCTGAAACTTGGTATACGCTTTGTTATTGAAAAATCTGGTGTGAACACTCACACAACTTTCTCTTGCCAATCCAAATAATGAACAATATAATCTAACATTAGTAATAAAACATTAGAAATAAACAAAAAAACTAACCCCAATAAACAACATAATTTTAATCTTGAGTGAAAGACACAAAATGATAATCAACTTTAGTTATCTTAAAATACGGAAAATCACTCTTTCATGCTAAACTAGGCTCTGTAGAGAAAAATGCTTGGAATAAAAGTTGTAGATCTTTTAATTTCCTATAAATTTTATTATATACATTTTTGTTGTAAAATGTATACTAAGGCTGAAAACCTTAATAAAATCGATTTTTTACACAATTTCATAAGAAAAAAACAGAAAATCACTAATTACCAATAAACTAAGTGTTATACAAAAAAATGTCCTAAATAAAAGTTCTGGGATTTTCAATTCTCTACATTTTTAGTCATATGCATTTTGCCACTGAAGTGCATATTAAAGTCGCAATCTTAAAAAAACAATTTTTTGTGAGAAAACAGCCTCATCAAGAATTTCAGCAGACATGGCGCCTACTCTATCTTGTAGAGCATAAAAAATTTAGTAAACGAGGCAATTTTTAAAAAAATTGTAGAAGCCGTTTTTGAGAAAATCGCAAAAAAGTGAAAAATTACACGAATAAACTACTATTTCCGGTTGACCGATTTTGATGAAAATGTTCATGTCGGGTTCTATAGTAGTACCTAACTTAAGTTTCAAGTTTCAAGTTCGTACGATGTTCCGTTCTTGAGATATTCTGTTGACACACACACACAAACCAATTGCTAAAAACATGTCTTTTGGGTTCAGGGGGTCTGAAAACGTGTAAATTTGGTGAAAACTCGATTTCCAAAAATCAACATGAAAACAATACTTTCCTTCCTATATATTCATATAGGCAAGAGAAAATAAAAATGAATAGTAATTAAAGATTTGGGAGAAAGTTAGGGGGGCTTGCAGTTTATTTATAACTAAATAATTTAATAAATAGAGATAGTTGTAATAAATCATTATGAATAACAGTTATAAAACTTGTGATGTCTTTTGAAACAAACTACATATGCTTTAAATTTGAATCATCTACAATCAGATGTAAGTTATAAATCTAATAACAACTGAACAATTGCATTGTTCTATAAAGAAGCTCCACCTAATATGTGTCACTCCACCCAGCATAAAGTACAAGAACAAAATTAGACTGAAGAATAGCAATTGACAATTTAATCAGTTGAATTACGAATATTAAAGTTTTATTCAATCATGAATAGTCTATACAAAAAATAAATTTGTGTTTCGGATACATTAGAAATCATATTTATAAGATATAACATACAATACGATACCTAATGATTACTTTCTCATGCCTATATGAATATATGTAGGAAGGAAAGCACTGTTTTCTTGTTGATTTTTAGAAATCAAGTTTTCACCGGATATACACGTTTTCAGACACCCCCCCCCCGAACCCAAAAAACATGTTTTTAGCGAATGGCCTGTGTGTGTGTCTGTATTTGAAGACAATACCTCAAGAACAGAACATTGTAAGAAGTTGAAACTTAAAACTTACGTTAGATACCACTAGAGAGGACCCGACACGAACATTTCCATCAAAATCGGTTAACGGGAAGTAATTATTTATTCGTGTCATTTCTCACTTTTTTGTGATATTCTAAAAAATGGCTCCTACGATTTTTTAAAAATTGTCTCATTTACTACATTTTTATGCTCTATAGATAGGGTAGGCCCTATGTCTACTGAAATTCTTGGGGAGGCTGTTTTCTTGTAGAAAAAAAATGTTTCTTTTACGATTGCGGCCTTAATGTGCATTTTAGGGCAAAAACATTTATTTGTAAAATGTTTAGTTTAGCGGTAATTTTGATTTTCTGTTTTTTTCTCATGAAAATCTGTAAAAACATGGATTTTTTAAGATTTTGGCCTCAGCATTTTAAGACAAAAGTGTATAATAAAATTTAAAGAAAATTAAGAGATCTGCAACTTTTGTTTTAACGATTTTTCTCTACAGAGCCTAGTTTAGTGTGAAAGAGTGATTTTCCATATTATTATGCTAAAATAAGGTTGATTTTCATTTTGCATCATTCACTCATGATTAAAATAAGGTTATGTTTTTTGGTTTATTTCTAATGTTAAGTTATATTGTTCATTATTTGCATTTGCAAGAGAAAGTTGTATGAGTGTTCACACCAGATTTTTTTTATTGTACAGCTTGTACAAGCAAAGGAGTTGAGATTACTCTGTACACAACAATAAAAAAGCAAAACATTGTATAATAAATGAAGTACCATAACACAAATTAAATAATAAAATGTACAGTTTCTTTTTGTTAAACTTAAAAACTTAATACCAAAATTGTCAAATCATATTTTTAACTGTATTAGGCATTCAAAGTAAAGCTTAGTAAGGTTTTAGGTGTAAAGCACCATATAGAACATACATAAACATTACCTAATTGTTCTTTTCCTTCAATGTAACACACATTTTCGAAAAGCTTTCATCATTTACTCCCTATTTCTTTTGTTCAATGTATTTAATTCTCAGACTCACATAAATTGGGCATTTAAATATCTTACAGTTCTTAGGCTACAGCTGCACTGCAAGAGGCAAATATAAATAAAGAGGAAAGAGTCTAGTGGCAAGATTCATTATGAAGGGACTGCAAGAGGGAGGTAGCATATTGCAACTAGCTCAGTCGAGTTCAGACACAAGCAACGATGCTGTGTCTAGATTTAAGCAAGGAGTTAATGCTTGTGGAAAGTTTAGATTTAAAATTAGGTGACAATTGTACAAATGAGTGGGTACACGATATTGATACCAGTAGGGAAATTTTCAGCAAATTTTATCACTTGTACAAAGTCTCTCGTTTGTACGATAATAAATTTGTGGAATACTTGAGAATGAGAAGAGGAACGATTGATATTCTTAAAGAGATGTTACTCAGTCAGTTAAAAATCACCGATCACAGTACAGCCAAAAGGTAATAAACAGTAAAGCCACCGTATGACACCTACTAAACCAACAAGTTGGTAAGCTACGATGCACACCTGATGAGTCGCCCGGTTTCAAAAAGTGCTAGATGGTTCCAATGCGGCCACTACCATAACACTTCATGTTTTGGTTTTAGGTAAGTAAAAAATCCGGGCCCCATTTTCATCTCCCCTCCTGCAGCGCGGATGTAGCTTTAAAGATTATAAATAGTGCAGACTTTATTTCTTCAAATCGGACTACATGTTTTTCTTTAATAAAAATTTTTTGGTAAATCATAATTTAATATTCTCAATAGACTAATAAGTTAATGCTTTTTGATAGGCACACTGACACTCACACCAAGCTCATTCCATATTCTGTAAGTTTTGTTGGTGGCAATTTTTAAAATCATCATACATCATTTTCATGTGCTTACCATCCATCACATCCATGTGTTAAAAACAACAAGCGATAGCAACAAACGGTTACGGATCTGCAATCTATACAAAATGTTAGTGGACCTGGAATGGGTTTGAAGTACCGATTTCGACCGGAAGTCAAGAAATCAACATCAGAGACTACAAGAGATAGCAACAAACGGTTTTCAAATTTATGATCTACACAAAAAAATTGTGGGCCTGGATTGGATTGGATGTTCCGATTTTGACTGGAAGTGCCCCCAAAACCAGAACTCAAGAAATCAACGTCAGAATTTTGAAACAAAAATAGTATCATCGATTCCTCTTAAAAAGTAGATGCAGAAATAACTAATGGTTTTTACCATAAGTCAAAAGTAAGTCTTTTTAAAAATTGCCTTCAGCTATGAGATGCATCGCCTCATGAAAGGGATTACTGTATTTTTTTTTTTTTCATTGAGTGATGGTGCCTACATAAGCCTTGGGCTTGTGCGCAGGTAATGATATACAGTTGAACCCAGTTTTAACGGCCTCGGACTTTACGTCAACTCGGACTTAACATCATTTTTTTAGGCGTTGCGTCAAACTTCTATCTGAAAAACCCGTTTTAACGTCATTAACTCGGTTGTTGCGTCAAAATTTTTTCGATGAAATAATTCTTTACTTCATGTACAACAATTGTGAACTTGCCGTTATTTATCAGTAAATTGTTCGAAAAAGAAAAATACAGTATACAGTAATGTAGTACAATAGTCTACTTGTGATAAGGGACTTCGCTTGCGCGAAGGGATTAAATTATATTATTAAGCTGTTCATATGTGTGTCTATAACTACTGATTGATCTACGTCAAGGTCAGTTTTGGGATTGCACCCTCTATGCGACATGTGACACTTAGTAGGTAGCACTGTACCTAACTTTCACATCAGACTATCCACATTTAAAAAAATTCTCTAATAGGCCTACTGAAGAAGCGACTGAGCAAGAGGAAGATGAAGAAGACACCATTATGCCAACATTGCAGGAGGCAGTGCTAGCGGCTGAAACTTTGTTAAGATTTCACCGACACCGAGAGACAGTACGAAGAGGATTTATTTCGCAGAACGAGGTGTTTAAAAGAAAATCACTGATTTCTTCTAATAAAGCAGATAACGTACCATTATGTAGTTTATGTATATACAAATATGTATTTTGGTTTCCGTATTTTAATACATAATAAAGTCTACCTACTTACACAGAGTGGTTATTAATCTATTTTATTAGGATATTACGATTTAAAAATCGCAAATAAAAAACGTAAAATTAAAAACGCAAACATTACGTAAATTAGTAGTCATGTATACGAAATATTTTTAGTTTAGTTAGATTTACCTTGACACAAGAGTTAACTTTGTTATAACGTCTCTCGGATATAACGGTAAAATTTAATCTGTCCCTTCAATGACGCTAAAACCCAGTTAGACTGTGTTTAATATTTAATTCATATTTATACATATTTGCATAGATTACAAAGATAAATTAAATTTAACCAAATTAATAATTATTAGCTTACCTCCTTCAATACATAAATCCAATTCAATCTGGGGACAAATGTATTTGTCAATAAAAACCTGTATTTGTGCATATGTTTCACCTATTTGCAGAATCCTTTTTAGCAATGCTTTTTCAGATGGATGCAAGACTTTTATCATTTCTACTGCCTGTAAAATAGAATGTAATAAAGATCTGTACTATAATTACTATCATTTTTCAACTGATAACTAGCATCATGTAGTCATAACTAATCGTTAAATAAAGCGTTTAGGTATATTATTATTTATTAACTTCATGTCAAAGTCCCTAGATAAAATTATATTTCAAAAAGTATTAGCTGTACTAAAAATTCAGATGCGCCCCATCAATTTAGTAGTTAAAAAATCAAATTAAAATCTCCAGAAATGTTATACAGCCAATCTCAGAGCTGAAATTTACAGAGTTGAATATCTTTATTTGACAACAACCAAAAGTGAAGAGATGTCCCTTTTTGGTAGTTACTAGTATTCTGTATAGATCTACATGCTACTTTTAGCTTTAACAATTAATTGCCAAAGTTGTTAATAAACTATAATTATGAAAGGTATCTGTAATAAGCACAAATTAGATAAAAAAAGGTCAATTTACATTAGTTTTAGTCAATACATCTGTGCAATATCCACACATGCAGAAGAGTGTGACAATTATTTCACACTGTTACTCGGTCTACCATTTTCTTTCAATGACAGCTACCATTCTGATGTTTAATACTGTAATCCATTTAACTCTGCTTGCATTAAATTAATGAGGACACTCAGAATTAAAAAATTTTCAACTTAAAAAGTGAAAAATATTTCCTACCCCAAATACACATGATTAACAGTGTAGTGAATATTTCCATGGCTGAAGTTTTAGTTTGAGTTAAGTAAAGATTGAATAGCCATAAAGATTTTCGAATTTAGGATGAATTTTACACTTCCTTTAAATGTATCAGCATGAAAGTTTTATTGGGCTGACTTACACACTATAAAACCAACAATTCTACCAAATAGCCTATTATAAACAAGTAAATAAAACCTGCTTGTAACTGGTATTCTAAAATAAAAACCTGTTATCATTATAGAATTTAACATGTTTCATTTCAGATACATAAAGCCACTTTTTTTTAGTCAAGATTGTAACATAAATAATCGCTACTTTTGACTCACTGACTTATATTCCTCCAACAATTACCTTTATTCTTAAAATATTGGGGTGAAATAATATTTGTGACTGTAGTCTTAGTCAATTCTTATCAGAATAGTCTAAGAATGATTGAAATAAATTTGCAACTGAGAATTTCTTATCACTCTATATCTTATCTGAGAGTGAGATGCAAATTGCAATTATTTACGAGCCGAAAGGTTTAAAATATGGACTTTACTTACTTGAGAATTCTTATTTAAAATACTGCTTACATATCCATGCAAGGCTAATATAATTTCGTGAAGCATTGTTCTTGTAGTAACAGAACACGGACTGAAGAATTTTTAATTGATCAGACGAAAAACAGACACTTCAAATTAACCGTTTAAGGTATAAGAAATGCTGAACTACCAAATACATTAAAATCTATGAACAAAAATACAGAAATCACAAATTGCTTTCTCCTTGGCCCGCCGGTTTGTTTACACAAAAAGAACCTAGACCCTAATCCTCTTAGCAATATTCATTAATAACTTAACATTTGCAATTCGGACTTCGTGACCCGATTTAAAACATATATCTCATGAGCTAAAATTGTTTGATTAACACAATTATACATTTTGCAACTGATAAACCTAAGCATATCCGAACACTACTAATTCAAAACAACTGTTACATGGCGGAATAATACTTAACACGAATCAGCTGGTAGTATCTAAGGATAACACCCGTGGAGAACAGAGTTTAATAATATAGTGCGCCAATGCGCATGTCTTACAAATGTTTATCAGCTGTTCTTATTTATCAGTAATTAAAACACACGAAAGGTATCACGCGCATCAAAGCCGCGCAATAACGCTCCCGATGACGTTCATGTTAATGCCTAGCTTTCTAAAAATCGACTGGTTTGACGGGCACAAATCAGAAACAAACCCACGCATCTTGAACCCATCGACTCAACAATTAACAATTCTGTCAGCCTCATAAAAAGTTCCTCGTCAACATATTTGTCGAACCCGTAATATACAGGCTTCCTCTTCTCAGTTAAACTACGTACAAGTTATGTACAAAAAAAGTTATGTACGTATGTGGTTCTCGAATAACATCATCCATAGGATCGTAGCAAAGATCTGACTTTACTTTCATTTCGACGAAACAAAATGACATCTTTATCGAAGTCGGTAAATACTGGTTGTTCTACGTATGCTTTCATGATTCTTTCTCTTAAGTCTATGGAATCCTGGACAAAATTGAAACTGGCAGAAACGACGTTTAACTGTGATTTCACTTAAGAGTGGATATTTTAAAACATCACTCACGATATTGAACGTTTTGTTAGATATGGATCTAAATGTAATAAGCCTTAAAGACATCATCTACTGACCAGATAGCACATTTACCCCTTGTAATAAATTTCTGTTAACAGTCAGAAAACAGTAACTCAAACACTTTCAGTCTATCCTTTTTATAATTTTATTTCTTTTACTGCAGAAATCAATTTGAGCAACAAATGGTGATATATCTTCTTTAAATCAAAATTTTCTGTCTTTACGTCTCGTAGGATTTCGTCTACGTTATGTTTGGAAAATCTAATGTTTGTTTCATAAGAGAAAAATATTCTCTGCCAGAATATTTCAGGCTCTTTTGTAAGAAAATTGGTGTCTAAAATTGATTTCTACGATCGGTGTAAAGTTTCCCTCATAACAATTTTGCGAACTTGTAAAGGAGACGTTCTGCATTTTTTTTATTCTCCCGTTTTATTGCTCTACCACTTCTTTGAAGATCAGAAAGGCTTATTTTTGGATTGGTAATGTGCGGAATTGCAGTTGATTTCAATCCTCTTTTCAGTTTTAGATTTAAAAGTTCTCTATGAACATTAAGTATAAAATTATAATCTTCAAAATGAAAGGAGCAGATACGGGCATACCGAATCGATACAGAAAATTATTAGTTCGTTTATAAAAATGTAATTAAGTTTTCTGCAATCATTTTTCGTTTGAAAACCGATTAAATGATAGCCCTATGTCTTTATAACTCCTTACGTTGTAAATGCAGTCAGCTACAGCACAACATACAAAACCTGATGTAAACACTTAAAATTGTTGGAAATTACAACTATTATCTGAAGAGAAACAAATTGATATACCTATGCAAACAAATAGCAGGCATAATATGATTTTTCACTCAGCCGCAAATAAATTTAAAGACCGCATAAACTCAATGCACCTGTAACGTATAGGCATATAGTTAGGAATTAGTGCTTTCTCTACAATCGTTTTCCGGGCTGTCAATTTATTCAATTACACTACTATCCTACGGACGGAGAATGAATGTTTAACCCACAAAAAAGTATTAAGATATTCGGCCACCATTTAAATGCTGAAGAAACTGATCAAAATCAGTCATTCTTATTACAAACTTGTGCGTAATTTTAAGCAAGTTCCTATCTTCACTCCGATCTACGTCGATGAAATACTGTTGAATTCTATTTACCTGTTGTTGATTCTGTCGCGACTACAATTTTATACCTAGTGTTCACCCATGAAATTTGTATCTGTGACGTCAGATTATGGATGACAGGACTCCATCTTCCGAGTGTGACGTCTACGTGGAGCGGACCGACTTGTGCAGCGGGACGAGCACACCTATTGTAAAGTAGTTTTCAAGGTGACCAATAGGGACGGAAAACGGCTATGATTTTACCTGATGTTTTCAATGACAAAGCGATTTAATCATATAAATCCATTTTATTGTAAAATGTTATTGTATTAAATTTCATTTCTGTATCGTAAAATGTCTCAAAATATACTCTTAGTATTAAAGTCGATTATGTCGGCAATCAGATTTTTTCCGTAGAATACAATTTATACTCCCTTGCTAGAGTTCTAGTTATCACCACACTTATTACTGTCAATTACAAACTACTAATAAAAATGTTATTAATTACTATAAAATATTATCATTAACAATCGTCTCGTTGCATTTCATTTAAACATATCATATTGTACAGTTCGTACAGCTTTATTGCATATAGAACTCAAGTGATTTAAATTTGACTGAAAATTTTTATTCTTATGGTTATGTAGAATATGCTATTTTACGTTCAATAAAGTAAGTATACATAAGGTATACCGCAGTAAACGAAAACACGTTACAAAAACCACACTATCAACTATCGATCTCTTTCGTTATCGATTTGTCAACTAGTCTCGACACGGTCGATATTCTTATCCATTCCGATCTGAGATTGGTCTGAAAGGGTTAGCAGTAGCAATATTGAAAATACTGCTGTGTATTATTTTGACGTATCCAGTTTTATCTTGTTTTAAAGTAATAATGAATTATGTTTATTCATGGACAAGGTGAGTTATAAGATCTTTATTTTTATTAATTTTATAATACTTTTAAATTGAATGCAACTAGTATAGGTGTTACAGATGTAGAACTTTCTTTTTGTAAATATTATTATTTGGTTGATTAAGGAATTAGGTGGTTAACGTTTTTAGTCATAATTGTTATTTTGAACTACGTTAATTTTTACGGATTACCTCATTTTGCTAAACGTTTATTATTTGTGTTCACTATAATATCTTCAAATAAAATATTATTTGCAGTTTTGACTTAGGATAGGCCTTGTCCTAGGCTTGATGAATATTTTGTATACACACTAACAGAGGCTAATTTAGTTAACTACTGTCATTTAAGTACTAAATTAATTAGCCATCGCTGAATTTATTAATGTTACTAAATTAATTCTTATTGAGTATTAAATTAAAAATAAATTTCTGTGATGATTGTCATAGGTAGATAACTGTATAGGTAACAGAATACTCATTTTTACATTTTAGAAAACGTACTAAATATTTTTCTCTCTACTTTTTCATTTTGTTTTGCAATATTATAAATATTTTATTTTGCTTATCATGATTAATGAAATACTGAATATAGAATTTCTCAATCATACAAGATCTTGTGATACTTTACAAGCTGTGATTTATGACTACAGTTGTTTTTATCTTGGATTAACTAGATTTGTAAATTTTCTGAAGGTATAATAATATACATTGTACCCTGATTTTAAAATACATTACAATCAACATATGCCGGTATAATAAATGCATGATGTAACATTTTTATCGAGATTCTTGACAGTAAAAATGGATTCAGTTTTTGACATAGTAATATGATGAAGTTGAGTTTAAAAGTTAGATACTAGTTGCTGGCAATAGAAATGACAGGTAGTATTTACTAGGTCCTACCTTCCTTTCTTCATTTTGTACAGTGTTCCTTACTAACTCCTGATAGGTTGATTTGAAATAAGTTATAGGAAAATATAATTATTTGTTTGATAAAATCTAGCCCCACTTTGTGTTGTGTAGGTCTACCTGTGTGACAAATGAGTGTTTGAAAGAATGTCTTGTTCTGGTAGTGCTGAATTCATGTGCCAATTTATCCACTCATATAATTTTCTTGTCAGAAATGCAAATCATTAAAAAAATAACTTGAAACTGGTTGCAGGTTAAAATATTTGTTTTATTTTCTTGTATAATTCTTCTTTTCTTTGTATTCTGTTCTGTCCATCCACTGTTTTTGGGCCTGTTGTCGTTAGCTCTCAATTTTTTCGATTTCTGTAAGCCCAGCAGTCTTCTTGAACATGTGTAGGCATTCATTTGTGTAAATACTCTTAAAATTTTATCTTTGTTTTACAATGCAGGAGGTTGGCTTGTCTTGAGAGTTTTTCTTCTTACATACGTTAGCCATTTAACCTTTCCTTGGTTGTTATTTCTTTCTTTTTGCTGGTTTTATGCTGTCTTACCTTCCCAAAATACTCAAAGCTGTCAAATTTTCCAATTTTGCCGTAATGTTTCTTCAAATGACGTGGTATCCTGTATTTTGGGCTTTCAAAAGAAATCTGTTTTGATTATTACTTTTAATAATTTTGGTCATCTTTTTGTTACCAAGAATTTGTTTTGTTGTAACATACATCTCTGATGAAAACTGTTACATAATAATTTTTTCATTTTTTTTTTGTATGAGAATGAAAATTGTTAAAAACTATTACTAGATTTTTAGAATTAAACGAGATTTTATAAATGATAGTAACTTTATCTAAATTGTAAAATGATTTTAACATAATTATTTCTGGTATTCTAACAGATCGATTTTTATAAATTATTGCGATGATATGATCCATATCCCATTCTGATGTACTAACAAATGTTATTATACAGGTTATTTAATTTTTGAAAAACAAATTTTAAATAATTGCATTAGGATTTGTTGGTGTTGGTATTCTGGTGTCAAAAGTTTTAAAGTTAAACTTACCAAAGTAACTGTTCTTCTCCTCTGCTAAGCAGTCTACATTTAAACTAATTACTGCCAGATTTTTCTTAATGGCCAGCGTAATCCAGCAATAACACTCCTATTTATAAACAATTTTTTAAAGAACCAATTTTATTTGGGTTGAGGCCCATGGTTTTTTTCAACCAACCACCCTTCATGAACAATGATCACCATGCTTCTGGCATTTAATTTTCAGATCAAAATTTTGAGAATAGTGGGATAAATCAGTTGATACAAGTCTATAATTCTTTGCCATAGAGGCAAAGGGTGTTAACTCCAATTTTATCCAATATTTCCCATTGAGTTAACAGTTACCTTTAAAATCAGTACAAAATGCTCTATCTAATAGACCTTTAGCCCATTAATTTACCATTATTATTTATTGATTAGTGCTTTTGTTCCATTGTTAACTCCCATCTGCCTTACCTGAATTTTTTCAGGTTATAATAACCATATTATTTTCAAATTTTAAATGTTAACTTTATATGATACTGTTAACCTTTAAACAGAACTCAAGCAGAATTTTTTTAAACATTACTGAGAATAGAATTCTGCTTCTGTATTTAAATGGTGTTACCACTAAATAAATATTTCAGTAGAGTTTTGTTTTTGTTTGAAAAACTCAACTTGCATTAGAGTCACAAATGTGGAAAATATCAAAACAAAAAAAAACTGAAAGAGGTATAGAGTGTAAGTCTTAAGGGAAGTGTGAGGGGGGTTTAAAAATTCAGAAAGTTGCAAAATAATAAAAATCTATAGGCCAGAAACTATATTGGGTGTGAATTTCAAGTTCTCTATTACTTATGGAAATTTCGTTACAATAACGAAAAGGATAAACTTCCTGTTTTTTGCTCTCCTGAAAGATTACAAAAATGGAGTTTACCCCCTTTACTTCTTAGGCACAGAATTAGTTTTATCAAAGCAAAAATCTGATCAAGGGGTAATTGTTATCACTCAGAATTCATTGTCTTGAGTTTATTCACACACTAACCAGTTAATAAATTTAATTATAAAAGAGCACATTACATACTACAATTTTTGGATTGATGTATTTTTTTGTGATATGTAGTTAGCAGAAATTTGTTTTTCTTTATTATTATTAATAATATGTCAAAATAATTGTCTCATATGTTTAACAGCCAAGTGAAATTTTAAGTACTTTTAGTTTATTCTGTGTGTTTTGTTAGCATTGTTTAGATTCAATTTTTACAAATTGTACTTTTTCAAATTGTTCATTCACTTACCCTTGGAACTGTTGCAAACAATCGCTATGCTCTGCTATTGGCTGGTTGCGTAATTGTGTTTATAAAAAATGTTTAGCGAGGCCCATCCCAGTGGCAAGAGAAAAGTTGCATATAATTGAAAAATAATCTCAAAGTAGCCTATTACTGTGCGGTAAACAGACATAAATATAAAAATGTTGATAAAACACGATTTGTCACTGGTGCCTGGCCTTCTAAAAGGGACAGTCAGTCATATTTTAGTCTTATTCTGTCAACTGTATACTCATGATTTGTTTACATTAGTTCCTAACGTAAGTGGAATAAGTATTGTTAATTCATATTAAAGTCAATATTGTTTACCATACTCTTTATTTCAAATTTTAATTCTCCCTTAAAGATTCTTGTGTTCTTTTAATATTTTTACTTTCTTTTGCCCTGTATGAATGAATTGTAGGAAAGGAAAGTTTTGTTTTCGTTTGTTGATTTTCCAAAATCGATTGAATGACGATTTGTCACTGGTGCCTGGCCTTCTAAAAGGGACAGTCAGTCATATTTTAGTCTTATTCTGTCAACTGTATACTCATGATTTGTTTACATTAGTTCCTAACGTAAGTGGAATAAGTATTGTTAATTCATATTAAAGTCAATATTGTTTACCATACTCTTTATTTCAAATTTTAATTCTCCCTTAAAGTTTCTTGTGTTCTTTTAATATTTTTACTTTCTTTTGCCCTGTATGAATGAATTGTAGGAAAGAAAAGTTTTGTTTTCGTTTGTTGATTTTCCAAAATCGAGTTTTCACCAGAAATACTCGTTTTCATGCCCCCTGAACCCAAAGAAAATGTTTTTAGTAATCGATCTGTGTGTGAACAAATATTTCAAGAATGGTATAGCATACAAAGTTGAAACTTGGTACTTAAAATAGGCACCACAAGGACACACGAATCGAACATTTTCACCAAAATCGGTTAACTGGAAGTAGTAGTTTGTTTGTGCATTTTTCACTTTTTTGCAGTTTCGTTAAACATGGATTCTACGATTTTTCAAAAGTCCTCTTGTTTACTATATTTTGTTTGTATGCTTTACAAGGTAGAGTAAGCACTATGTATACTGAAATTCTTGGTGCTCTTTTGGTAATTTTTTTTTTAAGATAGCAGCCTTATTATAAATTTTACCTCAAAAGGGTATATAATTAAAATTGTAGGAAATCCTTCTACTCTTATTTCTAATTTTTTTTTTCGCAAACACTTAGTTTAGTATTTGAATCAAACACTTAGTGATTTTCTGTATTTCTCTCATCCAAATCTGTAATAAATAAGATTCTTTAAAATTGCAATTTTAGTATGCATTTTACGATTGAAGTGTATAATCAAAGTTACGGGAAATTAAAAAACCTCCAACTTTTATTCAAACTATTTTTTTCTAAATAATCTATAGTAGTTTTGCGTCATTTAAGTGATTTTTCATATTTTTATGTCCTATAACAGAGGTCAATTTTCATTTTGCGTCATTCAGTTATGATTAAAATTAGGTTTTGTATTTCATTTTACATTGTTAACGTAAGATTAAAAATATAAGGTTATGTTTTATTATTTACATTGGCAAGAGAAAGCAGTGTGAGAGTGTTTCACACCAGATTTTTCTATTTAATTTTCTAATGTATTGTAATGTATACAATGTTATTATAAAATATATTATTGTTTAACCTGAAAAAATTTAAAATAGGCTAAATAAAAAGAAAATGAAAAAAATTAAATGTAAATGTTCGGTTCAGATGGCATATGTGATACTTTGTACGAAGTTTAATGTAAAATTTGAAAATTAAATACTACATTACATATATATAAAGAAGATAATAAAGTAAAATATTTGTATGTAATATCTGTTCAGTAATAGCTAGCTAATATTTCCTGCAATATGTTATACTCTGCTAAGTGTTATGCTCTACTTATATTTAGAGTTGTACAAATCATAATTTCCCAGTGAAAATATATTATCATTACTATTGTTATTACTAGTATTATTATTATTACCATTGCCAATGAGCAGGTGAAAGTTGCACACTGTTGTATTCTATTACTATCTTTGTTATACCACTTCTACAGACATCAGTGCTTTTGCTCACTGTGATATACTGACTATTCTATTAGGCAAAATTACTACTGTCTTGTTTCATCTTATTTCAGTCATTTTTATTTTATTTTTGTAATAAAACTACAGTTTGTTCAAATTTTTAATAATTTGTTATTTGTCGAATTTGAGTGCACATTTATTGTGTTAATTTATTTATTTAAATGTAGTGTTAGTAATATTTATTAATTTTTTTTAAACAATGTTTTATTTTTTAATTTTATTAAGAAGGTAATAAAATAATTCTTTTATTATTCATTGTGTTTGTAATTACTTATTATTGTAATATAATTTTTATCCATTTATTTTGTCTCATTTAACTTTTATATTATAATTTATATTTTTACCTTTCATTTTAATTTATTAATAATTATTATGTAAATTTATTGTTTATTTTTTTACTGTTTATTATTTGTCAAAATTTTGGAACTTGTTCAAAAGTTATTGGTTGTAAAGTTAAAAGAAAAGTAATTTTAGAGTTTGGAATAAGTTGATATAAATTTTTGTTTTATTATTATACAAAGTTATTTTAATGGGATTTATATTGCAAAGAATTTAACTGCAAAGTTCCATAGATTCTTACAGATCGTTGTTCTTACAGACTGTGTCTGAGATTGAGTTCTTACAGATTTTATAATCTGTAAGTTCTCTTGATGCATATAATTCAAACTATATCAGTGACAGACAATATTTTGGTGAAAGCAGTGGTTATATAAGATTACTGTAATTTATTTTTTATTATTTTCTGTTCTTAAGATTTTTACTTTCTCTTGTCTATATGAATATTATATAGGAAGGAAAGTATTGTTTTCATGTCGATTTTTTGAAATCGAGTTTTCACCGGATCTACACATTTTCAGACCTGACCCGAAAAATATGATTTTAGTGATTGATCTGTGTGTGTGTGCGCGCGTGCGTGCGTGCGTGCGTGCGTGCGTGTGTGTGTGTGTGTGTGTGTGAACAGAATATCTCAAGAACGAAACATCGTACAAACTTGAAATTTAAGTTAGGTACCACTAGAGGACCCGACACGAACATTTTCATCAAAATCGGTTAACCGGAAGTAGTAGTTTATTCAAGTAATTTTTCACTTTTTTGCGATTTTCTCAAAAACAGCTTCTATGATTTTTTTAAAAATCGCCTCATTTACTACACTTTTTATGCTCTACAAGGTAGGGTAGGTGCCATGTCCGCTGAAATTCTTGGAAAGGTTGTTTTCTCGTAAAAAAATTGTTTGTTTTCAGATTGCGACTTTAATATGCACTTTAGTGCAAAAACATATTTATCAAAAAATGTAGAGAATTTAAAACCCCACAACTTTTATTTCAAACATTTTTGTATAACACTTAGTTTATCGGTAATTAGCGACTTTCTGTTTTTTTCTCATGAAATAGTGTAAAAAATCGAATTTTTTAAGATTTCAGCCTTAGTATACATTTTACGACAAAAGTGTATAATCAAATTTATAGGAAACTAAAAGATCTACAACTTTTATTTAGAGCATTTTTCTCTACAGAACCTAGTTTAGCATGAAAGAGTGATTATCCGTATTTTTAAGCCAAAGTAAGGTCGATTTTCATTTTGCGTCTTTCACTCATGATTAAAATAAGGTTATGTTTTTGAGGTTAGTTTTTTGTTTATTTCTTATTTTTTGTTCCTAATGTTAGGTTATATTGTTCATTATTTGCATTGGGAAGAGAAAGTCGTGTGATTGTTTTACACCAGAGTTTTTTGTTGAAGTAAAGTTTTGTTTTTGCTAAAGTTTAACTTATGAAAGGTAGTTGTAAGATTAAATGGTAAAAGTTTGAAATGGATAATTGTTTTTACCCGGACTGGTTGATTCTAGGTGTAATCTGAATGAGTGAAATTCCAAATTATCTGGGAATGTATAAACATGTAAGTACAATGTATAAAACTGAAGTCACTGAGAATTCTCGATTTAGTTTCTAGTTCTCATCTGTTATCTTATAAATCTGTCAACCAGTGATAGTATAATGGATGGTTACTTTGTTTTTTTGCAAGTCTAAAAATCAATTTTTTTTATTCAAAATTATTTTTTAAATTTGCAAAATAATTAATACAATTTTTATTGTCTTTTTCAGAAGGAGAATGTATGTTATATCGTAATTAAAACTTTTAGAATGTAAAAACAACAAAGATGGCTTCGGCTAATTCTTCTCTTGATAATAATAGCAATACAGGTATGTCGTACTAAAGTAAAGATATGATGTTATATAGACTATTTTGAACTTCCTGGAATTTTGAATATAATCTTTCTATGATTTTACATTGTTTATTTAATTTAAATGTGCATCAAAAGCTGCAAGAAGGTATATATTAAGGAAACTACCTTGCTCCTTAACTTTCATTGTAAAAGCTCTCTGTGTTCAAATCTGTCTTTTGGTTGTTGACCTAAATCAACCGCAGTTTGGTCATTAGCAGCTACGATGGGTTACGTTTTGTTTAATATTGAACTTTAATGCTTATCCAATGTTTATTGTTGATGGGTTGTGTAATGGTAGGTTTTAACGTATTATTTTTCTGGCCCAGAGACCTTCATTCATAACTTGTTTTGCAGAATCTTTAAAAACTAATCAACTTATCAGTACATTTTTATAATGTATGTTATGTAAAATTCTCTGGTGAATATTTAGAGAATAGCTAACTATTTTTTTTATAATCATGATAAAATGAAATTAACTAATAAACTGGGGCTCTAAGAAGGAAAGTCCGATTGGATTTCTAAGAAAGCTCCTACATGTATTGAAATATAGAGAAGAATCCATTCTTGTATTTGTGTTTTTCTGAATCAATATATTGTTTATTTTTAATTATCATCAGTTACAGACATTCGCAGGTCACATACAGCTTATACAGCATGTACAGCCTATTGCATTGTAATATTATGGAATTTTTAGGCAGAGTATTATTATTATTATTATTATTATTAGCCGTATAGCTCCCGAAGTGGAAGACGCTGAGCATTATTCACGATCATTGATTATTGGACTTTGTGTTTTTCTTTTTTGCCCACCAGCCTTTCATTTTCTGAGAAAAATCAGCTTTTCTTTCCTCACTCCTTCTTGTTCCAACTCTTGGAATTTTAACCTCTGGAATAATCTCCCATTCATTAATTAATATTAATAATATAATATTAATATTAATTATTATTATTATTATTATTATTATTAGTCGTAAAGCTCCCGAAGTGGAAGACGCTAAATAAATCTGGTTTGTTTTTGGGATTTCTTGTCCTTTTTATCCACCCACCAGTTTTTCATTCTTTGTGAGAATTCAGCTTTTCTCTGTTCACTCCACTTAGTTCCGGTTCTTGGAGCTTTTGTCTCTGGTTTAACCTCTCATTTTTTAACTTTTGTTCTAAAATTGTCTCATGAGAATTTCTTCTTTGGTGATTTTGGCCAATTCTAAATCTTTTTTAACACTTTGTATCCATTCCCCCCCATTAACAAGTGATGATACATATTTTACTATTCTCTTTGTGAGTCTAGTGTCAGGAAGCCTCATAATGTGGCCATAAAATTGAAGGCGTCTTTTCCTCATGTCTGTCTCTATGTTGGAATATTCTTCAATTTCGACGTTCTCTGTAATCTGTACCCGTTTTCGGTCCATCTAGGTCCAAGAATTTTCCTAATTATTTTTCTTTCTTCCTTCTTTAAGCCTTCCATGTCTGTTTTCCTGTTAAGTGTCAAGGTCTCACTGGCATATAAAATTGTTGGTTTGATTACTGTATTGTAATGTTAATTTTGGCATTTAAAGATAAACATTTTTTGTTATAAAGGTTTTGCACCAATCCTAGGCCTCTACGAGCTTTTTGTATTCTCTCCTGTTGTGAATATTTTTCAAAAATAACTTCTCCTAGGTATTTAGAGTATGGTACCCTGTTAATTTCTCCATGTTTGGTTTGCAATTTTGAAATTTCTAAATTTTCAGAGTATTATTATTATTATTATTATAGCTTTATGATTATAATATGGGATTAGGAGTTTAGCATAAGGGAATGTTACGTGATTTAAAAAAATTTTTGGTACCTACGTGATTTAAAAAAAATTTTGGTACCTACTGAGAACTGAACTTGAAACCTAATATTTTTGTGACTACCTTTTACAAACAGTTCAAGAAAGCTACGGAAATTGTTCAGAATGTTCAGATATTGTAAGATGATTGTTTTCTTAAATTTGTGTATGGATTTTTGAGCGAGTTAATCACTGATACAGATGGCTACCTATTTCCTTCCTCGTCGTAAATGTTTGTTGTTACATTATGAAATGTATGACACCATGCTATCAACACCTTTACTGAATGTGGTGAGATTTCGTGTTTGAGCATACATTTTGAAACTGTGAATGGTGAACAAACTGGTGCATGATCTTTCCGCTAGTACAGCTAGCTGCTGTGAGTCACTAACCATGCATCATATTATGTAACTTTATTACTACTCTAAAGTTACATACCAATTGCGGTTACTTTCTAAATAATTCTCATACTTCTGCTGGTGCTGGTACGGTGTAAAAGTATGTACTATGTCAAAACAACTAGTTATAACTTTACACTCCCTAGAAAGTATTATAATCTGTTTTAATATTTGTTGTAATTATTTTTTCAGAATCTTTGACGCGGAGTTTTTCTGTGTCAAATAATGATCGGAACAGAGATAGTGGAACAAGAGACTATGAAGGTCTGAAGCAACAATGTGATATGGCAATGAATGAATTGCAGCTATTAAGGAGGTAAATAAATAAGTATATTCATTAACGTTTTAGTCAAATATAATTACAGTGTACATAAGTTTATTTACATTTAGTTAATGCAGTTGTTGGTAAAATGATTAAATGAATTCTTAAAACTATTACTACTATAATATTATGTTTAAATTTATTAATGACCTATTGTTAAATGAAGTTGAATATGGTTTGGAGGTTAATAATTTTAATGATTTACTCGGAAGAAATTTTTGTCCCTTTAGTTAAACATATTATTTTTGACTAAATTGAAAAAGTATTGTAATGAAAGTTTCTGTGTAATACTTTGTAAGCAAGTCTGCATGTAACCTTGTGATAACCAGAGCTGAATATTTTGGCAAAAATGTTTTTTTAAAATGATGTATTTTTGTATATCATAAAATTTATTCTTATACTTCTAGTAATGATAAATTTTTTTAAAGTTGTACGAAGGTATACTTAACCACCATTTTATGTTGGTAGGAACCTAACCTTCAGCAATGCTTGATGAAAAAAATTTCTGTTATTTTTAATGGTTAAATACACTTTACACAAAATATAGTAAGACCTCGACTTACGTGAGAGATGCGTTCCGCAAAATCATTGCGTAACATGAAATTCACGTAATTTGGATTGTTCGGTTTAACCTTAAAACATTTGCTAATTGTCTGTGTCATTCAAATCCACTAATTGTCCGTAGTGTTGATTTACTTACCCAGTCATTCCTTTTATGTTCTTACCATCTGCATTAGCAGATATTGTAAAAGATATAAAACAAAAAAAATTGTGTTCTTCGATTTTTCACTCTTCGTAAATTTTAATGACATCTAACTTTTCGTTTAAAGCAATTGCTCTTCGTTTTTATATTTTATTCGAACTCATGCTGTATGCAAAGTAACTGCAAAAACAAGAAAATAAAAGACCTGGATTTTGTAGCACAATTAAATCTATGCAACCTTACACGATCGATATTTTTAATGCACTAAACCGTACTAATGTTTAGAACAAAAGCAAATCAAGATAAAATAAAATACCAGTGTAAAAATGGGGAGGACAATTATTACTATACCGGTTTTGAGAGGAATTAGCAAAACAGTGGTCATAAATGTAAACATCCGTAAGGTAAGAATAACTACTGTTCACTATATAGGGCTAATATAAATTATGTTCAACAAAATCGTGCTAACGTGAATTCGCGAAGTCGAACTCGCATTTGAGGTCTTACTGTATTCGTAATGTAGTAAAAACATTAAAAAAACAAAAGTGACAAGAACATTAAAACTGAAACTTAACAATTTGTTCACAAACGAGATCTACATATCCGTATAATACAGCATGGTACTAGCTTTGTGAAAGGAACAAAGAGATTATTTAGCTGTAAATACACTGCTTCACAAATATTGCATCCTATGGTAAGCAAGTAATACTACAAATGACATCTGTTGACTATTTCATAAGTTTTTTTTTAATGTTATGGAATCTAAATAATATGTGTGGGTATAACCATCAGTAGCTCATTGAAGTTAGAACATGGCTGTGGATATATCCGTCAGTAGCTTGCTTTACTTGCAGATACATCCATGAATAGCTTGGAAAGGGTTAACTTTAATAACTTCTTGTTGAACACATTGATTTGGCAAAAGGTAATTGTAATTTTTTTTATCTTATTTAAAATTGTATATGTTTCTAGAACATATTAGGTTTGATTTCTATCAAACTTCATGAAAAATAAGAATGTCAATATTTTTTTCAACGCATATTGTGAAAATAGATGTTACAGATACTTCACAGTAAAACATTAAAATTTTTCTTTCTGTTTTCTGTTTTCGTACAAAGATTGCATAATGATATGATTGTTGGTTTTTGTTTGACTTGTTTATTCTAGGCAGCATAATGAAACAATTAGGCGATGTGAACATACAATGAAAGAGCTTGAATATTACAGAGGACAACATCATGCTGCTATGACTCAGTTAGAGGCAGCTGCTCAAGAATCATCCAGTCTTCGTACCAAATATACTGAACTAGTCACAGATAAACAGAGACTTGATAGAGAAGTTTCGGAACTGCGTTGTAATCAACAGGTATGTTAATTAAAAAAACAAAGTAGGTATTGCTTGAGTCCCTGCTCCGTGTAGTTGGAAGGAATGCAGTGCGTTGTTATAGTAGTGGGAGAATGAATGGGTTAGTAGTGTTTCTCAGCTGATGCATTTGTAGTGGTAGCGAGTACTAACTAGACTAAGCCGGCCGCGTTGGCGATGTTGGTAACGTGCTTGCCTCTCATCACGCGATCTTGGGTTTGAATGCCACTCGGGCATGGCATTTTTTCATACGTTACAAAAAATTCATCTCATCCTTCACTGTCTGCATTAGCAGAAATTTGCAAAACAGTCTGACGTTAAACCAAAAAATAATAATAACTAGACTAAAAAAATATTCTTATAATCCGGCGCATTAATTTAACAAATACCTACAGAGTTATTAACTTGGTCGAATTCATAATATTTAACTTGCTAATTTATATCAAAATATGTAAATAAATAAATATAATAAATACAAACAAATATGTTAAGTACGAATAGTTTGAAATAAAATGTTTTGTATAAGAGTAATACAACAATCGTTCTCCCAGCTTGCGTCACTTATTCATTATACTACACCCGTATCCTTCTCCTCGCAACTACACAGAGCTTGGAAGTGCACAATAAATATGTAATACTGTAATTCAGCTGGCTTATTGTAGAAGCCCAGGTCAGATGAAGGTAAGCCATGTAACATGGAGTTTATATGTAAATGATTTTTGACTGGATTGAAATTTTAATGGGAAAAAATTATTTTTTATAAATTCTTACTGATCACCTTTAGATGTTACCAGTATATGTCTCTGTTTTACAATGTCTCTTGTTCAATGTTACAAAAACTTTTACTAGAGGATAATAACTCTGATTGTAAGACTCACCAGTCTCTTTTGCCGGCTGCATTGGCGTAGTTGGTAATGTGCTCGTCTCTCATCATGCAGTCTTGGGTTCGAATCCCATTCAGGCACGGCATATTTTCATACGTTACAAAAAAAAATCATTTCATCCTTCACCGTCTGCATTAGCAGTAATTAGCAGAACAGTCAGATGTTAAACAAAACAAACAAAAAAAAAACAGTCTTTTGTGACAGTTTTGGTCTGACCATCTCCAAATCTGTTTAAGATTACTTAAAAGTATGTAGTAAGAACTACACATAAACTATATGTTTTATCATATTTTATGATAAAACACAATTATATGAGTAACAATAATAATATGGGTGGGTGGGTGTGTGCGTGCATGCGTCAGTGTGTGTGTGAACAGAATATCTCAAGAACGGAACATTGTACGAACTTGAAACTTGAGTTACATACCACTACCGGACCCGACACGAACATTTTCATCAAAATCGGTCAACCGGAAGTAGTAGTTTATTCGTGTAATTTTTCACTTTTTTGCGATTTTCTTAAAAACTGGTCCAATGATTTTTTTAAAATCGCCTGATTCACTAATTTTTTTATGCTCTACAAGATAGGGTAGGCGCCATGTTTGCTGAAATGCTCGGTGAGGCTGTTTTCACGTAAAGAAATTGTTTTTTTTTAAGATTACAGCTTTAATATGCATTTTAGCGCAAACATTTATATAATAAAAGTTGTAGAGAATTTAAAATCCTACAACATTTATTTCAAACATTTTTTTGTATAATTCTTAGTTTAGCGGTAATTAACGAT
This sequence comes from Catonia carolina, assembly GCA_035578175.1. Classification (NCBI taxonomy): domain Eukaryota; kingdom Metazoa; phylum Arthropoda; class Insecta; order Hemiptera; family Achilidae; genus Catonia; species Catonia carolina. Next base: position 188,691,186 of record JAQMRL010000001.1, read on the forward strand.
TTTCTGTTTTTTTCTCACGAAAACATGTGACAAATCGATTTTTTTTTTAGATTTCGGCCTTAGTATGCATTTTACGACAAAAGTGTATATAATCAAATTTATAGGAAATTGAAAGATCTACAACTTTTATTTAAAGCATTTTTCTCTACAGAGCCTAGTTTAACGTGAAAGAGTAATTTTCCTAATTTTTAAGCCGAACTGAGGTTGATTTTCATTTTGCGTCTTTCACTCATGATTAAAATTAGGTTATGTTTATTGGGGTTAGTTTTTTGTTTATTTTTAATGTTTTATTACTAATGTGAGGTTATATTGTTAATTATTTGCATTGGCAAGCGAAAGTTGTGTGATTGTTTCACACCTGATTTTTCATTTGAACATAAGCCATCTCCAACTTAACAATCTTTTTTAATATTTTTTGATAAGTTTTTATTATACTACATAAAAAAGTATTATGAAAGTTGTTTATTGTTCTTGATTGAGAGCAAACAGAGATTGTATTAATTTGGTTTAATTGGAATTATTACGTAATTAAAAGTGTATTCAATTATTTTTGTTTTTTAATTTTAGGATGTGATTGTACCAGACAATGGAAGTAGTGACACATTAAACCAGCATTATATTACTGCATTAAAAAAGTATGATGCTATTAAAGAAGAATACGATGCGTTAAGAAAGAGATATGATGATTTAATTGCTTCACATTCTTCTGCTGTTGATAAACTAGCACTAACACAGGTATATAATATTTCTATCATGCATTTTTTCTGTGAAAAATTGGTTTAGAAAGATCAAAGTGGTAGAGAGTTATTTATTTGCAGCATAAATTTGTAACCGATAGCGTTTTGCATTATTACATTGTGAACAGATCTTTAAATTTTGATGATTGTTTGTTACTTTTACATTACTATAATATTTTAGTGACTGCATTGATAAAAAAAGTTTTTTGAGATGATAAAGTATAATTTTTCTATCATACGATTTATTGTCCAGTTAACCCTTGCTAACCAGGAAGCCAGAAATCACGCATGCTTCATCACCTTTTGTTAATCTCAATTTTCTCCGCAACTATTCATTATTTTCCAATGGGTTTAGTTTTATTGGATAGAGAATTTTCTCCTCTTTCATTTGATGTATCTTGCATATTTGTACGATGAAAATTGACGATGTGGTGTTACACGAGAGAAAGAGATTTGACAGGCATTACTAAAATTTGAACATTTTCGTCCATAACGTTTCAACAAAAACTATTTGTTTGTGACATCATCAGTTAGCTTTAAATGTAACAATCAAAATCAATAAATTAGAAGTGCCGGCGACAAATTTTACGACTAAAATCGAACCAACAAGGTTAACACTACCCATCGCCTATCCCTCGGTTAAACCTTACAATTAGCGTCAAAGTAAAAGATAACATATTTTGATTTATGCTATCCTGTTTAGAAAAGGATAATACACAAAACAACGTTTGGAAAAGTGATAGAAACTTTCATAGAAGAGGAGTAAATCAAAATTGAAAAGAGACGACATTATTTTGAGTCAATTTTTTTTCATCTAGCATGTTACTTTGTTAAACAAAAAGTGTGATATCTTTTGAACGCATCTATCAATTTGCAATATCTAAGTGTTGGTATTTTTAAAATGATGACTTTATTTATGTATATAGCTAAACATATTTTTTTTGTATTTTTTAGTGATTTAGTGACACTTTTTCATACGTAAATTGATATTTTTAAAAGAAAATATTTTCTTTAATTTTCAATTTTTATTCTGGTCGTAAATAGAAACGGAAAAATTTGGTTGAAACGTTGTTCTGATAACAAATTCTTTATAAATAAATGGTAATTTTTGAAATTTTTAGGAATGAAACTGAATGAAATAAAAGAGTTTTTATTAAGGTTAAAATGACAGGCCGCGTGATTGTTTTTATCTCCGTTCTCATCGGATTAAGTTTTCATTGTGCATTGCAAAGAAACTTATTTTGTACAAATATGTCTACTTAAAAACTACAGATGAAAACCATATATGTTCCAGTTTTTGTTACTCTCCCTCAGTAAACTAGTGTATCAAAATTTGTGTGTACCAGATTATTTGTGTTAAATCAATAACTTATCTAAATAGAAACTGGAGGTATTTCAATTGCAGTAACATAACTTCAAGAAGTTATTTAAGTGTGGAAAGTGTTTACTGTTGTGTTAAACTGTGTTTTTTTCTCCAGTAGTGTTTAAAATGTCTAGCAGATTAGAAATTCTTTGATGTCTACTTTTTAAAAACTCATTTTCTAATGTAGGGGAATGATGTAACTTAAATGTACGATAAGTTAAATTTGTTTTGTAGCATAATTTGTTAATAATGTTAGGTGAAAAATTTAAGACATGGCTTACGATTTTGTAAAATAAGCAGTTTGTTCAGTACTTAAATAAGTACTAAATTTTATAAGCACTGTTATAAAAATGCATTTCTTTTTTAAACGTTATTTTTCAATCTGTCATGATTCCCATTTTATAAATAAATTTTTAATCTCTTTTCCTTTCTGGAACAACTTAACGGACTTCAGGATTGCCCTGTTGGACAATTGGTTGGTCATTTAAGAAAACACTGAAAGAAAGAATAAGAAGACCGCAAATGCAGTCATTTATGTATTGTATTTTCAGCTATAATCTATTTTTATAACGGAAAAATACATGTATTTGAATTATGTCTTGCTCAGCTCTGACCATCTAATAATTTTCCAATGTTGTTTGTGTATATGTAATAGGAGGAATTAGGAAGACTGAAGAAACAATGTGAAGAAATGGTACAAGAACGTAATGTTGCTATAAGAGAACGAAATGGGTTGAAGCAGCAATGTACTGCTGCTATTCGTCAGTGGGATATTGCTTTGAGAGAACGAAATGAATATCAAGAAGCTTTAACAAAGGTACTTTTTTATTGACCATTAATGACCAAAATCGTAAAATTACTTGTGGTAAATGTTACATTGGTTATTTTATTTTGTCTTGTGTTATTAATACTATTGGGCACTTAAATGTTATTAAACGTATTAAGTTTTTTTTTTATATTCATAATGTATGTACGTTGCAATCTGTTCAATTTAGAACAATAAGCAACCCCATGACCCAATGAGATGAGGATGATATGTATAACGTGTAAATAAGGTGTAGTCTTGTACAGACTCAGGCCGACCATTCCTGAGAGAGTATGGTTAATTGAAACCCAACCATCAAAGTACACCGGTAACCACTGTGTAGTATTCAAATCTGTATAAAAGTAACTACCTTTACTAGGATTTGAACAGGGAACCTTTATCTCCGAAAATCAGCTGTTAAGCAGCTGACTAGCGGCGACGAAAACGTATAAAGTGATGCACTTTTTGTTATTTTTGTAAAACTTAAATGTTATTTACTAAAACTGCAAAGACCGTTAGGTTAATTTGAATTTCTCTGCATGTTTGACCATTTTTTTAATGTTTATAATCAACGTATCATTTAAGATTGAGTCGTTTCAGTTGGTTAATTTAGTCAAAATAGTAAAACATTGCAAACTTGGACATACTAGGTCTGGTCTGATCTTTTGTAGGTCTGGTCTACAGCCTTCTGTAGACTATATAGGTTTTTTTGTGTGAGCTTACCTCTGATTGCTATTACTGTTAACAAGTAAAAATGATGGCTGGTAGGAATGAAAGCTGAAACTTGATCTTGTACTAAGTTGAAAGAGAGTAGTTTTCAAAAATGTAAATCTATTATTTCATAAGTGATACTTGTAATTAGTTTCAAACTAAACAAAGACCAATGAGACAATTTCTAGATAGTGATTTTAATAAAATGTATGTATAAAATTTGTAAACATATACAAAATTTATACCAGCAGTTAAAAAATTCTAAGTCAAAAAATTGGATATTTTTGTGGCAACAGCTTGCTGTCTGTTTGAATACTTTTCTGGTGATTATGAATTTCAGTAGACTGGGTTTGGATAAAACAGATATTACTGTATGAAATTACACAGAAAGCTTTATTAGATAGAACTATATTAGAATGTGTGTTCAGATATTATGAATTTAAACTGAGCTTTTCTTTGTTGGTTTGCAAATGTTTTCAGTAATAATAATAATAATAATAATAATAATAAAACATGGCATTCGCTGTAGACAAGAAAATTCTGGATTCAATAAAAGATGTGAGACCCATTAACAACCGACTAATGACTATGAGAATCAAGCATGCAAACAAAAACTACACGTTCATCAATGTGCATGCACCAACAAATGGTGACAATAAAAAAGAGCCTGAAAAAACAGAGAGATTTTGGGAAAGATTGGAAACAGAGATGGCTGGAGTTCCAAAAGATGATGTAAAGATTTTACTTGGTGACTTCAATGCCCAAATTGGCAAGGAACGCAAGTACAGGAAGACAGTTGGACATTATCCAGCACACAAGTTCACCAATAAGAATGGTTCACGGTTGATTGAACTGTGTCAACAGAATAACCTCAAAATTATGTCAACCTCTCTTCGGAAAAATCCAAAAAAGCAAAAAACCTGGCGATCACCGATTCATCATTTAGGGGAATTCCAGATAGATCATGTTGCAATATCATACAATTATCAAAAAGAAATCCATGATGTACAAGTTCGAAAAGGTGCAAATATAGATTCAGATCACTATTTAACAAGAATAAAAATAAAATTGACACCTAAGAGGAGATATAACCAACAACCACTAGTGATCCCAAAATTCAATATACAAAAAATCAAAGAATCAAAATTACCGGAGAAATGGGACGAACAGCCTGCAAAAGATTGGGAGGAATTCAAGACAAAAATAATCAGAACAGCCAAAGAATTGATTCCCCTCCACAAAAAACCAAAACATCCTTGGTGGAATCAAGAATGTGAAATTGCACTGGGGAGAGGAAACAAGCGTTTCAAAACTATAATTGTAACAAAACAGAAGAAACACAAAACAAATTTTTTGAAGTTCGCAAACAGACATCCAAGATCCTGAGACAAAACAAACGGCGATATATCAATGAACAGCTACAATCAATTGAAGAAAACTTCAAGAATTATAATACACATGATTTTTACAAAATATTTGCAAATAAAATCAGAGGTTACTCACCACAAAATCTTTGTTTCATAAAACAAGATAGTAAACTAGCATTGACAAATAAGGAAAATTGTCAGGAACTAGCCTCTTATTTTTCACGTCTACTGAATTGTCCAGAACCCAATAACAAATTTCCAAAAATTCCACCAGAAATAATAGAGAATAACTGCGTACTACCCTCACAAGAAGAAATTTATTCACATATTAAGAAACTGAAGAATAACAAAGCATCGGGGGAGGATGGAATTGTAGCTGAACTTTTGAAAAATCTAGGCCCGAACTCTCTTAAGGAATTTACAAAAATAATTCAAAACATTTGGCAAACCGAAATAATCCCAGATGACTGGAAGATTGCACTTATTCACCCACTACATAAAAAAGGCAACAAATTTGATGTCAATAACTATAGAGGGATTTCTCTTTTACCGGTCTGTTACAAAGTCCTGTCATCTATACTGTTAAGCAGAGCACAACAACAATTAGAACCCAAACTACCTGAATATCAAGCAGGATTTAGACCAAATAGGTCATGCCCAGAACAAATAATGAACCTCAAAATTATAGTCAAAGTGCGAGCCCTCAGACAAAAACCTTTGATATGCACATTTGTGGATTTTAGAAAGGCGTACGACTCAATGGATAGGTCCTCCCTATTTGACGTTTTGGAGGAAAGGGGACTTGATACTAAAACACGAAGACTCATTGAACAAACGCTGACTAACACAAAATCTAAGGTAAAATTCATGGGAGAAATCTCAGAACCCTTTGAAATTCGAACAGGTGTAAGGCAGGGTGATGGACTCTCTCCGCTTCTGTTCAATGTCGTTCTGGACAAAGTCATGGAAGAATGGGAGAAGGAGCTGAAGAGATGTGGACAGTGGAAGCCAGTACAACTTGGTTTTCCCAGAAACAACCTTTCCATACCATACCTTGCCTTTGCTGACGATCTAGCTATATTAATGGATGACGAGAAGACCGCCATCAAGCAGCTTGAGACATTAAAGGAATGTGCTGAAAAAGTAGGGCTACAAATCTCATTTGAGAAAACGGAATTCATATCCTCAAAAATAGATATCATAAGCTTGAGAACAAAATATGGTAGAATAAACAAGGTTCCATACTTCAAATATTTGGGGGAATTCATTGAACCAACAGGTCTTGAAAGAATTTCCCAACAAAATCGTCTCCAAAAAATGAAAAAAGCTCTAGGATTGGTTCAAAATCTCTACAACAAAAAATCCATGTCAAGACAAACTAAAATTCGACACTACAACACAGTTATTAAACCAATGGTCCTCTACGCAAGCGAAACACTAGTACTTAGCAGAAAACACGAAATCGAAGAAATCAAAAAGGAGGAAAGAAAAATTATTAGAAAAATTCTAGGGGCTCGACTTACAGAAGATGGGTATAGGCTGCAATCCAACAAAACAACAGAGAGCTATTCAAACATTGAAATTGACATGCGTAAAAGGCGGTTGAAGTTCTTTGGACATCTTAACAGATTGCAGGAGGATAGGCTAACAAAAAGAATAATTGAATATATTACAAAACGTAAAATTTCAACACCTTGGCTGGACGAAATTCGTAAGGACCTAAAAAGCGCAAATATACATCAAACTGAAATTTTTAATAAAAACTTATTCCGTCACAAGGTAGACAAGTGGAAAGTTTCAGAGCCCTCAAGAGAGAAGCAGTTGAGACCAAAGTGGTTTGAAAACCGCAAAAAAGCTTTCTCGGAAACAATGAAGGCCTACTGGACCAATAAGAAAAACAAAAAACGAAACTGAGTCATGATGCTTAACGTCTTCTATCCAAGGAGAATTCGCCAATAATAATAATAATAATAATAATTTTTTCTAAGGAGTTTAGTTTTCTCGTAATTTTAGCAGAATCTAGCGTTCAATAACTTCGCTTTCATTTAAAACATGTTTTTCTATGTGATTAATTTTATTATAAATTAATTTATATAATGTGTTTGTAATTTAGGTGCAACAGCAACATGAGGAAGCCGTAAAAGAAATAAATCAAGCGATGGCTGTAAGAATGAAAGCTAGCAAAGATCTTAAGAGATTGACAGAAGAAAGGAATGCAGCTATGCAAGAATATTCGTTGATTATGAGTGAACGCGATACAGTTCATAAAGAAATGGAAAAACTATCGGAAGATTTAACTCAGGCTTTTAAGAAAAACAAGGCTCTTGAATTAGAAAGCAAGGAGTTTATGGAGGAGGTAAATAAATTTAGTTTTTTATTTAATTGTTCTTTGTTTTAAACTTTTGCACAAAGAGTTGTAGTGTTTGTATATGTATCCTTGAAGGATACCCTGACTTTCAAAGTGCAACCATAGCCAAAGTTTACTGGCTGTTTTGAATTACAAAAACTTTTCTTAATGTCTTTCCAAACTTTAACAACAAACAGCACAGAATAGAAAAGTTCCGGTCCTCCTCGTGGTGCAGCTGAATAACCTGAATCTTGATAAGAAAAGATCAGGCAAACTGAAAGGGAATTCTCTCACAATTTTATAATAAATCACCTTCATACTTCACTATCCTCTTCGACTAAAAATCGGAGGTGTAATATAGGGAGAAATCACAAACAGGTTAATCACCTCGAGAAATCGTACTATGGAAGGTCTTTTAAGGAAAAATCCACCTTCAGGTAAAAATAGCCTGCACACAGATTAGGTGGGTAGTCACTTAACAGATAACAATGTATTGGAGTGTCTGGAAAAACTCTCAAAAATTAAACATAAAAAAGTCTCATATTTAGCAACACATAACATAAATTTACTTTTGCAAGCAGGAAAATTAATAATAAAAATAGAAAATTTAAATTTAAAGAGGAAACAAGAAGAAAGATTGATTTTAAATGGTCCCATATGGGCGTAAAAGTTAAAAAAAATTGAGTTTTCCATTAAAAATTAGTATTTTGAGTGGGTCAGAGTTTGGAGCAATCGGGAGTGTGATAAACGATAGACAAATTTAATAAGTGGTAAAAGTAATATTTTCCGCTTCTAAAGTAGTGGAGCTTAAGTATTAGCTGGAATTGATCATAATAATTTCTATATTTAATATCGTAACGTGTAACAGTTTTGGGAAGTATCAATTGATAATATGTATAATAAACTAATGGTAATATGGTGTAATAATAATATTTATAATAATAATTGGTAATAAACTAGGGGTGTGTCGATTCTTGATACTAGCAATACTTGAAAAAAAAAATTGTTATCAAAAGTTGATGGTAAAAAGTCGATTCTTCAAAACCGATTTTCTAGTTTACTAACTGTGGCAAAAATGCTGTAATTTTGTAAGATGAAAGATATTAAATATTTAGTTTCAGTACAGTTGGGCAATTTTGGGTTGGGGGGAGTAAAAAGAAATATTTTTACATTTTTAAAGAATGTTTTAAATTGTTGTCATATTGAATAACTAATGAGATGAATCTTAATAATATACCAAAGTCATTTAATTATAAATACGACTATCCGAAAAAGGAACGAGTACAAATGAATCACTTATCGAACTACAGAAGAAGTTAAACATGATTCTATACAACCAGTTCACGAGATTGGGCTTTCATGGTGAATAAATTGTAGTACATTATATGTTTATACTGCTCACGTGGGTTTTTTTTTTAACTGTTTTTATAATTTAATGTGTAAATGTGTTTTAAAATGAGAATGTGTTAAAAGTGCACTCGATTATTTAGAGTGGTTTCGATTAATCGATCAGTGTCGTATAATAATGAAAGTAGAACTTCCAGATACAATTACAAGCACGAGGTACGAGGTTGTTGAAGAGGTTACTTATGTTTTATTGTGCGTCCTTGTTGTGTCATTGCGTGTATCGTGAAAGTTATAATACTGGGTGATGTAAAAGTCACTTGACACTAGGTAAAAAATAATTACGAATAGCAAACTGTAGAACAATAATTTAGTCCATGACATGTTGCTATTACAAAATATTGGTAATTTGGTTTGTCAAGTTCTTTGACATACTTAAGAGTTATGTGATACCAATGACTCATGATGTGTGCTGAAAATATTCAAGGAATTTATTCCATCACATTATGCTATTATAGTCTGCGATTATTTAAATGAGATGTTTGACTGAAGTGTGATTAGTTGACGTGTAGATATTGACATACCTCCACATTCATTAGATATTACGCCAATGGATTTTTTTCGACTGAGGTGTCATCAAAGTCTCTGTTTATTCTCGAAAGTCAAATACAACTGACGAACTGAAAGATTACATTTTTATGACGCATTCCATAATTTGGACAGTGATACAGATACAGTGTTCCCAAAATATTTCAAAAATGTATTAACAAAGATGGAAAGCAATTTGAACATCAAAAATAATTGTTAAGTATAACCTGTAATTTTTTTATTTGAAAAAATTTACAATCGGTTAGAGTCTGTAATAACTGAATAAATTCAGTACTTTTTTCAACATGTGTCACGTGATGTTAAGCGCCACCTTGTTTAGATAATTTTTTTTTTTAGTTTTTATTTACTTTATGCACTTTGATTTTTGGTATCTTGGTATCAGAATCGAGAATAAAAACATATTGGTATCAACACATTACGATAATAAAGCAACAAGAACTGATTTACATAATGTTACTGGTTTTGTTTTCAGAAAAAAGCTTTATCGTATCACATTGAAACACTAAAAAGAGAAATAGCTTCAGCATTACATGATAGAGACAAGGCGTTGAAAGAGTGCAATGATCTTAGAGAAAAATTTGGTGAATTTACAGCAAAAGAAGATTCTCAAAGAGAAGGGTTTAAAGCAAGATTTGAGTATGCATATAGCAGAGGTGAAAGGTAAGGAAAAGGATTTATTGTATTCCATTAGACAAGTCATTTTACTTCTTTTTAATTATAAAGTTATTTAAATTGTCAAATATGGTTCCATAATTTTAATGTATTTGGATTAATATTTACCCTTTAATATAGATCTACTCTTCTGGAAATCAAAATTGAGCTGAAAAGTGTTCCTTATGAACAGTAGTGTACAAAGTAAAGCTAAAGTTATCCAACATTCGTTTAATGGTACCTGACATTAAACCACATAAATATGAATTATGAAATAAGTGAAATATGAAATATTATCTTGTCAGTCTGGTATACCCAAAAAATAAAAATATGAAATAAATCAAATTCGTAGTTTTTGAGCAATTACAGTAAACCTATTTAACTGCAACCCAGAAATGAAGATTTGATAAACTAATTATTGTCTTTCTTATATTTTTTTAACCCTGATGTGTGTACGATGCAATCTGTTCAATTTAAAAAAATATGCAACCCCATGACCCATTGAGATGAGGGTGATATGCCGTGTAAATAATGTGTAGTCTTGTATTGACTGAAAAATAGATAGAAACCAGTCCAGTGGGAGCTGAGATCAAACTTGACCAAAAACTCTTATCCTTTTGAATACATAGACAGTTGAAAAATGTCATTTATAGTTCCAATTTTTTTTTTCACCAGCTCACAGTTGCAGAATATTCTGTATTTTAGTCACCCTGTACTCTCAAACATTCTTGGTATCAACTTTATTGCCAAATATACAGAATATACAAATTTTTGACATAGATTATGAAAATTAGGTCACTGAACTCATACAGGTACCTCTGACTTATTATGGTGATTTGAAAAAGGTAAAAAGTTTTACAGTAAAGGACTCAAGACATAGGCTCAGCAAGTAAATTTCCATTTTTTATGTCTAACAGTGTATAACAAACCTAAATCTCCAAAAGAATCAACCAACAAGTGACAATTTCTAGATTTTCCAGAATGGCTTAACTTCATCAAAAATTAAGAAATACCTATAACACTTATCCTTATCCTTTACAGAATAAACTTATCCTAAACTTATCTTATCCTTTTAAATATACATATTTTTTTTTATTGAGTGATGATGCCTACGTAAGCCTTGGGCTTGTGCTTAGGTAATGATATGTGGTGATTTACAGATGAAAAAAATGCCAGACCTGACCAGGAATCAAACCCGGGACCCCGGCATAGTAGCCAGTTGCACTGACCACTACACCACGGGCCGGCCCTAATTTAAAACATATATATATATATATATATATATCAATTTTTTAAACATGTTGTACTGTGTGCTGAATTTACTTTAGATAATATTAAACCACCAGTAAACACACAAAATTAGCAAGAATGATCTTACCGTTAAAAAGGCCTTTTCAGATCCCTGGATCCATCATCAGTTAACTCACAAACACTATAAAATTTTTTTCACTGGCAATGCATTGCCTTGTCAATTCAAGTCATGACATCAAGACAGTCATGACTTGAATTGACAAGGCAACGCATTGCCAGTGAAAAAAATTTTATAGTGTTTGTGAGTTAACTGATGATGGATCCAGGGATCTGAAAAGGCCTTTTTAACGGTAAGATCATTCTTGCTAATTTTGTGTGTTTACTGGTGGTTTAATATTATCTAAAATATATATATATATATATATATATATATATATATATATATATATATATATATATTAGCGAGTTTGTTTTACAGCTGTCACCGTCTCTCGCATCCTAATACCCTCCACATTTGTCTGTCCAAGCAGTCATTGTCTGTCAGTCCTCTCGCCTGCATCGCCACCTCCATGCCATACTGCCAGGAGTGCTTCGGCCTTCCTCTTTTCCGGCTTGACTCAGGGACCCAGTCCAATAATATCTTTGGCCATCTCTCAGGAGGCATTCTCTTCACATGCCCATACCACTTCAAACTCCTTGCCTCTATCCAATCGGCAATATTCTCAGTCAGACCCATCCTCCTTCGAATATCATCATTTCTCACTCTGTCCATTCTTGTATATCCACAACATCGCCTCCAATAATCCATTTCCAAAGCCTTGAGCTTAGCTTCATACCTTTTATTCACCTCCCAAGTTTCTGCACCGTATGTTCCAATGGTTTCAATGACTGTGCTGTAAATGCGAATCTTATTTTTCTTTGTTATTTTTCCATTCCATAGGACACTGTTCAACTGCCTTATTGCTGACCGCGCTTGACCAATTCTTGCATTTATTTCCTCATTGCTTCCCCCATTTGACGATAGCACAACTCCGAGGTATTTGAATCTTCTTGTTGCCTTTATGATTTCACCTCCAAGACTCAAATCCTTAGCATTTCCTCCAACAACCATATACTCTGTTTTCATTCTGCTTATTGATAGACCCCAGTTTGTGTACTCCTCATCCAGTTTCCGTAGCATGTAGTCAATGTCTTGTTCATCTTCAGCCATAATAACCTGATCATCAGCAAAGTGCAATGAGTACAACCTTTTATCTCCAACAAGGATACCCATGTTGCAACATTTCCTTCTCCAGACTTTCAATGCTTCATTCAAATATATTTTGAACAGTGTAGGAGCAATGCAACATCCTTGTCTTAATCCTTTAGTAATGGGAATTTCATCTGTGATTTTTCCACGCACTTTGATATTTGATGTCATATTCTTATATAGTTGCTGGACAGCATGAATGTATTTCACACTTATGCCCTGATTTTTCATGGCCATCCATAACTTTGAGAGAGGGACACTATCATAAGCCTTAGTAAGATCCACAAAAACAATATGAGTAGCTTGATTATGAGCTATCCTTTTGTCTGTTAACTGTTTCAAAGAGAAAATGCTGTCTACACACGATCTTCCCGCTCTGAAGCCATTCTGCTCCTCCACATCCATGACTTCCTTCTCAATTCTGTTCTTCAGGACTTTCCCATACACTCGAGACAATGAATTTGTTACACTTAAACCCCGATAATTATTGCAGTCTCGACGGTCACCTTTTTTATAAAGATTACTGATATAAGACTTTGTCCACTCAGGTGGTAGGTCTTGACCTCGAAAGAATACGGTGAATACATAGGCTAGTAATCTCAACAGAGTCTCTGAACCATGCTTTAAGAGTTCATTTGGCACACCAAGAGGACCAGCCGCTCTTCCATCTTTCAAATTAGCAATCACTGCTTTTACCTCATCAACAGATATTTCATCATCCTCATCATACTCTATGTCACCCGCTGTTGTATCAGCCTCTAAGAACTGAGGCCTGGTCTCACTGAGCAGCTCAGAATAGTGCTTTTTCCATGCATTTTCATCTATAGTGTTCAAACTACTCTTTTCCTGCTTGTTTGTTCTTAGTTGCTTTACTGTTTTCCATGCCTCTCTTGACTTTGTTGATCCCATATATCTGTCGACCTCTGCACATTTCAGCTCCCACTGCTGATTTTTAGCTTGGATTACCAACTTTTTCACTTCTCTGTTCAATCTTGCATACTGACGTCGGTCCTCAGCATCCCTCGTTGTAAGCCACTTATGGTATGCTTGCTTCTTCTCCTTCACCGCCTGGTCAATATCGGGTGTCCACCAACCGGGAGCATCCTGTTCCTTGAATTTTGGAACCTGTCCCAGAGCCTCCAATGCTGCTCGAGTGATACTGGAAACAATGTCCTGATACATTTGATTTGCTGAGGAATATGTCACATTTTGTAGCTTCTGGTCCAGTCGCCGTTTATATAAGTATGAAGTAGAAGGATCATTCAAGATCTGGATATTAAATTTGTTTTCCTCTAATGGAGTCAAATCCGAAGTTGATTGCTGGTTCTGGTTTTCTGTATTTTTCAAATGATGTTTGAAAGGGAAATAGCACACTGCCCGAAGAAGGTGATGGTCTGATCCACATTCTGGCCCTCTTAGTACTCTTACATCTTCAAAGTGTATTTTTGTATTTTGCTTCGCCACGACATAATCAATTATAGATTTTATTTTTCTAGCAGGCTGAGTGTATGTATACTTGTGAATTTCTTTATGTTTATAAAACCCATTTAAGATCTGCAATGAGTTTTGTTCACAGAACTGTATCATTCTCTCACCACCATCATTCAGCCTCACATCTCCATATTTCCCCACAACTTTATCATCCAATCTATTTCCTGTCCAACCATTGAAATCACCCAGGACAATAACCTCTCTGCGATCACCAATCACTTCAATATGCTCTGTCAGTGCTTCATAAAACTCATCCTTTTCAACATCATTTGCATCATTTGTTGGAGCATATACTCCAAAAATCTCTAAGCTGTGTCCTTTCCACTCAAGTGACAGTCTAATGAGTCTTTCATTTATTTGTTCCCATCCTTTGATCGATCTTCTTAGTTTTTTTGAAATCAACACAGATACTCCAGCTTTGGCTCGTTTCTCCTTGTCCACTCCACTATAAATATGCACAAAGTTTCTCACTTCCTCACTACCCTGTCCCTTCCTCTTAGTCTCCGTTAAAACGATGATATCCGATTTGATTCCTTCCAATTCCGTGATGACCTCGTCAACCTTATTTCTCCATCCCTGCACATTCCAAGTACTAATATTCAAAGTCCGTTTCCGTTTTCCAAGTCGTTTACTGTTTCCTTGTTTATTCCGTTGTAGGCAGTCCGAGTTCCGAGGCTGGTTTTTAGGATTTTTTGCGGTAAAATTTTTTACAGATGACAGGGTGCAGGCCTATCGATCTAACCCTCTACCAGAAGGATCGGTCAATTTTCTTTCAGGGTTTTCTTCCCTCAGCCTTTGATAAACCAATATCACATCTACAAGGCAGCAGCATTTCTTTGAGTACTTCTTTGTCTGGCTCCTACCCCTCGACCTGTCCGGCTTGGGAGGCCCTGCCAGTAGTTACACTACCGCCGGCATAGCTCTCGGGGTCAAAGGAGCACACAAGCCCCTCCACCAACGTCAAGGTCTTGCACTCACTAGGAGGAGTAATTTAAAACAATTTAGTTTAAATTGTTTAAAACAAGTTTAGTAGATATAGAATTTATTGTTTAATTTATATATTTATGAATTTAATTTTGTAATGAACTCAGGCAAATTAAACTTTTCTTATTAAGTCTACTACTGAAGTAAGTGAGGAGAACTTATAAATAAAAAGTTTGTGAAAATATCGAAGAATAATATTTTATGATAAAAGAAAAAAATAATACATGTTTGTAATATAAGTTCTTTGTATTAATTATTTTAGAGATGCTGGAAGAAAAGATCCTAGAGAATTACAGACTGCTTCTATAGATCTATTTGGAAAATGTCAGAAAGAAAGAATGGACAATTTGGATCAAGCTAATCAAGAAATTGAACGGTTAAGAAAATATGCTGATAAACTACAAGCTGAATTGCAAGGTATATGGTGTCCACTATTTAATTATTTTGGTATTAAATAATTAATTTTTGTGTTAATTATTTTTTCATTAACATCTTCATAGTAGAACATTACTGTGCTGTCCAATTAGAATGTATGGGTTGTAAGAAAGTCTTAAATAATCAAAGGGTGAGTAGTTATCAATCAACAATCACCATAATCAGGTTTATTTTTGTAACAATAAAAACATTTCTTATTTGAATATATATTGAAATTGAAAAATATTTTTTTAACCATCGGAATATAATATATATATTTTTAAATGTCCGATTGTTCTGCAGTTACTGCTAATGCAGACGGTGGGATTCGAACCCAAGACCGCATGATGAGAGGCGAGCACGTTACCAACTACGTCAATGCGGCTGGTGTATTTTTACTCGATATTTATCCATTAATAAGGGATATTTCTGTTATATTATTTAATAGTATGATTTATTTTGTTTTGAACAGAATCACTGCAAGAAGCTGAAGTTTCGAAAAGGCGAAGAGATTGGGCTTTTAGTGAAAGAGATAAAATTGTGTTGGAAAGAGAAAGCATTCGTACACTATGTGATCGTCTTCGAAAGGAACGAGATAGAGCTGTGTCTGACTTAGCAGAGGCTATTCGTGATTCTGATGATATTAAAAAACAACGAAATGAAACTTCAAAAGAATTAAAAGTCCTTAAGTAAGCATTTCACAACGTACTTTACTTTTTAATTACTATTACTGTTATATTGTAAAAGTTCTGTCTGTAAATTAGAATCCTGATTCCAGTTTGTTGATAATAAATCATTGATGGTTTTGACAAATTAGGTTTTATGAGTTTTTACCAGTTGATGTACGTTTCACGTATTTCTTGGTAGGTGATATCTTGAGGGTGTCCACTCATGACAGTTTGTACTTGGTCCTTTTGAATTAATTAGTAAACCATCTCATCTATAATATATAAATCTAGATCATTAAATACCAGTTAAAGCCGTCAATTAAAAAAAAACACCAATATTTTAAATACATAAAAATTTAAAGTAAATTATAATACGAGGGCCATCCGGAAAGTAGTACCCGTTTGTGAAATAAAGACACAGAAGTAAATATTAACAAATGTAAACATTTTTATTGAAAAGAGCATACCTTAAACTACTTCTCCACATAATCTCCAAGCAAATTTAAGCATTTGTCATAACGTGTGACGAGTTTTTGTATTCCAGCATCATATTCCTCCGCCGCCAGCCGATCGAAATACGTAGTCACACCTTCTTTAAGTTCTTCATCGCTGTCAAATCTTTTTCCCGCCAAAAACTCTTTAAGTTTTGTAAAGAGATGAAAATCTGAAGGGGCCAAGTCCGGGCTATACGGTGGATGGTCGAAAATTTCCCAATTGAATTGCTGCAGAAGTTGTTGTGTTATCCCCGCTGCATGAGGCCTGGCATTGTCATGGAGGAGAATGACGCCATCAGACAATAGACCTCTCCGTCGATTTTGTATTGCCCGCCGTAATTTCTTTAATGTTTCACAATACGCATTAGCGTTAATAGTGTCTCCACGGGCCATAAAATCAATAAGCAGTATACCACGTCGATCCCAGAAAATGGTTGCCATAAGTTTCCTGGTGGACAGAACAGTCTTGAATTTTTTTGGTTTCTTTGGTGAATGAGGATGATGCCACTCCATTGACTGTCGTTTACTCTCAGGTGAAGCATAACAAACCCACGTTTCATCACCAGTAACTATGCGATTCAAGAACGCGTCTGCTTCATCAGAATAACGTTCCAAAAATGTTAATGCAGCAGCCATACGCTTGGTTTTGTGCTCATCTGTAAGCATGCGAGGGACCCACCTTGCGCAAATTTTTGAATAATGCAGATGGTCTTTGACAATTTCATGAAGAATTGTGCGAGAAACATTAGGGAAATGTTCACAGATGTCATCAATTGTAACGCGCCGATCGTGCCTCACGAATTCGTCTACTGACCTCAGCAGTTGATCTGTAATGACAGATGGTCTCCCTGAACGCTCATCGTCGTGTGTGTTTCCCCTCCCCAAGTTAAAATTACGACACCAGCGCCGAACAGATGACTCATCCATCACATCGTCTCCATACACTTCCTTTAATTGGCGATGAATATCACAAGGTCGAACGTTTCTTGCATTGAGAAATTTTATTACAGCCCTCACTTCACAACTGGCGGCGTTCTCAATTTTTTTAAACATTATGAACGGTCACAGAAACAAGACAGGCAATGCTAGCGTCGCGGAACTTACAACAGAGAAGGCAGACAAGCCACTGAAGCGATCTGACCTTGACCGGCGGCTGCTCGCCTCGTCAGCGCCTCATGCGGCGGAAACGGGTACTACTTTCCGGATGGCCCTCGTATATACTTCAGTCATTTTTCTAGTAAATTCCATTGTTTTTCCATCTCTGCCCACTTTATTCAGTCTGTAAAATTTTGTAATTTTTGGTGGCAATTTTTAAAATTGTCATCTTATATTTTATTTTGTCCATCCGTCCATCCGTTACACCTAGATGTCGGAAACTATAAGAGATAGCAACAAATGGTTTTCAAATTTGTAATGTACACAAAAATTTTGTGTGCCCAAATTGGGTTTGAAGTTCCGGTTTTGATCGGAAGTGGCCCAAAACCAGAAGTCAAGAAATCAGTCTGAATTGGGAAACAGAAAGTGTCATTCAATTCCTCTTAAAGAGTAGAAACAGAAATCATTGGGTTTGAAGTTTTGGTGTCGACCGGAAGTGGCCTAAAACCGGAAGTCAAGAAATCAAAGTTGGAATTTGGAGGCAAAAATAGTGTCACTCGATTTCTCTGAAAGAGTAGATTCAGAAATCACTAATGGTTTTTGGCATTAGTCAAAGGTAAGCCTTTTTAAAAATTGCCACCAGCCATAAGATATGTCGTCTTATGAAAGGGATTTTTTAAACTAAATTGTTACAACCTGCTTCATTATTGGTGAATACAGTGCGTTAGGGAACAATATTGGTGGGTTTTAACATGTAAAAAATGTACAGACATAGCTGGGAATCAAACTAGGCACATTCTGCTTTACAGTGCAGCACAGTCTAGTGTTTTAACCACTGGGCCACAGAGGCGGGCTGAATTTAATTACTGTTTGTGGAAAGAGTTATTTTGTTATTTGAATGGCTTTATGAAAATGTATTGACACAGTTTTCTAATATTTTTATTGAATTTGGCTTTCTATGTGAGATCAATGCATCAATAAACTATCAGTTTATTTTAAATTCAATTATTATAAACAAATTTACATTTTTCCATTTATCAGCCTTCCATATAATTTTTATGGCTTTAATCATTTTACTCGCCACTCCAGCAGCGCTTCGCGCTGCTTCCGTGTCTCGGCCTCAGAGGGGTAGGTGGATCAGAATTCATATGTGGATCAGAACCATTTGCCACAAGGTGAATGAATGAATGAATGAATGAACGTTACGTACCTGTAACGTTTTGTTAATAAAAATTTGCCTAAAAACCCGTTTTGAAGGTGTAAAGATAGGAATACCTGAAAATGGCAAACCCCAAAAAACCGAAATTTGGTTTTTGTAGTTTACTCAGCGGATCGGTGGGTTAATGGAAACTTTGGTTATATAATGTTGAAGTACGTTTTTGTGGGGCACAAAACGGGTTCATGCATTTTGTCCCTATTAATCACCGTTAAGGAGATAAAGAAATACAACCCCTACCGCAGGCTAGAGGGTTATAATTGAAAATTTTCGGGTTATCAAATTTTTATGGACAATGGATTAACTGAGATTTTTTCAATAAAAACTTTTATTGAAAACCTATCATTCTCAGAGTAAAAAAATTAATTTTTATACATTAACAAATACTGTATTTTAAATGCAGTGCAAAGGATACATTGGCAGAAGGTAAGAATAATTTGTTTTAGTTTTTTAAATCCATTGTAATAGAAGGGCTATGTATTCCATATTTGTCAATGAGACTGGCAAAGAAGATAGCATGTAATTTATGTGTCAATTTTAATTTTAATTTAATACATATTTATATGTTTTGATTAAAAACCCACTGAGGCATGGTTTCATTTTTAATTGTGTTACTCACATTACAGTCGATGTATTTCAATGCTATTATTTTGTTTATTATTATTTGTTTAATTTATTTGTACATTTTTAATGCTTATTGCTTTATTGGAATTATGTCAAAAATTGATTGTATAAAAAATTATGAAGTTGATGTTATGAACCTACATTTCAAGGAGGTTTATGCTCTATATCTCTGGTTATGGTATTGTATAATCTGACGCTCATGTTAATTTAAAAAATATAGGTTAAGTCCTAGATTGTTTGTCAGTGTCATAAGAAATAGGTAAGATACTCCATTGAAGAACCTTTTATACTCATTATTCCAGTATGGCAGGTAAATTATAATCAGTGAAAATTATGTAGTGGTAGGTGTGCTTTCTTATTACAGTAGCTATAATAAAATTTAAGAAAAAAACTGGTGATTGTTGATTACTTTAATCTATTTAAAGGATTTTGTTCTCTTTAAATTGTTGTTGTTGTTTAGGTCAACAGCCAAAAGGCTGGTTTGAACCTCTAGAGGTTTTACTAAGTAAAAACGAGGAGTGATGTGGTTTACCGTTGCCTTCCTCACCAAGTTGAAAGCGTATGCTTATCAGCATGCCAGGCCCTCCGAAAAGCACCCACTTTCCACCCTGCAAATGACACCTTCACTTCATTCACCACAGGGTCTGGCTGTATAGTGAAATTCATTACTATTAGAGGACATAACTCTGACTAGTGTCTTATACACCTCTACCTCTTCTGTTCTTAAATAGTTCAGTCATTTAATTGTCTGACTATGTGATAAGAAACAGAACTATTTTTTGTAGCCCTGGAACCACAGATTAAGTGCAATTAATTTAACACTCCACCTGCCTATTATGGGCATCTCTTTAAATTATACAATTTTATTTTGAATTTTAAATTAAACGTGTGAATTACTTACTTAGGATCCACCATCTAATAGATGGTGGATCTATCAAAACATGTATTTGTGGGAAAGTAAAATAGTAAGGTTAAAAAAATAAATGCAGGAGCTATAAAAGATCGGTGAAAACTGATAGTATTTTTACATATTTTGGCTTTCACAATATATTGTTGTTGTATAGTCTCAAGTGTAAAATTGTTAGTACGGAAAACAAACTGCTAATTTAGTGGATCTAGAAATACCCAATATTTTATGTAATAAAACACTAATTGTGTTTTGTATTTCTTCCACAATTGACTCTAGGTTATTGTTATAATATAAGGGTATTAGGTCCCATTTATGCTTGCGATAACACTCTCCATGACAGGAGACATTTCTGTTTCCGTGATTCCTTAGTGCATTGTGTGAAATAGGACTGTTTATACAAGCGATGGCAATACTTCTATCGTGGTGGATTCTGAATACTGTCACCTGCACTTACGAATCGTGGAGACGGATATCGTCCATCCAATAGTAAAGTCGCGAATGTGCAAATTCTCAGTTTTACAGGAGAGCAAAAAACAAATTCAATGCTTTCTTCTTTAACACACTTCGTGTATTTTCGTAACTTTACAAAGACTGTATCTCCCTAACCGAACAAGATACATATTCACAAGTTTACTACAACATGCGTTGGGTTGTAAACATCAGCATGCACTAACAAACTCATATTTGCAAAATTCGCACATTCGCGAGTTTACCATTGGAGGGACAATATGTAGCGGGTGAATTCAATATGCATTAAGTTAGATGGGACTGTTTTATTTATGTGACGACGACTGTGTGCCTCTCGCATACCTACTGTGCCCTGCTTTCAGTTTGTCTTTGTATTTGTTGCAATGTCGGTGACAGCAGAGGTAGACTCTGTACGGTTAATTTATGAGGTGAGAATAAGGCCATGTTTGTAGAGTTTCTTTTTTCTTTTATTACTCTTCAGATAAGTATAGACTAACATGCACTGATCCATTATTTTATGTACACTGATTTCATATGGCAGAACTGATACCCCCACTCTGTGCTCCGAGTGGATGCGATAAAATTATCACTGTACATTTATTTCATGTCACCTGTCGTAGCGACATGAGATAAATATCGTGGAGACAGTTATCGTGTGCATAAACGGGGCCTTCCACTGAACCTATCCTTCTTGTTTATCTCATTCACTGATTTTAATAAAAAGTTATTGATCTTTTGCGTTTTTGTAGTTTGTCTTTATAACAGAATTTTTAAGTAACTGTAAATTTATTAAATTTTTATTAAATTTATTAAATTTATATGTTATGTAAATTGTGTAATTTTTCATCGGGCTGTAAGTTTAATTTTTGGTTCTAATTCTTGCACATAGTTTTGAAAACAGTCTTCATTACTGGATGTACATCTAACATTTAAAATAACAGTTTATAAAACAAATTTTAGCCAGCCATTTTAAAATGGTTACAATATTTTAATACAGTAATAGATCACATAATATATAACTGATTGTATGAAAAATAAAAAATGCTTGAGCCCTTTTTAGTCCTTATAATAAAGATATTAAGAAAATATCTTGACACTTGGCACTTAGAAACTTGACACTACCAGCAAAGGGCACTAACCACTTATATGATGAAAAGGATGCTTATATTAATTAAACATTTTGTAATTACTCCCCATCTTAATGTAATTATAAAATTGTATTTTATTTCTTCAGTAAATGTTATTGTATTTTTTTTTGACAGAGAAAAAATGGAAGCTCAGCTTGAAAAAGAAACAAGAATGCTTCAGTTCCATGCTGCAAGTCATAGCTACAGTCATGATTCAGCTATTGATACAGATATGCAAGAATGGGACACTGAAATGCTTAACATTGATTTGGTATGGAAAACATATTTTATATAATTTACTTTTTTTGCAACAAATTGTTGAAAAAATTATTTTTAATTTTAAGTTTTATATTTTTTTATTTTTGTTTCAGAAATGTTATTAAATGTAAATTGTATTAAGTAATTTCATTTCCGCAAAACGTTATTCTAGTGTTTGCTATTAATCAGAAAATTGTTTGTGTGTAGATTCAGAGCTGAATTTTATTTTATAAAAGTGATTGTGTCATATTTTTAGGGATGTATTCTAGTGGATAATAACCATAAATAAAAGATACTATAAATATGTAACTACAGAGTGATTTTTTTAGTCCTGTTACCCTATTGTTAATGCCTGGTAATTTTTTTCTAAGAAAGGGAAATTTTGTTTTGTGACACAAAGTTAGTAACCCTATTTAAACTGTATAGATACGGCAGTGTGAGTTCATTCTCCCTGAGCTGTGTAAAATTTTGTGCCGTTTCTGGTCGCATTACGAACAGAATGTCTTTTACCCTAGAACAACGGGTTTTCATTCTTGAACAACATTTCGCTACGAAATCGTATTTAAGTGTAAAAGAATCCTTTCAAATTAAATTTGTTGGTGTTCCTCCACGAGAGGAAATGTCGATTTCGAGTGACAGGTAGTGTTTGCAACAGAAAATGTAGTGGTTGACCAACTATCTCGACAGATGATGTGAAAACTCTACCTGTCTCTCAAAATCTGTTTGTTAGCCTAGAAGCTGACATTTTTTCTGGTGAAGGAACACCAACAAATTTAATTTGAAATGTTTCTTTTACACTCGCATATGATTTCCCAGCAAAATATTGTTAAAAGAATGAAAACCTGTTATTGTAGGGTAAAAGACATTCTGTTTGTAACACGATCAGATTCAGCGCAAAATTTTACATAGTTTAAGAAAAATCAAGTCACACTGCCGTATATATACTAGTTGAGTAGAGCTACTAACTTCGTGTCGCAAAACAAAATTTTCCTTTCTTAGAAAAAAATTACCAGATATTAACAATAGGGTAACAGGAGTAAAAAATCACTCTGTATAATAGTACATAGGCTTTAAGTGCTTAGTGTCTCAAACACTTACAATTTTGACTTTTTGCTCGTAAAAACTAACTGAACATTGCCTATGATTTTAATTTTAGGGAAACATGGTAAAATTTGAAATTAAATAAATTTTCTTTTATATTTTAGATTGAAAGCATTAACTTTCATATTTATCTTTAAAGTGACCTGACAAATCCTTTTATTTTTCAAAAAATTGTGAAGATAAAAACAATTCATGGAGGTTGATAAACCTGAGCTGTTTTAAATGGATAAGTTGACTAAAGTATGGATTTCCCTATACAAATTTAATTAATATTTATGCTAATTTAGAATAAATTGTAGTACTTTTATATCAATTACTTTTTATGTTATGTCTTATTTTGGATTGTTTAGAGTGGTCTTGGAAGTGATGAAGACTTAGGTTTGGAATTGGTCGGAGGCCGTGATGATCCTCAGTACCCTAATGATAGTGGTATATACGTTTCATCTGTAGCAAAAAATAGTATCGCTGAAGGAAAATTAAAGTAAGATATTCTTCAAAATAATTTTTTTAATGAAATAAATATTAAACAAATACCAAACTTTTGTACAAATTCTTACGCATTATAATTAAATATACATCATCTTCATATTGGCTGGTCCCATTAGATTTGTACATAAAACATTTTTGCAATGACATTATTATTTAATTGGTGGTACGTGGATTACCAAGCATTTATATATTAATGTAAATTTCCCTAATGGATGTATACAGGAAGCTTTTGTTAAAGAACTGCCACAATTTGTTAAAACTATGAGGGGGCACCAAAAAAAAAGGTGTGAGTATGCGCTACCATTCATAGACATAGAGAGTTCTCCCGCAGGTGGAGCTAGTAGAGACCTTTTACAAACAAATGCCTAGATGGCGTCAGTTTGTAGGTTAACTTTTGATCGTAGTGTTGTGTTTCTCTTACTGTTGTCGTATTCCGTCTGCGATATCGTTAAGGCAGATTTAAAAGAACGGAGAGTGTGTTTGAAATTTGTTTCCTGCTTGAAAAATTAACAACGAAAGCTTACCAAATGCTTCAACAGGCCTTCAAGGCCTGCTATGCTCCACACGCAAGTTTTTGAGTGGCTTGGGCGCTTTAAACATGGTGAGATGAGTGTTGAAGGCCATGTTCGTTCAGGGCACCCTTTTACATCTTGAAACGAAGTAACCTTGAAAATATCTGCCAAAAAATCAACGAGGATTGTTGTTTCACGATCTACAAAATTTTTGAAGAGACAGACGTAAGTTGGAGCTAGAGCTAGCGCATTTTGACAGGATTTGCAAATTTTATTGCTGCTAAATTTTTTCCTCGCGTTGTCAAACAGGATCAACAAAACATTCGATTGAATTTGAGTCAGGCCTTGAAAAACTAGATTAAAATTGATCCAAACTTTTTGACGAAAGTCATTGCAGGTGATAAGAGTTGGTGTTACTGGTATGACCCAGAAATCAAGCAAGCGTCAAGTCAATGGAAGATTGGCTTAATGACGCTTAATGATGTCGCTGGCGGAACATGACAACAGTAAGAGAAACACAACATTTTGATCAAACATTAACCTACAAACTGCCGCCGTCTGGGCAGTTGTTTGTTGAAGGTCTCTACTAACCCCATGTAGCGAGAAAACTGTCTACTACGTCTACTAATGGTAGCACCCTTTCAGTCCCGATATTTTTGGGTCCCCCTCATATATTTAACCCGTTTTGTCCTAATAATTCTATTAGTCCGTGTTTTCTTTCAAAAGGTTGTTGTACTTGAATCTTGTTTTTCAATTAATAATTAGATAATTATATTAATGTGTAGGTTGATTTTTTCTTTACTAAAATTATGCTGTACAAGGGTGTGATCAAAAAATACAGTGACTAATTTTGTTACAAAGAAAGTAATAAGCTTAACATCAAATATGAATTAATCTCCTTCAAAGTACTCTTCTTTGCTAGCAATACACTTATCGCAACATTGATTCCATGATTGGAGGTATTTCTGGAAGCTTTCCTTTATGGAAGGCCTTCAGCTGCTCTGTCATAGCCTTCTGAATGTCGGGAACGGTCTCAAAACATTTTACTTTTAGCACGGTGTTTATTTTTGGAAAGAGCCAGAAGTTGCATGATGTTAAATCTAGAGAGTAAGGTGAATATGGACAGACAGAAATCTGTTTTTCGGCTAAAAATTCGCGAATCAGAAGCGAGGTGTGGTAAGGGGGATCTAAAGTCTGGGAACAAATTTTACACTCGCTCATCTCATTCACAAATTATCGGTTAAAATGCTTTGCATGGACCCGTATGAGATGTTTAGTTCTTGGATATCTTTGACTTGGATATCTCTTCGGAGTCTGTATTGTTTGTCAATCCTTTGACTCTTCTTTTTTTCTCACCAGTCAATTTATCCTAGAAAGTATTTTTTCTAAAGTGTGAAAAAGTTTTTCTGAAGTGAGAAGATTACTCACAATTATAAGTTGAGATGCTGCTCTTCAAAATAATTGAACTAATTTCAAAATGAACCAGTCTCTCAGTTAATATTAGTGTTGAAACATTTATCTTTGAACGGAAACTTTTATCTGTAATTTATTTTGTAGGCCAAACGACTGTATCGTCAGAGTGAATAACCTTGACTGTAGTGCTGTCAGCAAACGTATGGTGCTGGAAACAATGCGTTCTAATGGTGGTACTGCTGTTATTGTTATCAGACGACGAAGGGTTGGTGCTCGGTGCTTGTTTACCACTCAGGTAATTTGTCTTAGTTACTAATTTAAAAACATTTTTATTACTGTGTTATTTTCCATCTTTATATTAAGGTTCTTCAAAAAGTGAAATTGCAGTTGTTTTATACTATCGAGAGATCATTACACACAATTTAAATGAAAACATCACTTGAGTAAACAAAACAACCAAGATGAAAACCTCAGGATTGACCTTGGCAACTTACTACAAAAAATGCTTATATTTAACTTATAAAATTTGTCATTATAGCAGTCATTAAGCAGTAACACTTCTAGAGGCAATAAACGCCTTTGAAACTGTTCCAAATAAAGAATGAAAAGAAAACGAATTGGTTTACAAATACTGAAAGGAGAATCATCAGGACCTGCATAAATAAAAGATAGCAAGTCAATGGGATCTGGCATATTGTTCCCAACAAAACTATCTATTAAGAGATCAATCCAATCAGTAGTAAATCTGAAGAAAAACTAATATCTTACTTCTTCCACATCCTCAGAATGCTAGAAAACAGGATTTTAAAGAAATTAGTACTTCAGGGTCTCAACAAGAAAGTCAACGGAAAATGGATTAAAGATATCAGGCAAGATATGGAAGAAGTTTAAACTGAATGTCATATAACAATAACAAGATCAACACTCTCCTTAAGCAACAAAAATTTTTCATAGAAACCACATCAAGCAAACATAATATGAGGGTTACAGATGCTATGAGAAAGCAAAGATCAAAATGTATGAAAAAGTTCTGGGAAACTTGTAAGAACAGAACAGTGAGGCTCTCACAAAAGAATTGATCATAGGTGACTAAATTGGCCCAATGAGGCCGAACTAGACAAAATAACTATTACATTTTAATTAAGGCTTAGTTTAGTAGGTGTAAAGTAGCATGGTTGTTTGTAGGAAAGATTTGTGGTTTTTTTTGCAGATTATGATTGGAACTTTGATAGCTTTATTTGAAAAAAAAACAATTCTTTAACAATTATTTTATTACATAAATTAATGCCACTAGCTAAACTTCATAAATGATTAAATTGTTAATTTAATCAATGCAATCTATTATTCTTATGACATACTATATGAGTTAAACAGCTTTGTATAATAAAAAAGAAATAAATAAATACTTATTTGTCAGTTTGTAATAACAAAATATATTTAATGGTTTGATTATTTAAAAGGAAAAGTATTGAGGTATTAACTACAGAAATTTATTTATTTTTATTCCTAATTTGTGTATATTGCAATCTGTTCAATTTAGAACAATAAGCAACCCCATGACCCATGAGATGAGGATGATGTGTATGACGTGTAAATGAGGTGTAGTCTTGTACAGACCCAGGCCGACCATTCCTGAGAGAGTATGGTTAATTAAACCCCAACCACCAATGTTCACCGGTAACCACTGTGTAGTATTCAAATCCGTATAAAAGTAACTACCTTTACTAGGATTTGAACCAGGAACCTTTGTCTCCGAAAATCAGCTGTTAAACAGCTGATTTTGGCAACGACTTTACCTCTAGACCAACCCGGTGGGTAACTACCGAAATAATTAAATATTTTTTTAAAAATAAGTAACTTACCTCACACCGTGATATCAGTTTTGTATTATGTTAACTTCATTATTCCTAAAGCCTGTTTATTTAAGTATTTAAATGTATTCTTTCAGTTACAGACAAACAGTTATGATCATGGATTGTCATTAGAAACGGGCATATATATTTCAAAAATTAGTCCTGGATCGTTGGCTGCCAAAGAAAGTAATCTTGCTGTTGGTGATAGAGTTTTAAGTGTAAGTAATGTAGTATTCAAATTTCAGATCTTAGTCATAAATGTATCATAATAAATTTATGCATTTCTATCCTCACATTCATTAAAACTGGGTTGGAATTATTATTGCATCTGTGTCATCAGATATTAACAGATGCAATTATCATGACTTAAGTGTAAGAAAATAATTGTTCATATCTTTTAGTTTTGTGTGTTGTTATTTATTCTGGTTACTTTATTTTATCCTCTAATGTTTAGAGTATTAGCTGATTTTGGTTTATTATTTTTTTTGCAGATTAATAATAAAACAATGGATGGCCTAAAAAGTTGTCGTGAAGCAATGGTAATTTTAAATGAACCAAGTGATGTATTAACTATAACTACACTAAAAAGTAGTAACTGTGTGCCTGGTTGTTCATCTGAAGTGAAGAAGATGTGCAATGCTAGCACTCAAACAGAAAGAGAGAGTTTGGCAAGGTTTCCACCTCCAGAGCAACCTCCTGTTTATCCACCTCGAGTTGCGAAGTGGTCTGCTGCACGTCGAACTCCTACTGAAGACACAAAACGGAATCGAAACTCTTCTCCTGTTACATTTGAACAGGAAAGAGATGATGCTATAGCTGAGCTGGACTCAGTTATTGAAAGCTACCATCCTCGAACTCAGCGTCGAAGTAAGCAACTAGAAAAAAATGGAGGGACTTGGCCAAAAACAAGGTAATCTTAGTTTTGTTACGTCACTGAGATTCTTTTGTTCGTTAAATAGTCTTCATCATTTTTGATAATTTGTAGTTTACAGGTTTTCAATCGCAGATTTTGTGAGTTTCTTCGAAACAATAAAACTACTGTTCTCTCCAGCTATTTTTAAACAATTATACATAATGCATTCCTCATTATTATTAAAACATTTCTTTTAACTTTAAAAATTTACATTTTTAAAGTCTGGTTTTAAATTAATGAACAATTGGCATTAAAAAATTATTGATAATATGAATCTAGAAGAGATGAATGTATCTGGAAAAAGTGGTCCGTCTAAGAAAAGTCATAAGGCAATGAGATATGACTGTCATGAAGAAAACTTGTTACTTCTAGTATGTCCCTAAAAAACTCATGAATAGTTCAAAAAACATAGTACTAAAAACATATTTGCAATCGTCTGAATGAGTATTTTTTATTTGTATGGTTTTGGAAGATTGCTTATTATGAGCGTTCAAAAAGTTGCTCCGTAGTAGCCATGTGATGTATTATTCTTCTCCTGTTTGGAATACTCCCCTTTACATAGAATTTCCCAACATCCTTCTGTCTTGTTTATCTCATCCAGCGTCTGTAGTCATTGGTGTGTCGTTTCACATTGACGTGAATAATGTAGATTAGTTCCTTTGTCCATTTTGTCACTGTAAAATCATAGCCATTGAAGAATCTGTTTTTTTAGTCGAACAAGTGTTTTGTCACATTGTGATACTGTGAGAGATTTGATTGATAAATTTTGTAGTACAGGGTCTGTGGCAGATGCACCAAGAAGCGGTCATCCTAGTGTTTTGTCTGATGATAAATTACTCAATATTTTTTCGATAAGATGTTCACAAGTCCAAACTAGTCAATAAGAAAACTTGCGCAGGAAACTGATGTTAGTCGGAACGGTCCACACATAAAAAAAGTTATAATTTTTCCCATACAAAGTGACATTCTTACAAGAATTAAAACGTACTGATCATGGCAAGAGAGTGCAGTATTATGAATGGTTCAATAATTTCATTTGACAAAATGGAATCGACGTTCTTTTTGAAACGTTTTTCACCAGTGAGGCATGGTTCCTTTTATCTCGGTACATGAATTCGCAAAATTCTCATCTGTGGAGTATGAAAATCCATTGTGCATTCATGAGGAACCATTTCAGTCTGTGAAAATTGGAGTTTTGATTGCAATTTCTAGATGTTGGATTGTGGGTCCCATATTTTTCAATGAAACAATTAACGCACAACAATGCTGCGGTGAAATACTGTATCCATTCATAGGTGAACCTGAGTTATGTGAAATACTGAACGGTTATTTTCAGCAAGATGGTACAACTGCGCATACAACTCGCATTTCATTGTACGTTTCAATGTGGAGTGACTTTTTGAACACCTTGTATTTCAATGAGTTGTTACCAGGTTTTTAACAAAATTTACTTGTTAAGTGTCAATTTTTTCTGATTGTTTCAGATCTGGCCCTGTTATAGAACATGGAACCGGTACCATTTTACATCCTAGGAAAAATAAAGAGCGTTTACCACTTTCAGTACTGCTGAGTAATCCACCGAATTACTCATTACCACCTTGCTGCACCGAACAAAACAGACGAAGTGTACTAACACCATCTGATGCCAGCATCGATTTTTCCGTCAAATCAGGCCAAATTCGGAAAGAAGTCCTCGAATATTATGTCAAGAAGAAAAGTCACAAATATCACGCAAGTGATACTGAGAGTACTGCGGATAGTCATAGTCGAATACACTCTCAGTTGTATGGTTCACCCCATTATCCATTTACACCATTCCTTCATCCTCATCCCCACTCGCATGCTCGTTACCCTTCTCCAAATCACATGCCGTCCTCACAAAGCGGGGACTCTATCAGCCTCTCTGATTCCAGGTCATATTGTTTTGAACCACCATACAGCCCTGTGACTCAGGTGTGTTAATCTGTACTATAGGTATCAGACGAACTAATGTCCCATAGTCGAGTGAGTGAGAGGGAGATATGTGGCATAACTACGCATGCGCCCAAAGGTCTTTACCGTTATAATCCAAATCTGAAAACTTACTACAGTCGTTATCTTGCTTGTTAGTTTACTTCATGCATAAACGCTTGCTCACAACAATGAGTGAAATTATACAATGTTATTGGAATGGCGTTATGCATCCTCTCACTCCCACGGCTAGGGGACATTAGTTCATCTGAATACTGTACTTTATTATTTTTATTCCATTTTTTATTTTTTACACTACTTTAGTATTTTGATATTCAAATTGATATTCCAACACCCATGACAGTTACCAGTTAATTAGTAATGTGAAAAAATTTCACAGTATGACTAGTTAGTTACCTCTTAATATAAAAGTACATTTAGTAACAATAAATCATTACAAAAAGTATTAAATTAATTGGTTTTGATATAGACTGATAAACCACAAAAATTATTCTGATGTATTTAAATTGTAGTGGTACTGATGACTTGATTAGTTAAAGGCAGTTTAATAAAGGACATCTCATGAGGTATTCCATCTTCCTTTGTAAAACTTCTTCTATTAGTCTTAGGTGTTTCTTCTGGACTTAAATGGACAATGAAAATGTTATTGATTCAGTATTAACACTTAGGAGTCTACCAGTTTTCATAAAGTAATGGCACCAGATCCTGGGCATTTTTAACTATTTTCAAAAGATCATAATAAATTAACATTGGCATCTACATAAAGCTATAAATTTCATTTTTCATTAAATTTAAATACAGGATAACCGGGATAATCCGAACTACCAAAAAAAAAGTTCCAGTAAGGTACCGTGTCTCTTATCACATTGCTCTTCTGTAAATTGATATTTTAAGTACTATAATAGTATTGGAATACTGCATCAATTAAATTTAACTTCATAATAAATAATAAGATCAATTTGACTTAAAAACATTAATAAATAATGGAATAAATACACCAACGCAGTACCGTAGTAGCAGGAAGTGACTCATAGTTATGTGTACAGATACATGTCCTAGCTTGGTTTGGAGTGCGCAGAAACAATTTTAGAGTAACAGGACTTATTTTAGCTTCCAAAACTCCCCTTAATACTCTATCGTGTTCCTTTAAATTGAACCCTTGATAATCCAAATCTTTTGTAATCCAAACAGCCACGGATTTTATTAGTTCGGATATCCAGGGCCTCCTGTATTAACAATGAAAATAATGAGAAAATAAAATAATTATTTTAAAATAACACCACTTTTTGAGTAAAACAAAAATTTTTGTAAAATTAAAAAGTTTGTAAAGTAATAATGATAAAAATAACCCTAAGTAATCACAATTAATACTAAATAAAACCCTAATAATAACACATTATAAACAATATATACACTTTGAAACCGAAATAGAATAATAGAAACTAAATTCCAAAAACAATACAACAAACTCGAACATATAATTGATGTGCAACGCAAAACTTAGTAAACAATAATGTCATTACCCAACTTTGTTGATTTTATAATCGTAGAAACTAATACATTTATTAGTTAGTGCTTCTAGTTAACAATTTGAGAACCTAAAGATTATAAAAAGAGCTATAAATGATAATTATTATAATCTATAAGATTATAATAATAACACATCCCGACTTAACCTGCTAACCAAAAAAATTATTCTGGTTGAATAATGAGAGACTCATGAGAACGGTCTGGATTATATAAAAAAAACTTATACACTTACATAATACTTATATAAAACTTAATATTTACCCTTTTTCGTCGATTTTATGAGTACTTTCGCGGTGCGCACCACTTCTTCAGATACTAACATATAGTTTCTTGAAATTGTTTACTGTGAAGTGGACAAAGTAAACGAAAGTACTTGTAAAATTGAAGTAAAAGAAGCAGTAAAATGGTAAATATTAAAATTATTTTCATATAAACATAGAAAAACATTACATTAATATGGATTCTGCTGCTATTATACTAACTTAAAAAATTATAATTTATTGTGTAAATGAGGAATTTGTAATGTTTGGCAAAGACAAGTGAGGATTATAATTTGTAATTATTTTTAACCTATCAAAATGTTGTTACCAATTCTATTTGTAATGTCATTGATGAATAGAGTCTTGGATACTGTTTATCATGTGCAGTTAGTGTTGTCAATAGTGACACAGATGATAGAGAGTTTCAGCATGCTTTTTTATGTATAGGGAGCGGCAAAAAGATCTGACTCGTTTTTGTCATACAGATGAGCGAGTAAGTGGTGGGGGCGGTGGGGAATTGGCGCGAAGATGAGCCTTCATGATGTAATTTCTGTAACTATGGAGCTGTGGTCAGGTGAACACTGTGCGTTTTTTCTCCAGGGATTTTTAAAAGTGGTGAGTCTTGTGTTGTTGCTCGGTATCAGTTCAGCCAGCGCTTTAATGTGGGTCGAAGAGGATGCTTTCAATCTCGTAACACAATTTTGTTATGGGTGAGTAACTTCAGAGTACAGTCTCAGCCTTAAAACGTAATTTACAATAAAAACGTTATTATAGAGTCTTAAACATAATCACCCAAGCTGTCCATGGTCAGCCAGGACACCAAAGAATGTTGAACAATTGAAACAAGGTGAGGAAGCCAGTCCTCTGCAGTCAGCTTGTATATGAGCTGCTGCTTTGCAAATCTCTGACAACTTTTTGACAGCTGGACAAAAACAATTTATTATGGATAAAAATGCAAATCATAATGCAATGTTCGTCTGTGCAATAAGACATTTGCAAAGCAGCATTTTGTTACCGGCCGCCATGGACTGGCTTCCATAGCTTGTCTCACTCGCTCAGTGGGTCACCAGGACGCCTGTCTCATCCTGGTAACCTTGGGCGGCCTGTCAATTACGTTTTAAATCTGAGCCTGTTGTTTTGAAGTTACTCTTGCATAACAAAATTGTGTTACAAGATGGAACGCGTCCTCTTCGACCCACATTAAAGTGCTGAGTAAGGACGCAAGACTCGCCACTTTTTAAAAATGCCTGGACAACAAACACACAGTGTTCACCTGACCACAGCTCCAACGCTACTGAAATAACATCATGTAAGCTCATCATCATCGTGCCAGTCCCCACACCCCCACCACTTACTCGATCATCTGTACAACAACAAAAACCGTCAGATTATTTTTGCCGTCCCCTTTATTAATGGTAGTGTAATATTTACTAATGTTTGTTTTTCACAGTTCCATCACACCCATTCACCATCTGTGGATTCTCATTACCATAAAGATCGTTCAGTTTCTTCAGGTCATTCGCATCCTAGTTATAGACCGAATGATGAACTTCCTACTCATGACACTTACCATACATACGAAGGTGGCACATTTCCTCGGAAAAAGGAAAACCAGCGATTTAGGTTAGTGTTTTAGGTTTTTGATCATTTCTTAACCAATTTACAAGGGTCATTCGTAAAATAAGGTTCCCACGATTTTTAAAAATAGACGTCTTTATTTTTTTAGTGTTATACATCAATTTAAAGCTTAAAACTTACGCTATTTTTCTACATAATCGCCGTTTCTGTCCAAACACTTTTGCAGACGATGCTCCAACTTTTCTATCCCCATGTTGTAGAATTCTGCTGCCAATCCTTTGAGGAATCGAGTAACCTCTTCCTTGACTTCATGATCAGTACTGAAGCGTAGGCCACCCAAGTGTTCCTTTAATTTTGAGAATAAGTGATAATCACTTGGGGATAGGTCCGGGCTGTAGGGGAGGGGGGACACAACAGTTCAGCCAAAATCTGTCAGCAGTTCTTGAGTTTGATGTGAGACATGATCATTCGCGGTACCCACCACGCACACACTTTGTGATAGCCTAATTTTTCTGTTAAAATCTTATGGATTGTGGTGTTGGAAGTCTCAGGAATATGCAAAGCAAGTTCGTTAATGGTGATTCTCTGATCTTCAAGCAATATTGTCTCAACTTTTTCGACAATTCCATCCGAAATTGAAGGCCGTCTGCTTCGGTTTTCATCGTGAATTTCCGTGCGGCCTTCACTGAATTCTCTACACCATTTCCGAACATGTTGAACAGATATGCAGTTTTCGCCATAAACTTCGAGTAATTGACGATGAATATCAATAGGTGAAATCCGTTTTGCATTTAAAAAACATGTCACAGCGTGAATTTCGCATCTGACGGTAACAGCGATAGGGAGCTTCATCTTTGAAGGCTGCAAGGCCGGCACTGATCGACGTAGCGAGGCAGGAGTTGTGCGGAAAAAGAGAGGGAGAGCTGATGAGTAAGACAGTGTTACCAGATTTCTCCCAGCACATCGCATTCTGTCTCGGCAGCTTAGGGAACCTTATTTTACAATGACCCTCGTAGTTGGTAATTGGAACAAACTTTTTGACCGCTAAGATTTGACGCAATATTTCCCAAAAAAAACAGATAAAATAAGAAAACGATGATTTAAATTTTTGCGTACATTCACAGAATGGACAATAGCAGATTGACTAAGGAAATCTCTAACAAATTAATTTCCTATAAAACCTCTCTGGTTTCAAAAAAACTGCTGCTGATGTAACTGAATATAGGATACAAGACGTAAATGATAGAGAAGATTTAGGACAAAAGATTTATGTGCAATGTCAAGATTTCAGAAGAAGCAGAAAACCAGCCTTTGCATTAAATGGTCAGAGGAAGGAGGACAACTGCCTCTGAAAAAATGCAAGCATCTGGCAAAGGAAGAAGCAACAGTAACAGATTTAGAGGAAACCAACAGCATCAAAAATTTTTCTGTAAAAGTTGATCTTTAATGGCTGCAAACAAAAAAATTAAAATAATGGTGTACATCTGTTTTTTGAATAATGTGACTAAACTATTTATGGAAAACATTTATCCATAATTCAATTATTAAGACTACGTAGATGCACAAAACTGGTTACTTTCTGGAGTGACTGAATTAGGAGCAATAATAAATAATTTTAATAATTTTGGATTTTTTTCAAAATGATGTAAAAAATTTGATACCTACTTCTTTTTTATACCTGATTAGACAGCACTGTTTATTAAGCTGAAAGGTTTTAATTTATAAGAGCAAACGATTGAATACATATTAAAATTTTATTCTGAACTGTGTTGTTCAAATTAAATTTTTAAATGTAGTAGTATTTTTTTATCTCTGTGAATTTATTTGATTTCTTTTTTAATTATAGAATACCTTCAAATCCTAGTGTAGCAAGTAAAAACAGTGGAGGAAAGGTATCGACTGGTAGCATTGAAAAATCATCTGAACGAGGTAGTCCAATGCCTACATTTCATGTGGAAGTCTTGAGTCCAGGTCTACGCCAAAATAAACGCAATTCGTTACCAGATTATTGCTGGTCTCAAAAGTATGTTTGTATTATTTTTTACTACACTAAGTCAGTTATTTTATACATATGTTTATTTATTAAGTTTGAAATTATCTTTGGAGAATTTATGTTTTTAACCCTCATTTTTTCATTTTAATAATTAATTTACAATAAAGTTGCATATTTTGAGAGATTAGGCAGTTTTTTCTGTCATCTCCAACATATCTGCTTGCTGTAAGTTATCTATAATTATAAAAACTGCAAATTAGTGTTTTTGCAACTTTGAAGATGTATAGAATTTATACGATTTTTCAAAGTTGATGAGCTCTGAACGTACACATTGCCCCCTACCCACTTCATAGCTAGCCAATGACTTGCCAGCAACGTTGCCAATACTTGCTCTCGTAGCTCTGTTATATATTTCAACAGCCACTTTTTTGGTCTTTCAATAACAATTATAACCTATGTACATACAACCAGCTGATAATATTATGAAGTATTGCATGTTAGCGCGGTCTATAATGGATGTGTTCAGTTCAAAATCCAAGACATGAATGAACTATTGTGGCTCTTGTACACATGTTCGCGTAATGTTTGTCAGACTGAATACATATTAAAATTACATTAAAATAACATATTAAAATAACATTTGTACAATCTGACAATGATGGCAAACTTTGTGATTGGTCTAAACATGTAAAACTTCAGAGCTCATCAACAGTGAAAAGCATTATAGTCAGTGTTGTTGGAATATTTATACATTGCGGCCTGATAGGTAGAAATAGCTTTACCAACTATGCTTTTAACAATCTGGCCAATTTATAAGGACTGAACCACATGTTTGCCATTAAGGTAGAACTATTTCATAATAATGGGAAATAAAGCTATTTTTTGATAACGTGTTACTGAAAATAACAGCCTGCTCAATAACAGGATTCTACGAGGTGTGGCTATTAAATAACAAGACTGACATTGTAAAAAAAAATATTTTTATTTTATACATAATCACTTATTGTCACCTTCAATATACACTCCTTCTCTATCCCTACAACGCTCCATGCGAATTTTCCATTGTTGGAAACAGTGGTGGAAGTCATCTTCTGTCAGCTCCTTCAGGACACGTGCCGCTTTCTCTTTTACAGCTTCCACAGACTCAAATCTTTTCCCTTTTAATGCAGATTTCACCTTAGGGAACAGTTAGAAGATAATAACATGTAATGAAATGTGGTTTTTTACTTATGATCCAGAAACAAAGCGCCAATCCATGCACTGGAAGAACTGAACTTCACCGAGAGCCAAAAAAGCTCGAATGAGCAAGTCAAAATTTAAACCAATGATGATTGTTTTTTTTTTTATATCCATGGGATTGTGTACCTTCACTGGGTTCCTGAAGGTCAAACAATTAATCAATATTACTACCTTGAGGTACTTTCTAAACTACGTCAAAGGGTTAGGAAAAAAAGCCCTGAAATGTGGAAGGACAAATCATGGGTTCTCCACAAAGACAATGCGCCAGCTCATTCCGCGTTATCTGTCAAGAGGTTCCTAGCCAAGTACAGCATCTCAGTGTTAGAACATCCACCTTATTCACCAGATCTTGCACCATGTGACTTCTACCTGTTTTCTAAGGTGAAATCTGCATTAAAAGGGAAAAGATTTGAGTCTGTGGAAGCTGTAAAAGAGAAAGTGGCACGTGTCCTGAAGGAGCTGACAGAAGATAACTTCCAGCACCGTTTCCAACAATGGAAAATTCGCATATAGCATTGTAGGGATAGAGAAGGAGTGTATATTGAAGGTGACAATAAATGATAATGTAAAAAATAAAAATAACATTTTTTTATAACATCAGTCTCGTTATTTAATAGCCACACCTCATATAACCTGTTATTAAAATAACACTGTTATCGCCCTGCCTACAATACTATGTTGTAATTTGTAATGGCATGACACATGCGGAAAAGAAGTGAACTAAATTATTCACTAACAGGTAGATTATTTTGCTCAAAGGTTTATTGGTACGGAAAATAGTATCAAAATAAACCGTTCGGTGGCGAAATGACTTGCTGGACGGTATGTTTTGAGTATTGACTTGCTTTAATCCTGCCGATGCCTTTATGGATGCTGGATGCTGACTTTTCGGCTCTGTGTACAATGTATAGTAACTAATAGTGCTTTGCTGTGTGTCTGTGAAAGATTCAGCCTGACTGGCCACCCTTGCTTTTGCGAAAAATTGTGTTTGGTTTGCCGACTTATAGTTGGTTACAGGAAATAGTGCTGCTAGCCTCTGTGTCCGTGAGAGATTCACTAAGATTTGCCACCTTGGGTTTATATTATTTAACAGTATTATAACGTAGTTAAACTTTAAAGTGTTGTTATTAGATGAAAATGTTATTGATAACTTCATTTAGTTTTAACAGCCATATGCTGTTATAACAGCCAGACAAGTGTCATTCGTTCATTAGTTTACTAAACAGCTTTGAATTGCGGTGTTATAAAGTAACAGCTGACTGGGTGTTTTCAGTAACCTGAGATCATGATAACTGGTCCAATCCAGTAACCGCGTTGTTAGTCCTGTTGTGTTAAATATGCCCCATCATTATTATATTACACTCTGCTTTAACACTTTGAAGCCTGAGCTATAAGAACATGGTATGTCTCGGTATCCTAGGGGTTTTAGAGTAAACTTCAAAAAATTCTAAATGATTTAATTTCTATCATATCTTAATGATTTTGGCATCAAATTGATTAAAAAATCAGAAAGTTTATTACTATTAATTTACATTGAAATATTATACGTACTAAATTTATGAGTTATTTAAATATACACCAAAAAACTATGAAAAACGAAATTGTTACGTGCTACGCACTACCTAATTTTAAAGTTTTACAATCCTAAACACTACTAAAAAACAGTTTATGTAAATTTTACAGAAAGGCAATGAAATAAACTACACACTAAACATGTTTGAGTACTAAAATTTAAAATATTTTACACCTAATTAGCCTTCGTACGAAACACTCGGAAACACACCAATAAGCACAATGCAACATTACAGTCAGGGCAGTACCAGGTTGTTTCTTTCCTTCCAGCCTTTCCAGTTGCAGTTTTTGCTCTTTTCTGAGCAAACTTTGCAGCAACACACAAAAAACATAAAATGGAAAAGAAATTATAAACATTACTGTCAAATACCTGCACAAACAAAGCGATCTAGAAGACAAAACAGTACAACGTATACAACCGAACAATTTACCGAACGAAAACGATTACCGATAAAATACGAAAGGAAAACAATTATTACAAAATTGAAATAACTATATTATTTACAAATATCAAATACAGAATAACCACAAACCTTATATAACTTGAAAAAAAATCGTATGACTTAGAAAAAATCACGACAAAGTATACATGTACATCAACAAAAACATAACCTCAAACACGGCTCAATGTTTTTCTACATAGTTCACAAAATATTCGGTAGATTTCGCTGCAAGCATAGAAAATTGAACTAAATGAAATATAGAATGAATCTGTGCAACCGAAGCCCGATATAACCTTGTCTGAATCTTACTACTGAATTTAATGTGGCGGCCCGAGGTATACTCAGGCATCGGACAACCGCGATTTACGCTCACCCCGAGCTATACTTGGGCTTAGGCTTCAAAGTGTTAACTGTAAATAGTTGGTTCATAATGTAACAAGTTAGTGAAAAAATCACGTGAAATTTCTAGTTTAAATTGTGAATATTTTTGAAGTAAGGTAATTTCTTATATCATTCACAGAAAGCAACGATGCTAGGTTTTAGACATTGTAAAATTTTTAAAAAAATATATTAAAAATTTTCATCTTGGTATAAAAATTTCATTAAAACAATTAAAACATTTGTTCTGTTTTATTACATATTCTCTGTAAATTCTTGTCTTGATGTATGTTAGTGATTTTTGCAGGCCACTTCCAGGAGAATTGCGTAGAGTTCATATAGATAAATCAGTAGAACCTCTTGGAATTCAGATCTCATGTTTAGAAAGCGGTGGAGTTTTTGTATCTACAGTTAGTGAGCACAGCCTAGCATCACAAGTTGGTCTGCAAGTAAGTTTTGTCTGTTAATTTTAGTTCTGTTTACAGTGTTGTTGTAAGTTACTCTTCAGAGCTACTTTAATGTATTTCTGCATCAGTTTTGTGTTGGTCTTTGAACTACTGATCCCAGTTAATTGCTTAGTGTGCACTTAAGGAATGAATCTGGAGAAGGTGTAAAATGTATAAAATTCCTTATGTTTATTTGTAAACATTTAGGTAAGGCACATGGGAGTTAACACTGTATACCTGTAGATAGAGAATTTTGTGCTGATTTTAAAGGTAACTGTTAACTCAACTGGAAAAATTGGATAAATTGGAGTTAACACCCTTTGCCTCTGTGGCACAGATTTTAGAAATAGAATTTATATAGGGTGATTCAAAAAGAGCGCCGATTTTGATATATCAAATTAAGAGATTTATTTTATTGAAAAACTGAAAATAAATACATCAACAAGTTCATCTTACCTTCCGATTTCATGTATGAAAAATGATGTCATGCATGTGTCCTCCTCTACTGCGCTGGCACGCATCAACTCTGTCCATGAAATTGGATATTACTGCACGACAAGTTTCGACTTCCATTTGCCCGATAACCCGTCGAATTTCCTTCTTCAAGTCATTGATGTTTCGGGGTTTATTGGCATACACCAATGACTTCAGATGACCCCAAAGATGAAAGTCACAAGGCGTCAATTTTGTTTGCGAAGGTGTCATCATCCTGCCGTTTTCTCAATACCCAGTCAACAAACTGTCGTCTCTTCTGGTGGTCTGCCACTTTCAAATGTTGCGTCAACTGAATTTTATACGGGTGATATTGGAGATCGTACCGAAGAATTCTCCGTACAGAAGAACATCGTAAACCCAATTGTTGAGAACGGCGGCGTATTGATTTTGCTGGGCTAACAGCCACACTGTCACGAACCAACGCAACGTTCTGCTCAGTTCGGCCAGAACGACGACGTCCAGAACTTTTAAGGTCGACTGTTGAACCAGTCTCAAAAAACTTTTTCATGAGCCTGCGAACTGTTGATTCATTCGGTGCTTCATTACGTCCTAGAGTACCGCGAAGTCGCCTGACAGTAGCCGCATAACTCTCTCCACTCTGGTAAAATGTTTTAACGATTAACACTCGTTGTGCAATAGTAAACTTCTCCATGGTTAGACACAGACTGCGAGAGTACTACACTGCGAACAAGAGAAACTACAACTGAATCGTCAATCGGAATGTTCTCCGAAATAGAAATGAGGTCTAACAATGTTGCCAACCGATAAACAAAAATTTACCAGCCGTTTAAAAACCGGCGCTCTTTTTGAATCACCCGCTATTTATTAAAAATATGTATGTATTCTATTGGTAAGATGTTTAGAGTATGTACACAGAGCACATTTCACAGAGGTTAGTATGTATTCTGACCTCTGTTACTGCAGATTTGGTCTCAAATTTGTTATCACACATTGATTAATTATTATTTTATCAAACATCCTATGTAAGATTATCAACTGCCGTATTATTTTAAATTGATTTAAATATTTCTAACCACCAGAATACGGTAACTGAAAACACTTACCAATTTTTAAATTATCGAGACTATAGAATATAAATATTTAATACAGAAAATATAAAATATTTATCATGCATTTTAATTTAAACATAGTTTTCCTCTAGATCTGAGGCAGCATATTTTAACTAACACTCTACCAAATGAATTCCACTTGATTCAGTTAAAACCCAAGTTCTGCTTCCCAAACTTTTTAAAAGCTGTATCATGGTATAATAGAAGGTGAGTTACGTGTTTAACCGTGATATTACACAACTAAAGATCGGATCCCAATGTGAGTTGCCGTAATGACGGCATTCTATCATGTCATCATGTGCTGCCCTCTTAACTGTCTCGGTTTGTATTTATGTGATTTGACTGAATGCAGTGTTGTTTAATATAACTTTACTTTTGCCATACACAGTATTTCACACGATTATATGAACTTCAGTTTGTACCAGATGTTTTGAAAGTTCTTTTATGCACTTTTTGTTGTTTTTTTTTGTATCTTCATTTGTCTGATGGTTTATTTAGTTAGTCCAGGTCTTAGTTATTTTATATGTATTTTTTAGTTTGTTCTTATTTTTTTCTTAGTATTCTTGTGTAAATAGTTCATAAATTTGTGATAAAACGCACTTTTGGTTTCTTTTGTTTATAGTGTTGTTTACTTGTTTTAGGTCATTAACTAACTATTATTATTTACATGTAATATAGTTTACTTTTATACTTATCATAATTTTTATATTTTAAGTAATTATGTTGAAAGTTTTGTGCAATTATTGTAAATAGAAACTGAAATGCATGTCGTTTAAGTTTACATGAATATTTGTCTGTCAATTTCTAAAAAACTACACAGTTAGGGAGTAAAACCTAACAGTATTTACAGGTTAATGGGTTAAGTACCCATACAAACAAAATTTTTAAACTCAGAATCCTGAAAGCTTGCCATGCTTTTCATTTTTATACTGTTAGGTGAAACTCAATTAATTTAATGTAGTAATAATATTTAATATTTGTTCTGCTACAGGTTGGTGATCAGTTACTTGAAGTGTGTGGTATCAACATGCGAAGTGCTACCTACCAATTGGCAGCTAATGTTTTACGTCAGTGTGGCAACTCAATAACAATGCTTGTTCAATACAGTCCAGAAAAATATCATGAGTTGGAAGGCACTGCGAGTTCAAGCAGTGGGGGTAGCTGTACCAGATCAGGATCACCCACACCATGCAATTCTCCAAGGACTAACCGAAAATCCAGTCCTTTGCAATTAACGCATCAGATTGCACAAGCAATGTCTACTCTCTCGAGGCAAAAGACCAATGAAAGGTAATAATTTTCTTCATTCATGAGTATGTTACCATCATCGGAAATTCTCATGTTTGTGGAGAATGTATTGTATTATTGGTATTCAATTCTTGACATACTCTGATGTCATGAGTGAAGTTGTTTTTATTAAATGCTTAATTAGAACCGTAGGAAGATACAGAATTGTTAAATTGAAACAGAGATGGACAGAACTGGTCTAAGAAACCCCAAGGAGTTATACATTTCGAGAGCCATTTTGGTAAATAGGTATCAGATATTCCCTCCATATGTTCTAAGTAAATTTTTCCTTCATTCTTTTAATGGTTTTAACTACATTTGGTATCTTGAATTCCTGTTAAATATTACTATTCCTAAGTGCATTCTAACTGTAGTTGAATATAATATGAATTATTCATCTTTTGTTTTAGTGAGACAATAGTCAATTTCATCCAAGTGTTTACATGTGAATGCTACACGTTTATACTATATTCATTGAGTGTTGAAAGTAAGCTGTTCGCATGAACAACTATTTCAGTCAGTGTCTGTGGCACTATTCACGTGATTGACTGACTCGCAACATACCAGTTCACACGTAGAATTCATTCACTGCATTTAGTTGTTGTATTTATATAAAGTCTGTGCCACAAATAGATAGTTTATTAAACATAGCTGCCTGTGAACCTGTACTCCCATTCTAACGCCATGTGCATTACTATCATCTCTGGATGAATGAATTGCTGTTCTTTAGATCATCAGCCGAAAGGCTGGTTTGTACTTTTAGAGACTTTACTAAGTAAAACGAGGAGTGAGGTGGTTTAAAGTTGCTTTCCTCACATGAATGAATACATCTTTTTTATGTAGATATTCAAATTTTTGTATGATATCCTGAAAGAAACTCCTTAGTAAAATACAGTGGACAATTACACTCAAACCCCGTTAATCCGAACTAATTGAGACCAAACCCTTTTTGGATTAAGAAATTTTCAGATTAACCAAAATACATTTCAATCATACAAACAAACTTCCATTAAAAAAATTCATTTGAATGCATCTTGAGTGAGCTGTCCTCGCGTGGGTGGGCTTGAGGTATGTCTATTAACTTAATGTATTTCAATTTTGTCACCATAATAGAAAAAATATTTTTTTTCATCTAAAACATTGTTTATTTTTGTCGTCTTGGTATTAAAATTGATGGAGTCCAGATCGTGATTGGATTAACTGAATTTTCAGATTAGCGATGTTCGGATTAACAGGGTTAGTGTGATTCAAAATCTTTTGGTACTTATTATCTCTTATTGTAGTTTTTTTAGTATTTTTATATTTTGTAAGTTTGCAGTGCTTAAGTTTTGTGGTGTTTATTCTATTCTTGTACTCCTTTCAGGACGACTGAAGATCCAATAAAATCACCTATTTACGACCCAAGATACTTGCTGATTGAAACTCGAAAATGTAGTAATCTTGGTATCAGTTTGGTTGGTGGAAATGCTGTTGGAATTTATGTTCATAGCGTTCAAGAAAATTCACTTGCCTATAATGCAGGACTTAGGTAAATAGTTAATTTGGATTGTTTTTCTTTTGTTTTCAATATTGTTTCCATAACCAAACTGAATGTATTATTCATTATCATGCCGTACCAAAAATTAAACCAATTTTTAATCAAGAAACTGGTTTTCATTAACATGTTAATCCGTTGTTTGCCATACATTATCACATTACCAATGTGTGATCTCTACAACATTGGTAGCCATACGGATACTTGAACTATCATTTTTTTGTGTTCTGTACTGTACCGCTAA
Source organism: Catonia carolina (assembly GCA_035578175.1). Lineage (NCBI taxonomy): Eukaryota > Metazoa > Arthropoda > Insecta > Hemiptera > Achilidae > Catonia > Catonia carolina. The sequence continues at coordinate 188,735,690 of JAQMRL010000001.1, forward strand.
ACTAAGCGTTATACAAAAAACTGTTTGAAATAAAAGTTGTAGGATTTAAAATTTTCTACAGTTTTTATTATATACATTTTTGCGTTCAAAAGCATATTAAAGCCGCAATCTAAAAAACAATTTTTTTAGATTTTGATATTGAAAAATCGACATGAAAACAATACTTTCCTTCCTATATTCATATAGGCAAGAGAAAGTAAAAAAGAATTGATACTAGAACTAAGAAGTATTGCAATGTTTTAATTATATTCCTTAAAATTTTTGTGCAAAACTTTTACTTTTTTTAACAAAAAGGTTTGTAAAAGGATGTTTTGTGTGTAAAATATAGATGGAATTCTTCTGTCAATGACATTTTAGAATGAATAAGTAACATGGTAATGGTTACAGACAAATGTGTATTTTCTGTATAATATATTGCTTCATCACACAGGCAAGTACAAAAATTGTTCATGAAATAGCAGTTGTACTCGAATCGCATCAAGTCCTAGAATCATGAACTTGACCCCCAACATTGCAACATTAAAGTAAATGCATTATGTTGTTTAGGTCATCAGCCAAAAGGCTGCTGTGAACCTGTAGAGGTTTTATTAAGTAAAATGAATAGTTTGGTGGTTTACGATTGCCTTCCTCACTGATTGAAAAAGTACCCTTATCAGCATGCCAGGCCCTCTGAAAAGCACATATTTTCCACATTGCAAATGACACATTCACTTCATTTACTACAGGGTCTGGCTGTATAATGAAATTCATTACTTTCAGAGGATAACTCTGATTAGTGTCTTTTACACCTCTACCTCTTTTGTTCTTAAATGATTCAGTCATTTAATTGGCTGATCATGTGATAAGAAACAGAACTATTTATTTTAGCCCTGCAACGAACAGATTGAGTGTAAATAATTTGACTCTCCACCTGTCTGTTATAGGCAGACATGCATTATATCAAATATTTAAAAAAAATCCATTGTATTCTACGACCTCTTCATACCATATACTATACAGTTATTGATTACATAATATATACACTTACTTAAACTGCACTTGAGAGAAACAATGTCTCATGTAAAGTTTAATAGAAAAGGGAGAGAATTGCAAAAAAATTTTTTCAGCCATTCAATGTATGGCTAGTTTTCTGGAACCAGTCCACTTCAAAAGTAGAATCTGTATTACACAAAACAGTTGTAAAAACCATACATTGGTCTGTTACTCTATTAATTTTATAGATTTATTTAATTATAAAATTGTATTTATTTAAAAAAATTTAAGTGTATGATTCTCGTTTGTTAAAATAATGGTGTAACATTTTCCAATCATTCTTTCAGCTGTGATTGTATTGATAATCTTACTATTCTTTAAATATTTGGTGTTGTGTGACAGGTTAATATATAACTGTATTAAATTCAGTAACAGTAAATATCATAAACATGTAAATCCATTAGGATCATGCTATTTTCATGAAATAGCAGTTGTACTCGAATCGCATCAAGTCCTATAGGCACAAAGCCTAATAGATAAGGGAGAGAATTGCAAAATTTTTATTTTCAGCCATTCTATGTACGGCTAGTTTTCTGGAACCAGTCCACTTCAAAAGTACAATCTGTATTACACAAAACAGTAGTAAAAACCATATGTTAGTCTGTTACTCTATTAATTTTATAGATTTATTTAATTATAAAACATGTCATGCCATCTGACATCATGCTATTTTCATGACATTCCATGTCATGAAAATAAGGAAACAAAATATCATTTAAGGCATACACTCGTCTTAAAATATATCGTACTGTGTGTATTAACTTACTGAAGTTATTTGATATATTTTTCCAAAAAGTTTCTTTTTCTGATTTAGTTTTAATCTGGGTAAAGCCAGCTGATAAAGTTACTGTGTTAGCACAATATAAGTTACTGTGTTAGCATAATATAAGTTTCTTTTTCTGATTTAGTTTTAATCTGGGTAAATTTTAATTGAAATATTATAGTTTTGTGCCTGTTATCATATTTTTGTAAAAACAACTATCAGATTTAATTTTATTATTAATTTACTTGAATTTATTAGGACCGGAGATAGGATTCTGGAATATAATGGAACAGATTTACGGCAAGCAACTGCTGAAGAAGCTGCGTATGAATTGGCAAAGCCAGCTGATAAAGTTACTGTGTTAGCACAATATAACATAGACAGTAAGTACATTCTCTATTTTCTGTTATTTATAAAAAGTAATGGTTCTATGATCTGATTTGCCTTGGTTACATCACGTAAAAAATGGTTTTTATTTTGTCATTATATTTATCAAAAATTTTAAAATAGGTTTTTCAGGTTATTCATAATTGGCTTTTCACTGTTGCAACTGTGCTTGTGTAATGTCTGCATTCAATTGTTGTGGGCTAGAGGCAACTTTGCACGAGAAGAGAGGTATACATAAAAACTGTGCGCAAGTGGAATGCAAACATACACATGTCTTATTGTTCATGGCTATGGGACAGGAAACATGCCCCTCTTACCTGTAGTTCAGATTGGCAGGTTTTTAAAAAAAAAATATATCGTACTGTGTGTATTAATTTACTGAAGTTATTTGATATAGTTTTCCAAACAGTTTATTTTTCTGATTTAGTTTTAATCTGGGTAAATTTTAATTGAAATATTGTAGTTTTGTGCAAAATTTTTTTTATTATTTTACTATGGAAAGGTCCAATGAAAAATATGAGCATCGGTAATTGATTTTATTAAAAATTACTGATTTTTTAAATAAAAATTCATATAGGATTTTTGAGTTGAGTTCTTTTAGTATGAGCAATTTGTGCACTAATGGAATTGCACTGCTTGCAGCTCGCAAGCCAAATGGAACCTCGCATGCTTCATTTTGAACAGCTGCAACAATGGAAAGACGTCTTTAGACATTATCAAATCATTTGTAGGAGTCTGTAACATACTTTGTGTGAAAGAACTGCTGGAATATGGCAAAAACTTCATAATTTTGACACCCATTACACAATATTATGTAAAATATTATGTCAATACCCATATAGGACCAGGTAACAATGTCATGAAAACTTCATAAGTTAAGGTAGCAAGGTTTAACAAAGGGTAACAAGCTGAAGTTAGTTAATTTAGCAACTTTCAGAAGCCAGTAGCTCTAGAAAATTTAAAGTGTATTTTTATGAAGGTAATATTTTTGACTTGCCTGCTTTATCCTAAAACTAGTCTAATACGAGGATTAATGAGAAAATTTTTAAATGTGGTTTCATGAACAGTTTGTATTATCGGTTGAAAAATCAATCAAAAATATATTTGACTTCAGTTTGTTTGTTCAATGTTGTAAAATTAACTGGTTGAATGTTAGAATGAAGAACTTACATTTTGTTTGTATAACATTCAACAATTCTGGTTAACTTGACATTTTGTTAACTGTACACCTTCTCTGTTCAGATTATGTTTGTAACTTCTTACTGTTTTAATGGAAAAGCTGTGAAATAATGGTTAAAATTAGTTTGTTGTTGGTGAAAATATTAATTAAAAATCTGGTGTGAAACACACACAACTTTCTCTTGCCAATGAAAATAATTAACAATATAACAATGTAACATTAGTAATAAAACATTAGAAATAAACAAAAAACTATCCTCGATAAACATAACCTAATTTTAATCATCTATGAAAGACACAAAATGAAAACCAACCTCAGTTTGGCTTAAAAATACGGAAAACCACTCTTTCACGCTAAACTAGGCTCTGTAGAGAAAAATACTTTAATAAAAGTTGTAGATCTATAAATTTGATTATATACATTTTTGTCGTGAAATGGATACCAAGGCCGAAATCTTAAAAAAATCGATTTTTCACACGTTTTCGTGAGAAAAAAACAGAAAATTGCTAATTACCGCTAAACTAAGCCTCATGCAAAAAAATGTTTGAAATAAAAGTTGTAGAATTTCAAATTCTTTACAACTTTTATTATATAAATTTTTGCGCTAAAATGCATATTAATGACGCAATTTTAAAAGAAACAAATTTTTAATGTGAAAACTGTGTGACCAAGAATTTCAGCAAACATGGCGCCTACCCTATGTTGTAGAGCATAAAAAATTAAGGCGATTTTAAAAAAAATCGTAGGACCAGTTTTTGAGAAAATCACAAAAAAGTGAAAAATTACACGAATAAACTGCTACTTCCGGTTGACCGATTTTAATGAAAATGTTCGTGTCGGGTCCGGTAGTGGTATGTAACTTAAGTTTTAAGTTTCAAGTTCGTACGACGTTCCGTTCTTGAGATAATTTGTATACACACGCGCGCACACACACACACACACACACACACACACACACACACACACACACAGACCAATTGCTAAAAACATGTTTTTTGGGTTCAGGGGGTCTGAAAACGTGTAGATCCGATGAAAAATCGACATGAAAACAATACTTTCCTTCCTATTTATTCATATAGGCAAGAGAAAGTAAAAATAAGATGTCAAACTAAATCAAAAGTAAATATAAGTATTTAAGTAGGTAAGATATATTAGCTTGTGGTGTGCCTTTACATGAATTGTGTTTTTGTTAAATCATGCTGTTTCATAACTGCAATGGTTTAGTTGAAACTTTCTTCCTACAAAATAATGTAGAATAGACATCTTTCAATTCACCTATTGAGTGAATATTAATCATGAGGTAATATTCCCAGTTATGATTTTTTAGAATGTTCATCAATGTACACTGGAATTTTATGTATGAATGCCTCTCAGGTTTGTAGTAGATTCAGATTTATATCAAACATTTTTTGTGAGCCCAACATGTTGAGACCTAAACCTTTTATAATTTTGTAGTTGCGCGTAAATTACTACAATTTATTCATCTGAGCATTGTTATGAAACATAAAATTTGTTAATTGAATTGCTAATACATTGTGATAGTGTTGTTGTTTATTTAGGTCATCAGCCGAAAGGCTGGTTTGAACCTGTAGAGCTTTTACTAAGTAAAATGAGAAGTGTGGTTTTTTACCAATGTCTTCCTCACAGAGTTGAAAAGGATGCTTATCAGCATGTCAGACCCTCTGGAAAGCACATATTTTTCACTAAAGCACACATTTTCCACTCTGTTAATAACACCCTCACTTTATTCACCACAGCGTCTGGCTGTATAATGAAATTCATTACTTTTAGAGGAGATAACTCGGATGTGTCTATTACACCTCTACTTCTCCTGTTCTTAAATGATTCGGTAATGTAAATGGCTGTCCATGTGATAAGAAATGGAACTTTTTTTTGGCCCTCCAACAAACAGATTGAGTGCAAATAATATACACTCCACCTGTCTGTTATGGGCATATTGTGATTGTAAAACTATTATACTAATCTTTTTAAAATTTGTTAAACAGGATACAATGAAATAAAGGACAAACCAGGCGATAGTTTTTATATTCGAGCTTTATTTGATCGACTTGGGGAAGTTGGTGATGCACTCCAATTAAGATTTCGTAAGGATGACGTACTGTACGTTGACAATACGATGTTTAATGGTGTACCAGGCAACTGGAGAGCTTGGCTAGTTGATGAAGATGGTTATAGGCAACAGTGTGGAATTATTCCTAGCAAATATAAGTAAGTACTATTTCACATTGATAAACAGGTCATGGCTAATTGGTACAGTAAAACAGTAGTTTTATTTGTTTTATTTCATGGTGAGGAAAAATATTTTTTCAGCAGTTGAAATTTTTACTTTAACCCTTTCAGTGCCGAAACAATTAAAAAGTTTGATCTAAACCACCAGCATTTAATTTGAAAACTTGCTGGCGTAAGCCTGCCATTGCTGATCAAAATTTCAATGTTACAGAAAAATAATATGTCCTGTTAATTTTTTTTTAGTGTGTTCATGAAAATAAAGAAACCGTTTTAACACTAAAAATATTCAATTCTTTTTTTAGTTTTTTTAAAGTTGCATCAACAGCTTGGTCATTAGCAACTATTGTGGGTTTTGTACCATAACGGTGGTTTTAATGTGTTAAAATTTCCAGACTCTAGCCGGGAATCTAATCCGGGACCTTTCGCTTTGTAGGCCAGCGTGCTAATCACTATGCCTCGGAGGCAGTTTCAAAATACATTAATTATTGTTTAAAATTTTTTTGGAAATGTTTGGTCATCCGGACGTTGGCACTTTATCCATAATTGACGGACATCCGGTAAACTGGATGTTGTAACTACATAAAATACGTCCTATTTTCTGTACGTTGGTACTGAAAGGGTTAATTTAGAGAATTGTGTTTGACAAAGCACTTCCATAACTACTAAGAATTACAGTTTTATGTATATTTTCATGTAAAGTAAAAACAGATTGAAGATATAATACCAAATTAATTACGAAAGTAAAATTTATAATGTGTACCCAGATTAAAGTCAGCCATATCACTAGTATTGTAAAAGTTATTTTCTTTGATACCTTCTTACTGGCCTAAGAGTGAAAAATTTTGTTTTAGAATTAGATACTGGTTAGAATAAATAAATATAGCATTTAGCGATTTTGAAAACAAAATTCATACTAAACAAAATTATAGTGCTAATATATTAGTTATCCCAATGTTTGGTTGTCTGGTATTGCCTATACAAGATTTTTTTTGTATCTGGTGTTTACAGTCTTTGGAAAGTTAAAGTTTATTTTGTTAAGATTGTTCATATGTAAAAAACCTTTTGAAACTACACGAAGAATGAAAGACTTAGGCGGGTCGAGTTCTCGCTTGTGTATCCTTTCCACAACCTCCTATGTACTCATAGACTCTCCTTACGCTCTTTACACTGTTACCAGAAGTACACTGTTTTTATGTGTTACATTACATATTATATTCACTGTATTTTTTCATTTACTGCAGTTGAATAATATATTAATAGTAATAAAGTAGGCCTATAAATAGAATTGTATAACAGGTATCCCGATAAAATAATTACGATTTACATAAAAATTAATGGAACACTGGAAAAATAATCACAATCGAACCGAATAACTCTTAAGGATAAATAACCAAACTGAACTTCACGTCCAATAACTTTTCAAGACTAAACACCAACTGACCAACCAACAGGCCTACTTGTAGGTTATAATCGTATTGTTTTGTTCTCTATTATAACATTTTTGACTATCTACGAGGGCTATTCAGAAAGTAGGGAACGTTTTGTAAATTAACAAAAACTATGTAAAAGAAAATTTTTTTATTATATACATCTGAAAGAGTGACCAAAATACTACTTTTCTACATAGTCACCAAGCAAATTGAGGCACTTGTCATAGCGGTGGACAAGCTTCAAAATTCCTTCGTCACAGAAATCTGCCGCCTGCGACCGCAGCCACTCCGTGACGCGCGCCCGGAGTTCCTCGGGACAGGCAAGGTGTGCTGCTCATTGACTTTCTCCAGCGTGGTGCAACAATAAACTCTGATCGGTACTGTCAAACATTGCGCAACCTTAGGAGAGCAGTTCAAAACAAGCGCCGAGGAAAGTTGTCGTCAAAAATTTTGTTTCTTCATGACAATGCCCGACCTCACACGGCAAACCGCACAAAAGAACTCCTTGATTCATTCAAATGGGAGGTTTTCCCTCATCCACCCTATAGTCCTGATCTTCCACCGAGTGATTTTCACTTGTTTCCAAGAATGAAGAACTGGCTAGCAACACAGCGCTTCGACGACGACGAGGAACTCCGGGCGCGCGTCACTGAGTGGCTGCGGTCGCAGGCGGCGGATTTCTATGACGAAGGAATTTTGAAGCTTGTCCACCGCTATGACAAGTGCCTCAATTTGCTTGGTTACAATGTAGAAAAGTAGTATTTTAGTCACTCTTTCAGATGTATATAATAAAAAATTTTTCTTTTACATAGTTTTTGTTTATTTACAAAACGTTCCCTACTTTCTGAATAGCCCTCGTATAATACTGTAGATTTATAAACTCATTATCATGTGCGGTTATTAACGTACATAATAAAGAAATTGTATCATTATAGCAGCACTGAAGCCAATAAATTAATGATGTAGACAAAACTTCCATGTCTGGGCGACTTGCAAATAATAAACAGCCTTCCGTATTTTATTTTCATTTTGATTATACCGTCATAACAAACTTTTACATTACATCACATTATAATAATGTTTATACCAAACTTTGTTTTTTTCGTAATTTTTAATCCACGCAATTGAAATTATTTATTTTGAAAAGTTATCTTCTTCTTCTACCTCAATCGTAAGATTGGTTGGCAGCCCTCCATCCAGCTCTGTCCATTGCCACCCTCTTCCACTGCGCATAACTCTCAGCACCCAGATCTTTTGTAATTTGGTTTAGATACTGTAGCCGGGGCCTTCCACGACCCCTTTGTCCATTAACTGTACCTTCAAGAATGCTTAACGTAAATTCGTTGTGTCTTATTATGTGTCCAATATAAGAATGTCATCTGCCCCCGAGAAGCTTCAAAAGAGATCTACTTTCCTCTGCCCTTTGTAAAACCTCTACATTCGTGATCCTGTCAGTCCATTTTATCTTGAGCATTCTCCTCCAGCACCACACCTCAAATGCATTCAAAGCCTTTTCCTCGACCTTCCCAATAGTCCACGTTTCTGACCCATAGAGTGCTATACTCCAAATGCAACTCTTTATTAGTCGCTTTCTTATTTCCAACTTTAGACTATTTGAGGAAAGCAGCTGCCGTTTACTAATAAACATAGCTTTAGCTTCTCTAATACGCCTTTTAATATCCATTTTATCCTTCCCATCTTCCGATATTATGCTTCCAAGATATTTATACATTTTAACTTGCTTTAGGGCGGTGTTATCTAATTTAATGGACACATTCTCTGGAACTTTTGAGCAGACCATAACTTCTGTCTTTACCTTATTGATCTCCATATCATATTTATTTCTCAGTATTTCATGCAAGGTGTTTAGTGCTCTTTCTATACTTGGTTTATCATCTGCCACTATTGCTATATCATCTGCAAAACGAAGCATCTGGATCCTTACCCCATTTATCTTGATGCCAGTGCAAAACTCTTTGCATTCATTGATAGCTTGCTCTATGTAAATGTTGAACAATAATGGTGACAAACAACAGCCCTGTCTTACTCCTCTCTATATATTAGCCTTCCTTTGCTCTTCACCTATCTTTAATGATGCTATTTGATTTTTGTACAACTCTCTTATAATCCTTATATCTGTATAGTCTATTTTGATATCATTCAGTACCTTCATAAGAACATTCCAATTCACCCTATCAAATGCTTTGAGGAGATCCACAAATGCAACGTAAACCTGTTTGTTCACCAGAAAACTTTTCTCCACAATATTTCTGAGACACACTATTGCTTCCCTTGTGCCCTTATTTTTCCTGAAGCCGAATTGATCCTCAGCGAGATTTGCATCAACCTTACCCTCAATTCTTCTCAATATTATACCCGTAAGTATCTTAGAAGCATGTGATAGGATACTCAGTGTTCTATACTCCTCGCACCTTGTTGCCTTGTTCTTCTTTGGCAAAAGCACCATAAGGCTTTCTTTGAAATCATCTGGTACTTTCCCAGTGATGTAGATAGTATTCATAAGAACAAATAGTTTGTACTTAATATCGTTGTCCAGTGCCTGCAAGAGTTCTGCCGGTATATTATCTAAACCATATGATTTCTTTGACTTCAGATCATGTAAGGCCCTTTCCATTTCTGAAAAAGTGATTGGTGGTCCCAGATCATCAAAAGGCACATTACTCTCCTCCTCCAGCTCATCTAAGGCTTCCGAATTACTATACAGATCTTCCACATACTGCTTCCATCTATCTGCAACCTCCCCATTGTCCATCAACATCTTCATATCCCTTGATTTAATAATGTTGGTTCTCACAGTGCGCTTGCCAAACATCTTTCTTATTAGGCCATACGATTTTTCTACGTTTCCTCTTTCGAACTGATTCTCAATTTCATTGCAACGCTTTCCCAACCATTCTTCTTTATCTTTTCTAGCATTTCTGTTCACAAGATTTCTTAATCTGTTGTATTCACCTCTGTTCCTGTCATTTTTGTGTTGCCTTCTTCTTTCTATCAGAGCTATGGTTTCATCACTTATCCAAGGCTTTTGTGGCTGCTCTTCCTGCTTACCTACTACTTCATTCGCAGAAGTCAAAATGGCCTCTTTCAAACTTTCCCATTGATGCTGAGTGTCCAACACTGGGTGTTCTATTTCATTCAACGCCTCTTTGATTTTGAAGTTGTATTTACCTACATTCCCCTTCATTTTAAGCTTTTCAGTAGCCCATTTGTTGTTAGTTGGCTTCTTATTGAATGATTTTCTTTTACCTTGCATCCTGTATTCCATAACTACTATGTTGTGATCACTACATATATCTGCACCAGGGTAAGTTTTACATTGTTGGATATACCGCTTATGCTTCTTCCTCAACATGATGTAGTCTATTTGGTACCGCGCTACATCTCCTGGCTGGATCCATGTGTATCGGCGTCTAAGGGGTTGCTTAAAGATTGTATTCGCAACTATAAAGTCCTTCTCCACACAGAAATCTATCATCCTCTGACCACGTTCATTCCTGTTACCCAATCCATACTCACCGATCACCTCTCCTTCACTTCCCTCCCCAACAACAGCATTCCAGTCCCCAAGGATAATTAATGTCTCATTTTCCTTCTTATAGTTCAATATCTCTTCAATTTGTTCGTATACCTCCTCTAAATCCTCATCACTATATCCAGATGTTGGCATATAAATTTGCATGATTGCTAAATGCTCTTTCTCACCTTCCAACTTTATCAACATTATTCGATCATTAAATAGCACATAGCTCTTCACCCTTCTTCCCCACTTCTTATCCAACACCACACCCACTCCTGTTGTGCTGCCTTTGCCACCTGAGAAAACAATCCTATGGTCTCCACTCCAAAAGTCACCCTCATCTCTCCACCTAATCTCACTCATCCCAAGGACATTGACATTCGGTCTCTTCATTTCCAGTTTTACATTTTCTATTTTACCACACACACACAATGATCTAACATTCCACGTAGCAACTCTAAGAATTTTCTCTTGTTTGATAAACCCATTTGAAGCTGTCCCCACCCGGAGACCCGAATGGGGGACTATTTTACCTCCGGAATATTTAGTTACAGATGGACTCATCATGATAATTTGGCTGCTTTTGAGAATATCCTGACGGATCTTTAATGCAGTGGTCATCTCCTGGCCTTCCACATCCCAATGCCGTTGACCAGAGTCTGGTTCATCCGCCTTCTGGGACACTTTCATATCCCAAGGACAATAGGGTGCCCTTCTTCCACCCGCTCATCCACCCGGAGCTGTTGGCACTTGGTGAAAGTTCCTCCATATCCCGGGAGGTAATCGGCTAGGCCAAGAAAGGCCACAAGGTTCCCTTTTAGTCGCCTCTTACGACAAGCAGAGATACTGGGAGTGTATTCTTTTAACTCCCCCCACCCCCAGGGGGGAAAAGTTATATCACCTACATTAATCATAGGGTGTGAAACTAAATGTGATTTACATCTTGTTTTAATTTTCGTACGAAATCTAAACTGTACAGGTAATAAAACATACGTGTAGTAGTCCTGTACTAAATATTGTAAGTGTAGTATATTTTTAAGCGTAAAGGGTGAAGTAAACTTTAAAATAAGGTATAAGTTTCAAGTCAACAGGAGCAGTAAGAGAGGAGAAACTGCTTGATTGGTGGGATGGGCGAGGTGAGGAAGTGGCGAAGTTCTCAGCAAACTTCAACCCGCCTAAATTTTTTGTGAACACAATAACGTGTATTTTTATGTTAATTTAAAATTATAAAAAAACCATTAACCATGTTACAGAATGCATAAGGCAATGTATAAGATTCAAGAAAACAATCCGTTCTTTTAAATAAATTCATAATTCGTTCTATTAAATAAATTCATAATTATTCCTTCTACTGTTTTGATATATGTATTACAATTTTTTATGTGTGAGTATTAAAGTTATTGTGTCTTAACCAATGTCAGTTATTAATAAGCCATGTGTTTACAGGGTAGAGGAAGAATTACTACTGCGCCGTAGCCTTGGTGATTTAGAAGGTGATGCTAGGAGGGCTACTAGACGAAGCTTCTTTCGCCGAAAAAAACATCAAAGAAGTGATTCTAAAGAATTAGCTAGCTTTTCAAATATTAATTTAGGTTGGTACAGCGATTCTGGTACTTTAAATGAAGAAACTGCACTTGCGTCATACCAAAGAGTCACAAGGCTTAATTGTAAGTTTAAAAAATTTTTTTTTTTTATTTATAAAAATTAAAAATACTCTTCTTCTTCTTCTTCTTCTTCACTTCCAAGGATTAGGTTTCTTGAACCTGTTCCGGTACCCATCTGTTCCTCGGTCGTCCTATATCTCTTCTTCCTGTAGGTTTTTTGTTTCTGGCGGCTTTTGGTATTCTCTCGCCTGGCATGCGACTCAAATGGCTGCACCATCTGCTCCTGTTCTGCTTGATTTTGTCTAGCAACGGTAAAGCATTCAGTGTTTTTCTAATTTCTTCATTTCGTAGCCTATCTCTTCGGCTGCATCCATATACACTTCGTAAGAATCTCATTTCTGCAGCCTGGATTTTGCTGTCTACCTTTTTTGTATGTATCCAGGACTCACTGCCATACATCAAAGTAGGGACAGCAATTGTATCGTAAAACTTAAGTCTCGTATCTTTTCTTGTTTTCCGTTTCAGATGTTTATGTATATTGCCACAAATGCTTTGAAATTTAGATAGTTTGTAAAGCACATCTTTGTCAAAGTCATACGAAACATCATTACCAAGATATTTGAAATGAGAGACTTGTTCAAGCACTCTTCTTCCTAATTCTATTTTAGTTCTTACGGTGTATTTTCCTTTAAATGCCATAGTTTTAGTTTTTGTCTGCGATATTTTCAAATTATATTTCTCAGACATTTTGTCTAACACAAAAACCGCTTTCTGTAACTCGTCTTCGCTTTGTTGTATTAATACCAAGTCATCTGCATAGATCATGTGATTGAGCTTCATCTGTTCTGAGAGTTGTATTCCTGAATTAATGCCTATTTTCCATGTTTGCAACATGTCGTCTATATATATGTTAAATAAAGTCGGCGACATACTGCAGCCCTGTCGAACTCCCTTATTTACCAAGATGGCTTCTGTTACCTTATCATTTACTTGCAGACGGATTGTTGTCCCCTCATATAATCCCTTCATAACTTGAATGATATGCTTTGGGTATCCTTTAGATTCAAGTATAGACCATAAGAGATTACGATTGACAGAGTCGAACGCCTTCATAAAGTCTATAAATGCTAGATGAGTTTCAAGGTTAAACTCTCGTCTTTTTGATATAATTTGGTTCATGGTAAAAATTGCATCTGAGCATGACCTTCCTTAAAAATACTGTGACATTATTTCACCATTGAACAGATTGCAACGTACACAAATTAGGAATAAAAGAAAAACATTATTTCACCATTTTGTAAGTTTTTAGTTTTGATTTAAAGTCTGACATAAAATGCCTGTCAGTTTTGTTTGTCATATACTGGTTCATTTCTAAAAATGTATTTTTAAATTTTAGATATGAACATATGAGGGCAAATAGTCTCACATCTTTTTAGATCTAAAGTATTCTTTTTGGTGGCATTTTTCAAAAATTGTCATATTTTTTTCCTTTTTCATCCGTCACACTCAGATGTCAAAAACTAAAAGAGATAGCAACAAACAGTTTTCAGAATACTAATCTACACAAAAAGTTAGTGGGTCTAAATTGGGTTGGAAGTTCTGGTTTTGACCAGAAGTGGCCCAAAACCAGAGTCAAGAAATTATAATCGAAATTTGGAAACAGAAGTAGTGATATTCGATTCCTTTTAAAGAATAGATACAAAATTCATTTGGTTTGAAGTTCAGCTTTCGACCGGAAGTGGCCCAAAACCAGAGTTGAAATTTGGAAACAAAAATAGTGTCATTCGATTCGTCTTAAAGATTAAAAACAGAAATAACTAACGGTTTTTGCCATAAATCAAACATAGGCCCGAAGCCTTTTTAAAAATTGCCATCATCTATGAGACAGATGCGTCGTCTCATGAAAGGGATTTTGTACATTCATTTAATAAATCGCAGTAACTCTTATTTATTTATTTTTATTTTCTTTATTTTATTCAGTCAAATATAAATTTTAATTTACTTCTAAGTTAAGGCAACAATATTTTTTACTAAATATACATATATGCAAAAAACTCCTCTTCAGAAAGAGTTATGGCCCGCGCATTGGAGTATACAAAAAATTATATAACAAAAATACATAAATATATTTAACTACTATAAAAAATACTGTTACAACATTTAAAAGCGTACAAAACTTACATTTAAAAGTTTTAATATGCAGTAGATATAAGTAATGAATTATATAATTAATTACATTTACACAAATAGTGTAATAGTGTAGTAGTTTACACAAGATTAAGGTCCGCAAATTACAATACTTTGCTCATGTGATGAGGAATGAGAAGTATAGAATCCTCCAACTGGTGATGCAAGGAAAAATCGAGGGAAGGAGACAACCCGGCCGCAGGAAGACGTCTTGGATCAAGAACCTCAGAGAGTGGTATGGGAGTAGTACAAGTGAACTATTTAGAGCGGCTGTCTCCAAGGTGCAGATAGCCATGATGATTGCTAATCTTCGTTAGAAGAATGCAACTACAAGAAGAAGAAGAGACACACATAGTATTAGTAATATGCAATCCAAATTTTTAAAAATTTACATTATGATTATGAACATTTATAACAGAAAAAAAAACAATTTTTCTGTTGTAACTAAAACCAACTTTACAATATAAATGAGCATAAAACAGAAAAATTATTATAAATGCCGGCGTAAAAGATTGCATTTCTGCTAGAGAGATAGTGACGGCCGGGTGAGGTACGCGGTGTGATAGTCATGCCTTTCTAATAATATAGTATTAGTATAGTGATACTGTCTGCTGAGTTTTTACCTGTCATCACACCAGCCGCATTGGCGTAGTTGGTAATGCGTTCGCCTCTCATCATGCGGTCTTGGGTTCGAATCCCATTCAGGCACGGCATATTTTCATACGTTACAAAAAAATCATTTCATCCTTCACTACCTGGATTAGCAGTAATGTAGAACAGTCGGATGTTAAATCAAAAAAAAAGTGCAACTATCTAAATTTATATCAGCTGTTACCTTTAATTGTTGTTTTTAGGTACTGTAGTACACTCGTTCAGCAGGTTGCATATGCAAGTGCAATCTTTTACGCCGGCATCAATACGTAAAATTTAAGTAAAAACTAACAAGAGAATAGTTATTTTAGAACTTGGAAAAAGTTCTCAAGTTCTTGTTTGTAGATCGATAGCATATACAAGCAAGCACTAGACGAAGATCTCTAAGCTGATTTCTATATTTTTGCTCTTAAGTAATTTAGTACATATTTTTGTTTAGAGATGTAACTTTTTCTGTTATATTAAAAAAATCTGGGAAGAGTCATGTTAGCCATATCGTCGGCTGCATCACAAACCGTCGTATCTCAAAAATCATGTTTTTCTAGGAGAGCCGTTTAAAGTTTTGCGTTTAGTTCTCCACTCTACATCTCAGCAATTATTTACAATAAAACCGTAATTATTGCTTTAAATAATCAACAAAAGACTGTATTTTTTTATTATTTATATGATATTAATGTAAGTTATTGATTTTTATCAATAATGTATAAATTTGTCGAGTTACGACAGTACGTGATTCACGGCAACGTATTATGTAATATAAACAAATGACGTATCTCTATAGATAAAAGTATCCTGATAGAAAATTACTACTAATAAACACATGATTACTCTTTTTAGTATAAATTCTACATTAATACAGACAACTAGCTAATTTATTACAAAAAAATACAAATTTAAGAAAATTTGTTAATACAATGCATAACAAAATAAGTACAAAAAAAATTTTTTTTGTATGTAGTTCCTATTTTCTAAAAAAACATACCAATAACTTGAAAATAATACTACGAAACTACTAAGCATTAACTAATTTCATTGATGAATGTTACTTTTTAGAAAAATAATGACATCATAAACTGATGCAAAAAATTTACAAAATTATTATTACTGGACAATGACACTTACAGTAACACTATAGGGTTACCTGAAAGCTGTTTAGTAAGTTAACTACGTAGCAAAATATACAAAATACGTACGTAAAAATACACAGAAACCTAAAATAATAATATATTACGTTATTATTAGTAATCAAAAACTAAAATTTTATTTAGTAGGCCTACTCCATTACAACCGATAACAAAATGTTTTGTTGGCAATGCCTGGAAACAGAAAGTAACTACATTGGCATAAACGTAATATTTATAAGCTGAATGATATTAGTTTTAAAGATTTATAAAAGGCATTAAATTCTTTGTTCTAATTTGAATGAGGTAAATTTCTTTAAAAGTTCTTGTGTTCTTCCAACTTGGCGACGGGTGACACTGCATTACATGAAGATAACAAATCTTTGTACTTACCGTTTGTAATTTATGCAGGCACTAAATTTAATTTTTTAGGTTCAATATTCTTTATTGACTTTAGCTTTCCAATATTAAAATGCCAATATTCATCACAAGGTGGCTGTTCTTAAAATAAATTGTATCTGGCAAAATTTTGGGACATGAATTTTCATCATACGCAACCAGTTTATTTTCTCGCCTGTTGAATCTTTTCTGTTTAACAATAGGCCTACTCTCAATTCCTTAGAAATTTCTTTAAAATCGATAAAATCTTCATACTGAAGTGGATTGACAAGGAAGGTTGTTTTTACAAGCTAATTTAAAAATAGGAATAAGTTGAGATGGTACAAATAAATCGCCTGAACGTTCAATAGCAGACTTTATAGCAGACCTACTATGTCATGAATCACCCTCATTTTGTCCGTGGAAAGGCTCACAAAATCTCAGGGAAATACTTTCAATAGCCTATTAGTCGAAATAGGGACAACATACAAAAGCATGATGGCTATTATTAAGTTTTTACTTTCGTCACTCCTTCCGTCCAAAAAGCGAAACACATTTTTTTACCTCTTTTTCAATTCAATTGGTTTAAACAGATCGAAACAAATCGCTTCCCACGACTCTTCTTTTGTTACAATATAACTTTACGAAGTAAACTAAGATTTATCAAACCACAAACACACTCGCAAACGTCTACTAACATACTGATAAAGAGCAAGTAATCATGGGTAGCCTACATATTTTTACGTCTGACTATTTTGGAATTTCTGCTAAAACAGACGGTGAAGAATGATGATGTACGAAAATGAGTGATGAAAAAAATTCCAGACCTGACCGAGAATCGAACATGGGACCCGGTACAATGATATAATTCGATTAAGGTAATTTATCAGTGCTCCCTTCATAAAAATGTAAACTAAGTGCGTATTCAGTTAAAAGTAAATTGGAAAATTACTTCTTCGTGGAATATGGATATCATAATATATCCTGACGATTGCTGCCTAACCCAGTCAAGGAGATACCTATATAAAAGCCAATTTTATTATTTAGTTTTATTTTATAATGTACTTATTTGAATACGTCACATACAGTTTTGGTTTCATTAGGTAAGCGACCGCATCACAAACTGACGAATCTACAGATACGACAGAGTGAGGACACAATACAAGTTTCACAAAGTGACGTATCTCAAGATACGACAGTACGTGATGTACAATTCATCACTTTTTGTGAGTTACGCAGAAACATTATTGCTCGTATCTTTGTTAATAACGAAGATATTGATAAGTCAGTTCGTGATATTGTAGAGTACACCCAGACACATTCATAGGCGACCTAACTCAAATTTCGATTTTTTTGAGATACGTCACTTCGTGATGCAGACGACGATATGTGCTCCAGTGATTAAGGTTCGGGGAAATTAATTTTATTGTGTTCTAACATTTCTGTGAGTATAAGCCATGCTTTCATTTTATCATTCATAAATTTTTTTACAGCTGATCCTGTCTTCCGCCCTGTCCTAATTGTTGGTCCTCTGGCTGACTGTGTTACCGAAAAATTAATTCAGGATTTTCCTGATAAATTTACCCGATGCGTGCCTGAAGTAATGCATTGTTCTCAAGCTACCATGGAGAAAGGCATTGCTGACAACCTATTTGTTGATTACCGTAAGAAAGGAAGCTTCTTTGAATGCACATCTGTGTCAGCTGTGAAGGATATGTGTGACAAGGTATTTCTTTATTTGTTATATTGCATTAATTTTTTACTCATATGTAAAAATTCTTTATGAATTTTACTACGTCTTATCTTATGTTTCTGTACGAGGACTGCACTAAATGACAAGACTGTAAATGACGAAGACTGCACTTACTATACAGAATGAAATATGGCTACTGTCAAGGGATAAACACTGAGAGGAATCTACATCTAAATTTTTATTAAAGAACATTCAAGAGCATATTAAAATGACATAAAATGGCTTGAGCGCATTAAAATAGTTTGTATTCATAATTGCTGCGATGCTGATGTATTATATTTCTCCATTGATTTCCAGTTCATTATATTATTTACTTTGCCTATTTATTGTGTAGCATAACCTTAAATTTTGCCCATAACAGACAGGTGGAGTATCAATTTATTTACACTCAATCTGTTCGTTGCAGGGCTAAAATAAATAGTTCTGTTTCTTATCACATGGTCAGCCAATTAAATAACTGAATCTTTTAAGAACAGAAGAGGTAGAGGTGCAAAAGACACTAATCAGAGTTGTCTCCTCTGAAAGTAATGAATTTCATTATACAGCCAGACCCTGTGGTGAATGAAGGGAAGGTGTCATTTGCAGAGTGGAAAATATGTGCTTTTCGGAGGGCTCGGCATGCTGATAAGCATAATTTTTCACTCAGTGAGCAAGGCAATGGTAAACCACCTCACTCCTCGTTTTACTTAGTAAAACCTCTAGAGATTCAAACCAGCCTTTTGGCTGATGACCTAAACAACAACCTTACATTACTTTTTTATCTGTATATGCAACAATGTTGGAAGACGAGGAATGCTGGGAGATGAGTGCTGTTAGTAATGCTAGATATTGTAACTCATAATGATATTACGCACATAGTATTTGTAGATACCATTCATTAATTATAACTTTTTATTTTGTTTCAGAACTGTCACTGTGTTATTGATATTGGCCTCGCTTCAGTAGAGCGATTACACAGACATCAGGTTTACCCAATAGTTCTTCTCATAAAATTTAAATCTACTAAACAGATTAAAGAAGTTAAGGACACCCGATATCCTCTTGATAAAGTAACTGCAAAAGTTGCTAAAGAAATGTACGAACATGCTTTAAAACTTGAAGCTGAATACCGTCATTACATTTCTGGTCAGTTTATTTTATTTATTAATCTTATTTTACATAAGTCATTATTTTATATTTTACTGGTTTTGAAATTAAAATTTAAATCAAGTAGTTGTAAAAAAATGTGTTAATTTGTTGTATGCTGATGTTTCTTTTTCTCTGTAAACTACTTCATAAAAAGTAATTTACTGGTTCTTTGTTATGAGTAATATACAATAAGCATAATTTTAGTTAGCTTGCTAGCTCATAACTGGTGGCTAGGGTGGTTAAAACAAATTCTTTTTAAAGCAGACTTCTAATCCTAATGGAAATTCTATAATACTGTTTCTGCTTAAGTGGAAAAAGAATAATATAGCTACAATAAATGTATATCATTATCTAGACTAATTTTCTAAACTGTTGAATTTTTTTTTAACTTATTTCCCGAAGTGCACAAATGTATAATACTTAAAGACTCACTTAAAAATAACTGATATGTGTCTTCAGTTTGATAAAATCGACCAATAGGCTTCAGTAAAAATGCAAAAAAAGTGAACAAGTCATTCAATTCAGGATGTTTTGTAAGCTACTTAACCTAGTTCTGTATGATTATTTTTTGTCTTGCAGGTTACCAACGGTTAAACTAGTGGATAGTCAAGGTTATCCACTGCGTAATTTGTTAGTGTTGTGGTAGAAATTGTCTAGTAATATAGCTTGTACAACTACATGATCTTGCTATCAACCTTAACTTTGTAACTACTGTTTTACAACAGTTCACGTTTTGTATCCAATACTTTGAGTGCTGAAGAATCTTTGAATCGGTGTTGTGCTTGCATTTTGTTAAATTTTTCTGTTTATCAAATGTAAAGCCATATTCACTTATAAATTTTGTTGAACAAACAGTAGAAGTACCACTATTTTTAATTTTTTTGTACATATTTTGTTTTTTCATTTTCAGCTGTTATTCCTGCAGGAGTGAATGTTGCTTACATGTGCACACAAATTAAGGCAGCTGTTGATTTAGAACAGAGCAAAACACTGTGGGTTCCTTGCTCGAGCACTTGACCTTTAGATGTTTCTGCTGTTAATCTCATACAAGTAATCACGCAGTTGGTCTCTACATTATAGTTTTTAAGTGTGTTGTAAAAATGGTGTCTGGAATCATAATATGTATACATATATATATATAAAATTGTTATTTAATTGTAGCTACTATTATCATTACTATTATTGTAATTATATTATTTACTTGTATTGTATAATGTAGCCTTATTTTCTTAATTGTTTTATTTGATTTGATATTGGTCTAGTCTCTTACTGCTATCTTTCTCACTCTTAACTGAGCACCATATTTATAAGCTTTACTTAATTTTTAAAATACATTTTATATCATATTGGATTATTATATGAAATTTTTATTAAAATTTGTTATAAGTAATTAAGAAGTTTTTTATTTTTAATACATTCATACATCACTTCCGAAATAAAGAGTGATTCAGTTAGAGGTTACAATTAAAAAATTAAATAATACGCATTGTAGTTTACTTACTTGGTATATTTTTATTTAGACACATTTGTTAGAGATTGAGATTAAACATGAAAAATGATATCCGTCAAATGACCGCCACATACAACCGTACAGACTTCGGCCTTTTTGATGAAATTTTCCATCTATTTCTAGTTCAATTGTTGTGGAATTTGATGGATAACTCTGCGAATCTCATCCTTCAGCTCCAAAATCAAGTTGGGTTTGTTTCTGTAAACCTTCTGCTTCAAGTAACCCCAAAGGAAATAATCAAGTGGTGTGATTTCACATGATCTTGCTGGCCAATGTTAATCAGCGAAACGAGAGATTAAACAGCTAGGAAACTATGTGCAACAACTGCACGGTTTCTTGAGCTGTATGACAAGTGGTCCCGTCTTGTTGAAACCACATGTCGTTCAAATCATTATTACCACCCAATTCTTCCAACTGCTGCCAAAAATAATCGCTTATCATCTCCCGATAACGTTCTCCATTGATTGTAACTGCATCGCCACAGGCATTTTCAAAAAAGTAAGGGCCAATCACGCCGGCAAGCCAAAAGCCATACCAAACAGTTACTTTTTTTAATGCATTTGTTTCATGTGAATAGCATGAGGATTTTCAAGTCCCCAAATGCGGAAGTTGTGCTTATTAACATAGCCATTGAGATGAAAATGACCTTCATCAGAAAAGATGATTTTGTTCACAAAATTGTCATCATTCTCATTATTTTCCAACACCCAGTTAACAAATTCATGCCTCTGTCGATGATCTCCCAGTTTAATTCTTGAGTCAATTGGATCTTGTATGCATGCAAATGCAGATCTTTAGTCAAAAAGTGCTGCGTTGAACTGTAGGAAAGGTCTAATTGCTGGGTACAGCGACGAATTGAGGTTGACGGATTTTCTCGAACACTTGCGCTTGTTGCGGCGATATTTGCCACTGATCGGCCACTTTGAGAGCTTATTGGTCTTTGAACTTATAGCACTGAACCCATTACATTAAATTTATCAATCAGTTTTTTAATCGCCGCACTTGATGGGTGGTTATGATTACCGAAATCATTTCGAAAAAGGTTTCAACCAATTAAAACACGTTCTTCAATCGAATAACGCTCCATAACAACATTTAATTATAAAACAACAGCTGTTTATCTTGCATATGAGAACAGTGCTGCCAACTTAAAATTGTAACCTCTAATTGAATCACCCTTTATTTTTTTATTTTATTCAAAAACATTTCTAAAAGAACTGAACAATGACATTTACCTGAATGTTTTCTGTTTGCGGATGATATGTGAATTGTGCAAGATAGTGAGGATCTTCAAAGATCGGTGTATATTTTGGATGAATTATGCAAGAAATATAATTTCAAAGTTTCTGTAAAACTATCAAAGGTAACGGCATTTACTGGTAAATATTCCACCAGGTCTTAAATTGTGGTAGATGATGTGGTTTTGGAACAAGTATCACAATGCTTTCATTTAGGTTGTGACATTGGATTTGATCAAGATTTGGTTATAGAGAAGAAAGTTGGCAAATTTCAAGCAGTGTTTAAAAGTATTTGTAGAATGCTAGGCAGGAGAAGAAGGAAAGAAAATAAAATTTATAAGGTGATGGCTGCCCCAGTCCTACTCTATGAAAGTGAGTCATGGATTAGTACAAAATCACAAGAGAATAGAGTACAGGTGGCAAGAGAGGAAATTCCTGTGGAGAACAAATGGCTACAATTGTAGAGACCAACAAAGAAATGAGGATATAAAAATTGAACTGGATGTTTACCACCTGAATGGGAAGATTGCAGAGTATCAAAATCGTTGGAGGGGAGGAGAAATGTTGGTAGGCCATGCACGAGGTGGCAATGATTAAGTAGTTTTGTCACTGTCGTGAATCAGAACAGGGGGAAGCCTAATTCTTTACTGTGATGAGAAGATTTCTAAAAATCTATGTGTGTGTGTGTACGCACTCTAATTACTGAAGATTATTCTCATCAACCTTGCACAATACTATAACAACAGTTATATTTCTGTTTATTAAAATTTTATTTTACTGAAAGTGAACTTGTTGGTGTCATTTGTTTACAAGCCATTTTTATTTATCGTGGTATTAACTACTTACTTTGTAGCAACTGCAGTGGGGTAGAGAAATATCAGTAAGGTTCTACTTTGTTTAAATTTTTCAGACCCTGGTCACGAATTGAAACTAGGCCTTCTGCTTTGCAGTTCAATATGATCTAGCAGTGTTCTGAACCACAGTGCCCTAGGGCGAACTTTCAATATCCGTAATGTGTTTTGTCATATTAACAATGAAGTATCGACCTGGCATTGCAATGACAGCAGGAAATTTCTGTTGAAACAAAGAGCTAGTATCGACCACCTTGACTTCGCTCAAAGTGGTCTACTAACACAAATGCCAGATTGTCTGCAAACACAATCATTGTACAACCCCCTGGTATCTGTAACTGCAAAACCTCATAATGCTTTGTTCTTCAGTGCTGGACCAATAATTTAAGCTTGCAGGACACCACTTCATTCTGACTGAAATATACGTGTCCATCAAAGTACCTATAACATTCCTGTCAGAAAGATACTGTTGTATAATGCGCTGGAGATATGGGTTAACTTCCCTTACATGCAGCTCCTTGAAAATCACTCCCCATGTGGTATTATGCTATTGAACTTGTTTTTAACTCTAGCAATATTACCGCTGTGATATCTCATGTTTTACAATTTCACTGAGATCTCCCTTCCAAAATGCACCAACCCATCCGGGGTAGGAACATGAATCATGTTCTTATTTATATGATTAGAAACCGTGCTACTATTGTGCAAGAGAATTTATTAGTACTTGTAATTTGTAACTAGTAAAATTTCACTACCTAATATTATTAGTTTTATTGTGCAAGAGACCCCCTTGGGACAAAATACCACTTTATTAATAAACTTGATTTATCTAAAATAATGATTACAATGAATACTAATCTTCTGAAAACTTCAAGCCTGGACACAGAAAATTCAAAGAAGGTATTAGAAGATTAATTACACCACAGATAAAAAAAACAGAATTTTATTATATACATTAATGCGCATAGATACCAACTTAACCTAAAAGAAATTGTTTATATACAAATTATTTACAATTTTCAGTTTAAAAATAATGCATATTTGTATTTCTTATTTTAACTGAACTGATTTAGATTATAATAAATGTACATATCTACAAATTCAATGAAACTCTGTATTGTAATTTGGGCTAAGTAATGTGAAGATGTAAGTTCAATATAAAAATTAATATGGACAGTATGGAAGATTGTAATAAGTAAATGTGATTGGTATAAATTTATTTTAAATATTTTTTTACTTTTATTTTCTTTAGTCAGTGATAAGTTACTCAAAATAATTGACTTAATATGTTAATTTTAAATATTGTTAAAAATTACACTGAGTGGCTAAATTAGCAATACATTTAATTACTGAGGCAGAGATCACAGCTTAATTCATCTCCTGTACTCGATTCATTGTAAGAAAGATATGTCGATTGAACAAATAATGATGGCACTGAGCATGCGCATTATTTAAAAATGTGTACACGCTGATTAAAAAGTAACAATAAAATCATTTCAAAAGTATTTAAATACAAAATACCTTTAAAAGTATTTTTGTAAGTGAAACTGTAGACCTACACATGTATCATGATTGATGTTTTAAGTACCAATCAATAAATTTATAAAAATGTTAGGCCTATACTTTATTTCCATTCTTTTTCATAAATAAATGCGGTTATAAGTTGTACGTATTACCTCTGATCTGTATGATGAAACAAGAGAACTTTAAAAGTAAACATTTTTATTTTAATGATTAGTCATCTAATGTTAGTTTAGTCACTCGTTATTTCACAATTGAATTTGACGATGACTAATTCGAACCCATAAATCTCTCTCCACGTTTTTGCAAAGAACATGTCATTGTTACATGCTATCAGTTCGCTTTTGACATCGTATTGTCTTGCATCGTTCTTACGTTCATTATAATTTATTTTGAATTAGGAATTTAGTGTTATAGCATATTTTGTTTTTTCCATTTTCATTTAATTCTGTATATGGTTAAAAGCTTGTATCAGTTATCATTGTGATGTTTTCATTAAAAGTGTTGAATTTTTCTGAGTCACCGCTTTAGCAGCTGATTCGGTAACTGATGTTTGTTTACTCAACATATCTTTATTACGATGAAGCGAGTATACAGTCTGAAAATTTCATACTCTTCTTTATTACAACTAATGACCCAAAGGTTGAGGTGATTGTAAATAACAGAAAATGAAACAAAATACATTAAAAAGACAAAATATAAATTAATGTATTGTCGCTGATTCCCCTACCAACATAGCGCCTGCAGACAGTCCCACTACCTGCCTGATGCGCAGAGCATACAGCGCCTCCCGTCCACCTTGAAGTGGACTCGCCAGAGGGTGATTTGAGCGAGCCCTTGGCCTGCGAGAGTCACTCTTCAATCAACTCTCAACCGGAGAAGAAGATGAGCCCAGCCGAGACTAGATGCACCATCCCTGGTCTATGCTACTGTTGGCGGACGCTACATTCCCATACCGGTCAGCCTTCACCGACCCGGAGAGAACCGCCTCAGCCGCGCTATCGGCAGATGGCCTTCACCGACCCAACACTGCGGGGCTCTGGGGGCCATCACTGTCATGCTGCACTGGAGACCTAACTGCTGCTGAGGGAAGGCTAGGCCTAAACCCGGAAGCCAAGCCATCACTCTTCGGGCTCCACTTCCACCATGCCGGCTCGCCGCTTCCGACCACCAACAACAGCCCTTTTCAGGGCTACCAATTTTTCAAAAAAGGTTTTGCCACACGTCATCGGCTCGGTCAGCGACAGTAAATTATAAATTTGTCTGTATTATAAAAAAAACCAAAATG
This sequence comes from Catonia carolina, assembly GCA_035578175.1. NCBI lineage: Eukaryota > Metazoa > Arthropoda > Insecta > Hemiptera > Achilidae > Catonia > Catonia carolina. The sequence goes on from JAQMRL010000001.1 coordinate 188,761,500, forward strand.
ACTTCCATTCCAGCCATTTTTTGTATTGTATTTCTCAAACCATGGAAGTCAGAAATTCTAAAAATAGGTAAGTTGATGGGAAAACCTGTATTTATATTTTATCTTTATTTTTTGAATCACAACTATTTAAAAAAATAAAATGATAAAACTTTTGTTATGCGCAAAAGTAAACCAAACTTAAATTAAAATTAAATTTTGAAGTAGGCTATAGCCTAAGTAGGCTCATAGCATTATTTTAGTGTTCCTGTCACTGATGAGATTTTATATTTTACAGAAAGATTTTTGTGGATATCAGTACTGACCATAAATATTATTTAAACTTACTTTACTTAACTACAAAATTACTTATTGCTAATGTAAACTATTATTCTTTAAAAACTGGAATTTCTGATTTTTAAGTTAGGTACTAATAATGACATGAAAAATGTTAAGTTACATTCATTATGTTCTTAGTAATATTTCTTATATTTGATGTTATAATTCTTTCATCTATGCTTAATTATAGTACAAAATTTACTTCCTGTTTTCTGGAGTTCAGGGAAGACTGAATCTCTGAGTAACAAAAGAAAGTTTTCATACAATTAGCAACTATTGTTATCTTTTTGTAGTTAAAATATATGATGCTGAAATGACAATTATATATCAAAGATTAAGTTGAGATCTTGCTGAAAAATTAGGTTGTTTAACACATTCAATGCTGAGCAATCATGAGGTATCTCTCCCGTCGGGTTGATTACTCCTGCAGTGTGTTCTGCGCTTGCTTTATGTAGGACCTACAAATTATGTTACTAACGTTTTTATAGATTTATTTTATTTGCGACCTATACATGGATTTATATCTGTTAATAACATGAAAGCAAACAATTCAAAGTTTTTCAGGTTTCTTTTCACCTGTTATAATAAATGTACTTCTCATTTGAATTTTTCCACTTACCTTTACGATTTACACGTAATTTCTTATGTAATTTTAAACTGCAAATAATATACTTTTAAAGTAAATCTGAAAGTAGAAGCTATTTTGAATCGATACCTGCAAAGACACTAAATTCACGGCTTCAATTGTTCCCTAAAAACCCATTAAAAATACTGAATGAGTATACTGTACGACGGTAGAAGATCGTATGACGAAAATTCAAAAACGAATTGCGCGGTTACAAAGATAAAACCTTTCTGAGGGCTGTATAATAACAACAAACTGATATCCGACAGGCGGTGTCCCTTCGGAATTATTTAGAATGATAATAAAACAGAACCCGCTAGGTGAGATGGCAGCCTGACGGTAACACCTGCCCATGAACCGCTAAGTGAGTCTCTAGCACTGAAAGTGTTAAAATGTCTTTAAAGGTATATCTAACAAATCACAATACTTGAAAACTAATTTGGAAGCAAAAGTAAGATACTGTACTTGAAAGTTAAATCACAAAAATATGAATTGATGAATAAGATGATAAGCATTGATTACCTGTTCTAAAATATTTCAGAAATATATTTCTGAATTGAAAACTGCTTAAATTAATTTTATGTACAAAAACTCAATGTAAGTATATTTACAAAATAAATGAAAACAATAAATATAAATATTATATTCACTACAACAATAAATGCTCACACAATCACAGTTTGTCTCTCAACCACTTAATAAATAAATAAATAAATAATGAAGCAATTGTACTTAAAAAGTTGTTTTGGGAATATTTAGTTGTATCAATAGAAAATTAAGCAACGATTTTGGCTTTAGAATATTCTGTTTAATGGCGTAATGAAATGAATTAAAATTATTATTCTATCCACGGGTGGTTACATGTCAAAGTTAATAAGGCTGTTCCTCGATTTTAATCCTAGACCATATAAAAAAGAAATCTTGGAATTACGAATAACAGCGCTATGTTAGACACACATGAACTGCATGTGATGGCTTCAAATACACAGGTGACATGATATAGTGTGTTTTTGGAGTACTATTTAGAGAAAATGCATACAAGGTGAAATTTAGAAGTCGATAATCAACTAGGCAATTTAAAACACAGATAAATGCAATATTACTAAATGGGACATGTAAGTCCTGATGGGCAAGAAAAGGAATGGACTAATTGGAAGTCAGTGATGTCTATTGTGAAAGTCTTTTCTATTGAATTTATTTTGGGGTATTCAGAAGAATATGTACAATTAGGCCTATATACTACCATTCTGTTCTAAAAGTAAAGCATTAAATGATGTGATAATGGTTATTACAATAATAAAACCTAGTTATGACAATAAAACTTAATGATTTATAACATAAAGTACTCTGAACAAGAACAAATACATTATGTCATTGAAATATATATTTCTAATCACCAGAATACGGTAACTTACCAATGTTTAAACATTGGTAAGTGTTTTATGTTACCATATTCTGGTGAAATAAAAAAAAATAAAAAAAATTCTGGTGAAATACGGTAACTTACCAATGTTTAAACATTGGTAAGTGTTTTATGTTACCGTATTCTAGTGGTTAGAAATATATATTTCAATTTTAAATAATACGGCTGTTTAAAAATCCTACATAGGATGTTTGATAAAATAAATGTCATTATATATTTGTCCATATGTCATAACAGTTTCAAAATCGTCATCTTACTTAATCATTAAAAATAATTTAAATTTTATTTATAATATAAATGTATCCTCCAATGCTTTTAAAATACAGTCACTTTTATTTTTCTATATATTATTTTAACGAATTTGCTTGTTTGTCTTAAGAACAAAATTATTTGGTATTAAAAAATAAAATTTTATAAAACAAAATTGTTGAGAATTGCAATGAAAATATTCCACAATTTTTTATCTATTGTTTTACAGTTACTTATTTCTACATGCAGAATCAGATCCACAAAAATTAATTACACAAAATAAAAATGGATTAAATTTGTTTAACACTATACTCATTTGGTTTTTCAAGATTTTTCAAATCTTAAAATTTACTTATTACTAGCTTTCTGGGTATTTCTCTTTGGATACAGAACGAGGGCTGCGAGAAGTAAGTCTAAGTTCACTGGGAAGATCATAACAACGACAAACACAACATGATGGAAATTTAAACCAGTCGGAAAATATTCCTCTACAGTCATTGCTGGGATCGTATGCGAGAAGCCGATGTAATCTATATTGCTGCTCACACCGACAACCTTGTCTGCAAAACATCTGCTTATTTTCAAACCTGAAATGAATATAAATATTCTAGCATAAACAAATGTTTGTTTCTTAATTTCATTAGAAAAGATCACTGTAATTCATATAAAAAATGTACTTTTTCATGTTGATGAATACAAAACAATGACAAATAGGGAAATCTTTATTACCCCAAAAACTTTTTTTATAATCTTCAATATTGTTCCACTTAGTACAGTTACTTGAGTCAAGAGTTTGCCTTTGTTGACAACGAGGCGTAAAGGGGGAAAAGCATCAGCGCGCATGTGCAACTGCTTTAATTTCAGTATAACAAACACAACTTATACTATACCCAGAGCATATATAGTATATCGCGGAACTTTTGTAGCTTAATTGTACTAATATAACCTGTTTGTTAACGTAAACAGAAATGTTAGTCTCTCGAAAACATGGGCAGACTATTCACAGTGCTGAGCAAAATCTAATATGTAGTGTAATAATGCTGTGAAATTGAAGCTAAACAAAAATGCCTTTCCCTGACTACTGTGATGTTTCTCTTTCCACAATTTGAAAAATAAAGAAGGAAATTAAAGACGTTAAGAAGCTATTCTTCAACAGTATTGTTGATCTGGTAAAAAAAGGAAACTGCTAGGTAGATACCAGTGAGACTGATAGTGAAGATGCCAGTAACAGGATAGTAAAGGAGGCGTTTCATTCATAGAAAACTTTGTTCCAATGGAATAAGGTAATTACAGTAAATCAAACATTTTATCTAGTCATGGAATTAAGCTTTAGGCAAGATTACAGGTCACATTTATTTCTTATAAGGTTTATGAAGAAAACATTTTCTTGAAATAAATCACAGCTTACAAAATGTATGTAAAACCTGCACCGTAGTGAAATGTACGAGTAGTGTCTCACTGTTGAGGTTTTTAGCACTGTCAGATTTTCACTTACCTTCCTCACAGCCCATCCATACGCAAAAGGCAATCTCATGACTTCAGTATCTATATGCTTGTACTAAGTTTAATTTTCAAAAAATGCTATATCTTAAACTTTCACAAGACAGAAAGACCTACTACGGCGTTGCACAAGCAGCAGTGCGTAATAGACTCACTATTTTCAGAAATAACTTCTAGTGCTATGTATAGTACAATACTTTTTTATTTTTTTTACTTTATATAAAGTCACAGCAACATCTTGGCCATTACCATCAACTACTGTGGGTTTTGGCACTGTAACTGTGCGTTTTAATGTGTTAAAATTTTCAGACATTAGCTGGGAATTGAACCCAGGACCTTTTGTTTTGTAGGCTAGCATGCTAATCACCATGCCATGGAGGTGGTTACAACACTTTTATTTATGTGGAAAGGTGTCCATGCATTTTCAATTGAAAATATTGCTCGCAATTTTATTAATGTATTGATATTTAAAAAATTAATACAATAGTTTAAAGGTAAATAAAGATTATTATTTTTAATCCCTAATGTGTACATGTTGCAATCTGTTCAATTTAAGAACAATAAGCCACCCCACTAATTGACTTTTTTTGGGTTAAATTTTTTATAATTAACACGGTTGACCAGTGAATTGAGGATGATATGACTGTATGATGTGTAAATTAGGTGTAGGCATAATCTTGAGTAGATTCTGGCTGAACATTCCTGAGAGAGTATGGTTAATTGAACCACAACATTCAATGTACACCGGTAACCATTATCTAGTTTTACCTCCTTATAAAAATATAATATATGCAATATGCATTAAAAATAAGAAATATTAAGATGAAAGTTTCTGTACAGAAATAAATGTAACATAAAATAACTGTAACACTAAAATAGTATAAACTTTCAAATTTGTAAAATTTATTAACGTAGTCGTTTTAAAATTGTACTTACTTATCATAAAAAGTATAAACAACTTTGAACACTAAATTTACAAAACGAGTTCATGTCAACAAGTGCAAATGAATTATTTTGTAAACATGCAGTTTTGTTAAAAAAAAAAATTATGAAAATTAAGCTAGGTAAGCACTCATCCAGGATCAACAGCTCACTGACTTACACTACAGATGATGAGTCACTGACGAGTAAAGATATGAGTGTAATATCTTGCTGAGAATATAAACTATCTTCAACAAAGATATGGTTGCACCATTAAAGGTTGAATTAACAGGATTGTACTGCTATTAAATTCTGAGATTTTATTAATAATCATTCAAGTTAAAGATGAAAATTTATCTCAAGTGAATTTCATACAAACGAAACAGGTTTTTTTGGTTTGTAGAAGATAACAATGTGAACTTTTCGTTACATCATTATATTTATTAAAATCTTGTGTATATAATTTTTTTAAATATGACTTATTACTTACGTGCAACGTTCCCAGTGAACATACTGTTCAAAAGGGTATAAATTAAGCAATGCAAGAACTTCACCTCGGGTATTATTTGCCCAAAATGGAGCTACTACTTCTTCTTTGACTGGACATGCATTTCTGTAAACAAAGATACAATGCATATAAATTATGAACACAAACTGAAGGTCTTGAAGTGACCTTTGATAAACTCATTATTAGATGAGTTATTTTTATTTTTTATTTTTTTGTTTAACGTCCGACTGTTCTGTAATTACTGATAATGCAGACGGTGAAGGATGAAATGATGTTTTGTAACATATGAAAATATGGTGTGTTTGAATGGAATTCGAACCCAAGCATGATGAGAGGCGAGCTCATTACCAACTACGCCAATGCGGCCAGCTTAGATGAGTTAGAACTCCAGTCAATATGGAATAAAAATCGTGTTCCCAAAAAATTGTATTTTTACTTTCTCTTGCCTATATGAATATATAGGAAGGAAAGTATTGTTTTCATGTCGATTTTTAGAAATTGAGTTTTCACCAGATATTTCAGTTTTCAGACCCCCTGAACCCAAAAAACATGTTTTTAGCGATTGGTCTGTGTATGTTTTTAGGTGTGTGTCTGTGTGTGAACAAAATATCTCAAGAACAGAACATCATATGAAGTTGAAACTTGAGACTTAACTTAGGTACCACTAGAGGACCCGACATAAACATTTTCATCAAAATTGGTAGTAGTTTATTGGTGTAATTTTTCACTGCTTCCAATTTTCTAAAAAAACGGCTCCTACGATTTTTTTTACACTGCCTCATTTACTACATATTTATTTAATTCTTTTTTATGCTCTACAAGATAGGGTAGGCGCCATATCTGCTGAAATTCTTGGGGAGGCTGTTCTCTGGTAGAAAAAATGGTTTTTTTTACCATTGAGGCCTTAATATGCATTTTAGAACAAAAAAGTATATAATAAACGTTATAGAAAATTTAACACTCTACAACTTTTATTAGCATTATTATTTCATATTAGCATATTATTTCATTAGCGGTAATTAGCGATTTTCGGTTTTTTTCATGAAAATCTGTAAAATAATGAATTTTTTATGATTTAGGCCCTACTATGCATTTTAAGACAAAAAAGTATACAATAAAATTTATAGAAAATTAAAAGCTCTACTACTTTTATTTTAAGCATTTTTCTTTACATAGCCTAGTTTAGCGTCAAAGAGTGATTTTCAATATTATTAAGACAAACAAGGTTGGTATCCATTTTGCATCATTCAAGTGTTTTTGTTTATTTCTAATTTTTTATTACTAATGTTAGGTTATATTGTTCATTGTAAATTGTTTATATTGTTCACTGGCAAGAGAAAGTTGTGTGAGTGTTTCACACCAGATTTTTTGTCAACTATACAGGTACATATTCAAAAGAGTACCAACTTACTCTCTTACTATCAAAAACCATACCAATTCCATTTACTAAGTTCATCAATCTGTACTTCCATTGTGTATTGGTCACAGAAAGTTTTGAATGCATTCTCCATGCATTAAAAAAGCAATTTTCATAAATTACAATCATTTATTCATTCAATAGAAAATCAATTTAGTAGCGGTTATACTTTCATTATAGTGCGTGCATGCTCAACCAGCCTATAAAATGGCTGGTTAAAGTGGTGGCTTATTAAAGATCTTAGGCAACTGAAAAAGAATTTTCCCTAGTATCTCTACCAAATTTTAAGGTGTATTACTTTCACTGTAGGATGTAGCCTATAATAATCTTTCAAAGAAACAAAAAAGTACTGTAGGTCAACCTATGTGCATTTGCTGTTTATAAATAACAACATGATAACTACCACATACTGTTTATAACAACAACAAACTGTTTTTTACAAACTATCTTTTTCTCATCTTACAGTTTCAGTATATAAATGTAAGAAGAAGAAGGACGGGATGAACTACCAGATTCAAGAAACGATTGCATCTTTTAAAAAGCAAAACAGCACGTGAAATTCATCCATTCTGTTTAAGCAAGCATCAACTTCAAGTAATGGGGTTTACACTGAACAAAAAATAAATAAATATATGTAATTCATTGTTGAATTTTTGCTATAAGTATTTTTACACTTAAAATTTATAATGGGGGGGGGGGTGTATCAGGTTCATAATAAACATCAATTTAAAAGATAATATAAACTACAAAGCAGTAACAGAAAAATGTAGTATTAATCATTAACTTGAAATAATGCAGGGGGTTATTCTGCACAAGCAAGGTACACAAGAGATGTAACTATAGATCTCTCAAGTTATTACCTTAGAGATTATCTTATTTTCTTAACAATCCTCATAATTTTTAAAGTTACAAATAAATTTGTGTTTCTGTAACACATTCTTGTTCAAGTATACTCACAGAACACAAGGATGCTCATAATTATGCAGATTTAAAAATAATACAAAGAACTATTTGATATCATAGAAGTTACATGTTGTTGTTGTTTAGGTCATCAGCCAAAAGGCTGGTTTGAACCTGTAGAGGTTTTACTAAGTAAAATGAGGAGTGAGGTGGTTTACCATTGCCTTCCTCACTGAGTGGAAAAGTACGCTTATCAGCATGCCGGGCCCTCTGAAAAGCACATTTTCCACTCTGCAAATGACACCTTCACTTCATTCACCACAGGGTCTGGCTGTATAATGAAATTCATTGCTTTCAGAGGAGATATCTCTGATTAGTGTATTTTACACCTCTACCTCTTTTGTTCTTAAATGATATAGTCATTTAATTGGCTGACGTGATAAGAAACATAACTATTTATTTTAGCCCTGCAACGAACAGATTGAAAATAAATAATATGACACTCCACCTGTCTGTTATGGGCGTAGAAGTTATTTATACTGTATTATATAAAATATACACATACACTGCACAAATTTACTTACACTCCTCGTAATTTGTAAAGTGGAGTTTCCTCAGTAGTCTGCTGCTTTTCAAAAAGCTCATGTTTGAATAACTGTGGTGTACTTGAATGTTCAGATTCACTGTGTTTAGTGGTTTGTTCAGACTCAGCGGTTGTTGATTCATAATTAATCTCAGTTGTGAATGGTTCCTCATCACTAAAAGTACTTGAACTGAATTCATTACCGGTTGTTGTAATTAATGGTTCCTGTGATGTGATTGGTGTAGTATTTGTTGTTGTTGTAGTAGTAGAAGGTGTAGTTGTAGATGTGGTTGTAGTTGTACTTGGTGTCGTTGTAGTGGTAGTTGAGGTTGATGTCGTACTTCTTGGTTCATCATGTTTCGGTTGGTAATTTTTTAATATTGAATCATGAAAAGACCATCCTGCTTCACTTTGGTAATCTACATCATTTGATTCTATTTCTGACCTCAGAACTGATATATGTCGTTCATCACCATACATTCTTCTCATCAACCCATGGTTTTCAAACACGAATCGCCTGACAGCCCTCCTGTAAAAAGTTGTAAAAGTTTCACTACAAGCAGAATTACCCAGTACAGTTTAATTGAGAAATAGAAATGAATTTGCTTAAAACTAATACGTTCATATATGCTTCAATGATACAGAGGTAGACCTGGAGAATTATAAACTGCAATGTTGAATGTCCAGGTTCAAATCCCAACCATGTTCTTGAATTACCACGAACAAATCCGCAGTTGCTCTTCTCTAGTAAATAAGTACTTGAGATGGCTTTAAATGTATATAAAAACAATTATAACTGTCCTAAAAAGAATTTGATCTATTATTCAATCAATTAATTTATTTTAAATTCTGAAAGAGTGGGCAGTTATAAAATATGCCAGAGATTTCACTAATCAATTATTACCTAAAATTCTAATTTGAAGGTTAACTTTGGGTACCACTCTTTGGGTTTCATATTGTAGTCTAATATGAAGAAAAGATATTTAAAAACTTAGTTATTCTCTTTACAGTAAATATTTTATGAAAATATGTAAGATAACCTACTGGATACAAAATTGTTTTTTCTAATAATTTAATTACTTAAACCAAATAAAATGAAATAAACAGTGAATATAGACGATTTGGGAATTTTTATTTGTACGATGCATTATGACCTACTTAATAAAAATTGAAATATCTAACCATGGGTATGCAGATCCTGGTATCGTACACCAATTGCGAGTTCTGAAATCACATGGTAGATCAACTCTGCTTTTAGATGATCGGTACGGTTTTGAACAGGTTGTGTAGCCATCATATCCATAAACTGTGGCCGAGACGAAACTAAGAAACAGCTGGAAAAGAAACAAAAAAAATGTATATATATGTATGTTAAATTTTTGTATTTAGGTCAACAGTCGAAAGGCTGTTTTGAACCTCTAGAGGTTCTGCTCAGTAAAACAAGGAGTGAGGTGGTTTAACATTGTCTTCCTCACTGAGTATGAAAATAGCCTATGACCTATGGCCCGAATAACGTTTCGCTGGAATAGTGGATTCCTGGGAGATCCACTGTTTGGTAGTGTTTTAGTTCAGTTTTGGTTGACAGACATTTCTTGTTGTAGATGTTTTGAGTGGTTATCAGAGATTTCTTGAGTGTATTAATTTTTTCTTGCCATATGGGTCTTTCATTGAGACAATTGGTTATAATTTCTCCGAGATATTAAACATTTTCCGCAAGTTCTAGTTGGTGTTCGTTAACCACTACGCAACTTATGCAGAGTGGATCATTTATTATAATAAATGTTTATAATAACAAGATTATAATTAATTATAATAAGAATGTAAATTAATTATATAAAAAAATAACAACTGTAAACTTCCTGTGTAACGAACGGAAACTTCTTTTGGATGAATTGCGCTACGTAATATTTTTCTTTTAAACTGTTTTGACCAGGTCCAACTTAGCTGACATAGAGTATAATCGGTGAAGGACATGTATGATGGAGTGGGCACCAGAGTAAGAACCTGTGTGGGAGTAACAGAAAGTTTTCCAGTGACTGTGGGTCTGCATCAAGGCTCTGCTTTAAGCCCATACCTATTCAACTTGGTTATGGATACACTTACTGAAGGGGTGAGAGAGCAGGCACCCTGGACAATGCTTTTTGCAGATGATATTGTGCTGGTGGGAGAAACCAGGGATATAGTGGAGAGGAAACTGGAAAGTTGGAGAGAGGTATTAGAGGAGGGAGGCCTGAGGATCAGCAGGGAAAAGACTGAATACCTATGGTTTGGAGGTGAGGATAAGAGTGGAGGGGTGAGTTTGCTGAATGAAGTGGTGAGAAGGGTAAAGTGTTTCAAGTACCTTGGTTCATGCCTAACCGAGAGTGGAGGACTGGAGGAGGAAATTAACCATAGAATACAAGCTGGATGGAATAATTGGAGGCGAACGACAGGTGTATTGTGTGACAGAAGGATTGGGACAAAAATGAAGGGAAAGATATATAAGACAGTGATTAGACCGGCATTGTTATATGGTAGTGAAACTTGGCCTATGAAGAAGAGACAGGGAAACAAATTGGAGGTTGCGGAAATGAAGATGTTGAGGTGGATGCAGGGGAAGACTAGGAAGGATAGGATACGGAATGAAGTAATAAGGGAGTCTGTGGGAGTGATAGAAGTGTACAGGAAGGTTTAGGAACGAAGACTGCAGTGGTATGGACATTTGATGCGTAGGGAGGAGGAGTATGTGGGGAGGGTTGTGGATAGATTGGTGGTGGATGGGGTGAGAGGGAGGGGGAGACCCCGGAGAAGATGGAGAGACGCCGTGGCGGACGACCTGAGGGAGAAGGGCCTGAGCGAGGAGGATGTGGTGGATCGGAGAGAGTGGACGAGAAGAATAAGGAACAGCGACCCCTGAGGAAGGGAAAAGCTGAAGAAGAAGAAGAGAGTATAATCGGTTTAATTTTACTTGTATACATTTTTTGAGCCTGGTGTAATCTATAGCGAAGACAATTCATTAGTCAGATATTTTATTATACTCTTGCAACTGACTTCCAAGAAAAATTTATCCTTGAAAAACATTTTTGATCGACTGACAAACTTTTGAGGATACTATTAAGACACAATTTAAGTTAAAAATTAACAAATTTTTTTAACCTCGTTCAAATACATCTAAATAACGTAGATTGTACTGTATGCAGACGGTAAACGAAGTGAATAACGTATTAACAATGATGCCTCCATTATTAACATAGTACAAAACGGTGTAAACAATTTGCATTCTTGACACTTTCACTTAACTGTTCCAATTGTTAGTTTAAAAAAATGATAAAAGAAATGTTACGGAATTTGAAATTACCGATATATTATTTATTCAAGGCGCTGAATAAATCGATGGAAAGAGAGACTGCCTGTCTTATCACTCAGTACAAACAATAGAGATAGGGTCCTAATATCAAAAGAAAAGTCTACTTGTAGTAATAATGAAAAAGAATGGAAAACTCTTTTTTAGGTTGTATCTGAATATCTCCAGTATATTTTAAGATCGTTGTTCTACATAGACTGATATTGATGGATAACTGAATAATACGTTTCGTACAAAGTCTACTAAAACAATTCTCCCCCAAATACATTTTTACTTTCTCTTGCCTACATGAATGTATACGAAAGAAAGTACCTAATTGTTTTCATGTCGATTTTTCAAAATCGAGTTTTCACCGGATATACACGTTTTCAGACCCACTGAACCCCAAAAAACATGTTTTTAGCGATTGGTGTGTGTGTGCGCGCGCGCGCGTGTGTGTGCGTGTGTGTGTGAGTGTGTGTGTGTGCGTGTGTGCGAACAGAATATCTCAAGAACGGAACATCGCACGAACCTGAAACTTGACTATTACAAAAAAACAATAATTACAAAAAAATTGATTATCTTTCTTTAGTTAGATACTACTACCGAACCCGACACAAACATTTTCATCAAAATCAGTCAGCCGGAAGTAGTAGTTTATTCGTGTCATGTTTCACTTTTTTTGTAATTTTTTCAAAAACGGCTCCTAAGATTTTTTTAAATCGCCTTATTTACTATATTTTTTATGCTCTACAAGATAGGGAAGGCACCATGTTTGCTGAAATTCTTGGAGAGGCCGTTTTCTTGTAAAAAATTATTTTTTTAAGATTGCGGCTTTAATATGAATTTTAGCGCAAAAATGTATATAATGAAAGTTGCAGACAATTTAAAATCCTACAATTTTAATTCAAATATTTTTTGTATAACGCTTAGTTTAGCGGTAATTAGCGATTTTCGGTTTTTTCTCATGAAAACGTGTAAAAACCGATTTTTTAAAGATTGCAGCCTTATTATGCATTTTACGACAAAAAAAGTGTAATCAAATTTATAGGAAATAAAAAGATCTACAACTTTTATTCATAGCATTTTTCTCTATAAAGCTTAGTTTAGTGTGAAAGAGTGATTTTCCGTATTTTAAAGCCAAACTGAGGTTGATTTTTATTTTGCGTCTTTCACTCATGATTAAAATAAGGTTATGTGTTCTGAGGTTAATTTTTTGTTTATTTCTAATGTTTTATTACTAATGATAGGTTATAGGCTATTGTTAATTATTTGAATTGGCGAGAGAAAGTTGTATGAATGTTTCACACCAGATTTTTCATTTCATTTTCTTGTCATCCTTCTTAACTTTTATCAAATTTGCTCGTTGTGCGTTAGTAGTATAATATAATGAAAATAAAGTTGTTAAAAAAGAAAAAAGATCTCTAATCCTATTGTATAATAGGTTAAATCAATAATACATTACCGGTACTCGCGAAAATACCAGACTATAATTCTGTCGTACTGAGAAATTTCCCTTTTTACATTTTTACCTTTTTCCCTTTTTTATTTTTTTTTTATCTGTCATAAATATTGACATAAAATGCCAATTAAGGTTGGTAGTTAGTGCAGTCTATTCAACCGACAGTTTTGTGCGAGCCGCTCTGATTAGCCCACCACTCACACTAGTACAGTCAAATAGAAAGTGCTCTTCTTTCTAACCATTATTTAAATTGATTTAATTGTTCTAATCTACAATGTGTGGCTATTAAATAACGAGACAGACGATGTAAAAAAAAGTATTTTAATTTTATACATAATCACTTATTATCACCTTCAATATACACTCCTTCTCTATCCCTACAACGCTCCATGCGAATTTTCCATTGTTGGAAACAGTGCTGAAAGCCCTAACAAAGGTAAATGGTAAAAAAGGGACAAGATTTGAGTCTGTGGAAGCTGTAAAAGAGAAAGCGGCACGTGTCCTGAAGGAGCTGACAAAAGACGACTTCCAGCACTGTTTCCAACACTGGAAAATTCGCATGGAGCGTTTTAGAGATAGAGAAGGAGTGTATATTGAAGATGACAATAAGTGATTATGTATAAAATAAAAATAACATTTTTTACAACGTCATTCTCGTTATTAAATAGCCATACCTCGTAAACTAATATTATAAAGACAAAGCGTATTTTTTTTGTGCAGGCTAATTTCCAAAACTACTGAACGGATTTTCTTGAAATTTTGACATAATTTTGTATTTATATTCACAGCAACATTTTATATTTAAATTTTCAAAAATGGTAACCCTAAGGGCCCTATGAAGATTTTTATAAATATGTATGTGTGTGTGCACATGTGAGTGCGTATTGCTGCTGAAATAGATGAAGGGGTTTGATGACGGCGGGAGACATACGCAGGGGAAATTATCAAAATGTTGTGTGTGTGTGTGTGTGTGTGTGTGTGTGTGTGTGTGTGTGTGTATGTGTGTGTGTGTACGTTGGTGCATACAGTGGTATAACAGCTACACAATTTGTTATATATTTATTTAAAAAAAAATTGATTACACATGTTTCTCGTGCGAAACCGCGCGGGGCATGCTAGTGATTTATATAGCCTAAATATTTACTGATTACTTATTAAATTATTACTTAATTTATATTTATATTATATACTTATTAATTATTAAAAAACTATAGGCAGGACTCGTCGAAAAATAAACTGTATGATGCTTATAAAAGAAAATTCATAAACTTTACGGCAAATTATATATTTTATTTTGTCAAATTCCACAGTTAATGTTACATACCCCACCGTAGTCGCTAATGACCAAGCAGTTGATGAAACTTAAAATAAATAAATTTAAAATATATATATATATACACATTTTTGAAAATTATGCATGGTAAAACAACAATTCTGTTAATGCGCGACACATACGTATTTTTGTTTCTTTATATTAAAAAATAAAGGAATTAACTGAATGTTTTGTTATTAGTAACTGATTTTTATACACTGTAGGCCCTACTACTGGACCCTACGGATTGGTATTAAGTCATCTTTGCGAGTCAGCTGTTTAACAGGTGATTTTCGGAGATGAAGGTTCCTGGTTCAAATCTTAGTAAAAGTAGTTATATTTTATACGGATTTGAATACTAGACATTGGTTACCGGTGTACTTTGATGGTTGGGGTTTAATTAGCCATACTATCTCAGGAATGGTCGGCCTAGGTCTGTATAAGACTACACCTCATTTACACGTCATATTTACCCGTCATCTTCATCTCATTTGTCCAGGAGCTTGCTTATTGTTTTGAATTGAACAGATCGCAACGTACACACATCAGGGATAAAAAAGAGGCATACTGCATTAAAATGGAAAAACATTGTAGCGTTTGTGATAAGATTACTCATCATTCGAACAGCGGTCAACGTATTAAGAGTAGGGCCTAGCTCAAATATTATGTAATGTATGCTAGGATTGTATTTGCTGTCATTGGTAATTACGAGAACTCAATCGATCCGCAGAAGATATAGGACAACACGTGGGAAGAAACAAACATTTTTAAACACAACGAAATGAAAGTAGATGATGATAGCAATTTGACGAGGCGCGTGCTTCCTATTATGGATAGTCCAACTGATTATAAACAGAAGGCCTAAAGACCGACCGATACGGCAACCTTTCCTTGACCTTGATATAGTAGGTCTAGCACACCTTATGATAGCGTCTTCATAAGCCTATTACCAAACAATAGTCAAGTATCGACAACTTACTTTCTCCCAACCTGCATTGTTTATCCTATATTTAAACAAGATTTAGTATATATATTTTTTAATTTACTAGAAATAAAAAATATATCATAATTTTTACGATAAATTTCCCCCAATATTATTTCTAACTACCTCTATATCACAACCGGCCTGTAGTGTAGTAATCAGCGCAAGGTTCAACATCAAGGATCTCAGGTTCGATTCCCGGTCAGGTCTGGCGTTTTTCATCACTCATTTTCATCTATCAACCTTCATTGCATTAAGCTCTAGTGTAGTTTTAAATCTCTCTTGTATTGTGTTACTAAATAAAAGAAGAAAACACCTACCCTAGGACATGACTTTTGGCCGTCGTTGGGTAGGTCAATTTCCTCTACCTCGTACATTAGGAATTGCTGTAAATGCATTACAGCTTTTTAAAAGAATAATGTCATGTACACAACCTGACAACATGAACAGTTGCGCCCCCCCACACATACACGGCCGAGTGTATTTTTCAAAATTAATAAAACTAATAAATAATAAAAGTCTATGGAAATAATATGCCCAAAACGGACAGGTGGAGTGTTATTTTAATTGCACTCTATCTGTTTGGTCCAGGGCTAAAAAAATAGTTCTGTTTCTTATCACACAGTCAGCCACTTATATGACTGAACTATTTAAGAACAGAAGAGGTAGAGGTGTAAAAGACACTAGTCACAGTTATCTCCTCTGAGAGTAATGAATTTCACTATGCAGCCAGACCCTGTGGTGAATGAAGTGAAGTTGTCATTTGCAGGGTGGAAAGTGAGTGCTTTTCGGAGGGCCTGGCATGCTGATAAGCATAGGCCTACTCTTTCAACTCAGTGAGGAAGGCAATGGTAAACCACCTTACTCCTCGTTTTTACTTAGTAAAACCTCTAGAGGTTCAAACCAGCCTTTCGGCTGTTGACCTAAACAACAACATGGAAATAATTGTAAAAACAAATGAAAAAAGTTTTTATTATTATTTTATTATTGTCCGCATTAGCAGAATAATTTCAAAACAGTTCGACGTAAAACAAAACAAAAAAATATCTGTAGTTCAGACCTCTGTGATAAAAATAAACACCCTACAAACGACTATTCTATTACCAAGCCGAAGGTTCCGTGTTTAAACTCCCGGCCAGGGTCTGATCAAACGAAAAATTATTGAACCTTTGAAATTTTGAAATAAAAATAGTCGTTAATAAATAAATAATCTGTCAAATTGTTACGACTTGAGCTTTAAAAACTAACTAAATAAAAAAATTATATGTTTATACACATAAATTTATCAAACATTACCTATACCGTTTTATAATTTTTATCTACCGTTTTATAATTTTTTTTTATTTTATTGTAAATAACATTTTTATGTTAAGAAACCACCAGAAGGTTAGAAAATAAGTTATAACACTTACGATTGATAACCGCTTTCGTGACTTTACCACATCATCAGCTCGTTATAATATTTAAACTTACTATCGGTTTCATAATCATAGACACCCGAGTTTGAACCCTTGCATCTCCAAAACGATGAGTCGGATTTTAACATACTTTACATCAAAATTTAGTTCACTTTATTCTGCGTTGACCTTTTATAATTCTCCTATATTTTTAATATTGTTTGGAAATTGCCATACTGAGGTTGGAAGACAAAAAGACCCGTTTTTTTTTTTTGTTACCGCACGGAATTTCATGCGATAAGAGACGTACAACTCGAGAATTATTTGACCGACAAGTTTGAAATTTTAATACGAAGTAGAGAATTATATTCTTAGAGCGTTTACGAAATTTCCAATTCATATGTTTGCTAAATTTCAATTTATTAACAATATTCTGAACCCTTATCTCGGTAACCGTTCTGACCCTATCTCGGTAACCGTTCAATCGTTCGGCAAGAGCAAATTATACTTTTATTTAGCGTAAAAAAAATAGAACAAATACATTAGTAAAACGAAATATTGATTGGCCAATGTTGTGGTATAATGTTTTAAATTTTGAAAAAAGACTCAGCCGTGAGGGGGTGGACGCTACTATTTATGTTGTCAGGTTGTGTACATAACATCCTGTCGGAATGTCTACCTTAGCAGCGCCCACCCTCCGTATGACCTTCTCTATAAATCAAAATTTTAAAATTTCTACCACAAAATTGGTCAATCAATATTTCATGTTACTAATATATTTGTTCTAATTTGTTTACGCTGAATAAAACGATAGTTTGCTTGTGCCGAACAATTGAGCGGTTACCGAGATAGCAAGAATTCATAATATTGTTAATAAATCGAAATCTAACAAATACACGAATTTGAAATTTCGTACACGCTCTAAGAATATAACTCTCTACTTTGTATTAAAATTTCAAACTTGTCGGTCAAATAATTCTCGAGTTATACGCCTCTAAATGCATGAAATTCCTTGCGGTAGCAAAAAAACACCGGGTCTTTTTGTCTTCCAACCTCAATATGGTAATTTCCAAACAATATTAAAAATGTAGGAAAATTATACGTCAACGCAGAAAAAGAGCTGAATTTTGATGTAAATTATGTCGAAATCCGACTCATCGTTTTGGACATGCAAGGGTTCAAACTCGGGTGTATATAGTTATGAAACCGATAGTAGTAGTCTAAACGTCTTTATCACAAATAAATTAATCTATCAATTTTGATAGATAAATTTATTCATGAATTGTCATGACATACAGAGACGGTTAATATCTCTGAAAAAATATACGTGCAAATTTAAATATTATAACGAGCTGACGATGTGGTAAAGCCACGAAATCGCTTCTCAATCGTAAATGTACTTACTTTTTTTCTATTTTTTTTGGTGGTTTCTAAATCATTTTATTTACTACTAGCTAAAGTACCCGTTCTTTGAACGGTTTTCTTGGT
Organism: Catonia carolina; assembly: GCA_035578175.1. Taxonomy (NCBI): domain Eukaryota; kingdom Metazoa; phylum Arthropoda; class Insecta; order Hemiptera; family Achilidae; genus Catonia; species Catonia carolina. Next base: position 188,779,904 of record JAQMRL010000001.1, read on the forward strand.
GCCATGGACGGTCGGTTGGGGTACCGAGTTCGATCCCTGTCAGGTCTGATATTCTTTAACTATTCATTTTTATCTATCTCCTTTCAACGTCAGCATTATTATTTATCGAAAAAAATAGTTAAACGTAAAATAAAAGCGAGATCTTGGTGTTTTTAAATTATGATATGCAGCGCTTTTTTATTTTCATAATAAATTAAAGGTAAATCACAACAGGAACACCACGATGGTGACCACTTTTAAGAAGACTGATTCATTTTTGACAATGTGACCGAGAAAAGGTGTATAGGGTACTGGTGGAATGGGTAGGTAGGTAACTGACTGAATGAATACGGGTTTTACCGGCACGTAGGCCTGTGTTTATATTGTTCAGTTTATTTTGTATGTTTATATTCTAAAAATATTGGTTTATTTTTTTTAACTGGTAATATCTCCGTATTATGCATGAAAATAAAAAACTTTATATAATAAAACTTATTTGTCGTTAAACGTTTCGTAATTTCGATTATATAACATATTTTGATACATTGACTTTTAACGGAGATATTCGTAGTTTTTTGTTTACCCCTCCCTCTGAACTCCCCCATCCCTTTGTGATATTAAAAAATGTAGGCTATAGCCTATTTTCATTTCGATTATGTCCAGAACCTAGATACGAAAATTCATTAAATTTGGTTCAGCAGTTCTTGCGTGATGCCGTAACATACAGACAGACAAACAGATAAACAGACAAAAATTCAGCTGAACTTATTTTTGCAGTTTACGTGGTACATCTGGCGTAGAAAAAAACTTTGGGGCATTTTGAAAAGTTGTACAGACAAAAATCACAATTTATTTATATAGATAAAATAAATAAATATAATATATTTTATAATATATATTTATCTACGTCTTATAAACTTTGGTATTATCTTAACTTTTGTATATACAGTATGTGGTTAAATTATCTTGAGCTTTCCTGTTTTCTTTCTAGATAGTGTTTAAAAAATTAAATTAAAGCCAGGATTTAAAAAAAACACATTTAAAAGAATTTCAACTTGTAACACCATATCTAATAAAATATAACTGTAGTTTAATTTAATGATTGTTAAAACAATAAAAAAATAGTAATGATAATAGAAAACTACGTGTACGAAAGAGAAGGGTACGTACAGTACAAGCAGTTCTCATGAAGACCAAGAGTACGATAATGTTTAGCGCTGTTGTAAACCCCGTTATGACCTCTAGACCCCTCAACTCGTATTTGTGAGACACATAAACGGTACGGTTGTACTGTACAAATTATCTTGCATAACAATAATAATAATAATAATAATTATTAACATTAATCATTTTATTTTTGTAAATAAAGCGAATATTACTCGATTTATTATTTACTTAGGCCGGTATTACACTATCATAGTTGAATGTCATAGATGTATCATCAAATATTTTAACGAATCTGCGATGGAAAAATATTACGAAACAGTAAGTTGCCCTATTACACTACATAATATATTTTTCATCACATTTCCTGTACAAAATGGATAAACAACAATTTTTTACTTTTGGAGCCTGTTTAAGGGCCTCCGTAATAAAAAACCTGGTGTGAAACACTTACACTCCTTTCGGGTCTCTTCTGTTATTCACCCCCACCCCACCAAAGCATACAAGCATAATTTTTAATATTTTGTTAATATTTCGTATGCAACCTTAAAGTATTTTAACGATAAAAACGGAAAAAATATTTAAAAAAATCCTACATAAAAATCCTATATAGGTAGGGTAAATTGCTTTATCCTCAATATTGTTACTGTGAGTAATAATAAAATATAAACTCATTGAGTACCACGTGATAGGCTATCATTAAATAAATTAATCATTCAATTAATTTAACATAAAATAACCATAATTAAATTAAATATTATCAAATAATTTAGAGATTTCAATAAATAATTTAAGGTGTCACAGTCTCCCCTTTGATTAGGTACTGTGCTGCCGGCTATCAAAGCTTCCGACGTAGCAACAGAGGGAGCCGCCAATAGTTCCGAGAGGGGTGGTAGGCTTATGGCGGCGTACCGACAGAGGCCTTTGTTATCAAGGCTATACCAATAACCGCCCTCTACCACAGCGCTCTCGGAGACTATAAAAAGAGCGCTGCACTCAACAGGGAGATTCAATTCCGATCCAGACAGCATACAAGATGTCCACCATCGGCTCACGGCTACCGGACTCCAGTGAAGACTAATCGACTACCTTGTAAGAGAGAAAATGATGCTTCCGCTCGCTGACCCGTCGTCGTAAGCCTTCGACCGGACCGTCATCGCCCGCTGACGTGAGCGATGCCCACAGCGGTCCCTCCACCGAGCCTTACGCCCACCGGACCCGACGAAGCAGCCATCGACGCACTACTGCGAGGGAAGAAGATGACGTCTCCACTGGACGACGACACGCTGTGTCGCCCAGCCTCTGACCGCCACGACGACTACGACTGACGCTTCTCATCAAGACAACCACCGCTTAAACGGCCCTTTTCAGGGCCACCAAAATGTAAAAATTTCAACTCGCCACTTAATGTCGCCATCCGGTGACAAAGTTAACTTGAAAAAGTAAAGAACCTTAACGTTAACTTGGAAAATATTGATATATGATTTTATAAATATTTCCCCGTTTTATAGCTAAAAATACTTGCATACAAAATGTACAGAAAATGTGAAAAATTATGCTGGGGGGTATTTATCTAGTGGTGTCTAGCTTAAGTTTACAGTTTCAATTTGTACGATGTTCTGTTCTTGAGATAATCTGTTCACACACACACACACACACAGACAAGACTTTGGAAGACGACATGAGAGTGTGCTTGTCAACCATTAGACTAAGAAAGGAACTTATAATGAAAGAGCACCAGGCGCAAATTTCCCGCTAGATATGATTTAACACATGATCTTTTAGATATTTAAAAAAAAATATTTAATGTACGCCTACTGTATAATTTAAATTATAATAGGCCTATTTCATAAACTTGTATCTGGTTTATCTCAGCATTAAAATATATATTTGTGTGTGTGTATTAAAAAGTAGTTTTTCATTGCTTTTCCTTAGTAAACAACTCCGTTTCTAATATTATTTACTAGTCGTGTCTTGATTTATAAAGACGGCAATATAAAAAAGCATATAAATATCGTTAATCACGAAAATAAGTTTATCAAGTGTGCGGTGCCTAAATATGGATTTCAGTTAGTGACCCGCGAGGTAAAGATGGTTGGGAATCGCTGTCTAGACGCTCTCAAAGCAGTTTTTACATTCTGGGATTCTTTGACATAATATAATTAAATTTTTATTATTACCGATTTGAAAAAGTAACTTCATTCGTTAAAGTACAAATTTACCTAGTGTAGTGTTTATTATTTTGTCGTTTACTAGTTTAAATTAAGCTTAAAATGTCTAAAATCGGAGGGAGTAAAGTTCTGCATAGCCAATCTCGGGAGAACATTCCTAATGTAGTTACGTTTAGGACCGAGGAAGCAAATCACGGTGTTTTTATTAAAGATGTTAAGAAAATTATCGAACGCGTTAGTGGAGCAAGTAGTGTATCAAAACGTTCAATTACGCGAATAAAACAAGAATCGAAGTAATATTAGAAGGATCGTCACTGTCTTTTACGACACCCAAAAAACATTCGATACGGGCCAAACCGGTTTCAGGTTTGGATGATTTTGACAGGAGTGTTATCCGACAAAAAATAAATAATTTTTACACAAACGCAGGTGGAAAATGCTTACTAACAATAAATAAATGATTAATAATCAATTAATAATTAAAAATAGTATTAAAGACTATTAATAATAAATTAAAAAATTAAAGTAGCGCTGTTTCAAAACTGTTACCGAAATTTTGTTAGAGTAAAAATATTCTTAGAAATAGCTTTATAAATTATAATTGGGTCTATATTAATATTATTGCATAAATGTACGCTTTATAGAAAACTGTGTCGTGCATTTTGTTTTGAAGTGGGCATTTTTGATACACCTTATAGTATTATAGGCTGAACTCTCTGCAAGCCAGATGAGACGCCTATAGCTATACCTATGCATTTACCGCATCTCTGAGGATAAGTCATCTGTTATTTTAGGCACATTCATTTACAGTCGCCGCTAACAAATTGGTAAATAGACTGTAATGATGACATTATACTGTCACATGTTTCAAAGATAGTAAAATTGAGATTAATATTTTGAATCTACGACAAGACAAAATAAACTAGTTCGTGCTAAAGAGAACTTGAGACTAGCACACCGATGTAGCTGAACTTTGATAACCGTATCTTTTGACTTGAAATAATTAATCTCAAGTATTAGACAAAACCAAACTTTAATATTAATTTATTAGCTAAACCCAGGCGCGTATGATTAACATTATTTTTGACGGCAAGGAAGCTACATAGGACAACTTTATTTTATTAACCAAAATGTTAATAAAGTTCTACCCCTATTTTTCGTATATAATGGCCAATTTTAGACCACGTTAAATGACTTTTAAAGTTTCTGGAAGCTCTATTTGCAGCCCATGTTTTCAGCATTCGTTCACTGTATGTTTTTCTCCTTTCATCTGTTCACCCGATGTTCTGTTTTTTCTCTTAATGAAACCTCTTAAAGTCCGTAATTAGTTCTTCCCCTAATAATAATAATAATAATAATAATAATAATAATAATAATACAATTGTGCTACTTGTATTAATAATATACACTGAATGGTAAAATTCTAAGCAACAATGAACAAAACATTTAATTTCGAAATAAAAAAAAATCATAGTTAATTTTAAGGACAAATAAACACTTAGTACACACTTTTAAGAGTTAAAATTACGTACGAGTAAATAAAAATATAATTGTTCAGTAGCATTCAACTTTCATTTCTTTTATTACCTTATGGCAATTTTCTCCCATAAAAGCGAATTCTAGTACAAGCTCTGCTTTATCTGTTTTTGTGAGAAAGGACTGTGGAAATAAGTGGATTGAGTAGTAACTGTGTGCAGAAGGTAATAGACTTATAAGCATTTAAAAAAATAAGGATGATTCTAGCAACAAATCGTATTCTGCTTTCACTTTAACCGGTTCTGCATTAAAACACCAGTTAACTACGATTTAAGAACTATACAATCCACTTTATTTAACCTACTACTAATTTATTGTCGGTATTACCTATTAATTTTAATAATCAGAAATAATATTTGCCTAATTTTTAGGACATTGAAGTGTCTTATCAAATAGTTTAAAGAAGTCAGGGGAAAGATTCGAGAATATGACAATGAATTGAGAAACTATACCGGAAAGAACTAAACACAAATAACAGATCACGGACTTGTAAGGCTTCTAAAAAAGCAAAAGAAAGAGTGTTGGATGAAAAACAGAAGCAGAAGAATGGTGAGAACGTGGTCGCTCAGAAAAAAGCTTCAGAAATATTTAGTTAGATTATTTAGCATAATCTGTCATAGCCAAAATGACAACAAAACATCTACCAAACTTGAACACATCTTTCAGTCGGTCAATCGCCAGTACTGTACGAAAAGTTAGATCTATTTAAATATAATCTAAACTAAATAAAATATAAACTCTCTATAGTATTATATCTGCCCATAATAGACAGGTGTAGTGTCAAATTATTTACACTCAATCTGTTAGTTGCAGGGCTAAAATAAATAGTTCTGTTTCTTATCACATGGTCAGCCAATTAAATGACTGAATCATTTAAGAACAGAAGAGGTAGAGGTGTAAAAGACACTAATCAGAGTTATCTCCTCTGAAAGTAATGAATTTCATTATACAGCCAGACCCTGTGGTGAATGAAGTGAAAGTGTCATTTGCAGAGTGGAAAATATGTGCTTTTCAGAGGGCCCGGCATGCTGATAAGCATACTTTTCCTCTCAGTGAGGAAGGCAATGGTAAACCACCTCACTCCTCGTTTTACTTAGTAAAACCTCTACAGGTTCAAACCAGCCTTTTGGCTGATGACCTAAACAACAACAACAGTATTAAATATAAATTATATTTTGAGGACAAAGAACAATTTTTTACACACTTACCTCACCAGTTTTAGAATTACTGCTGTGTTGCTATAAATAATAATAAAATATTTTTTTTAATTTTATCCATAAAAGACGTTATATTACAAAAAAAAATAATAATAATTTTGTAAAGAAGTAACGTTATGTATTATAAATTGACTACCTATACTAAAGTTTATACTTTGTATTTCAGAATCAAGGAGATCAATAATATTCATGTAATTATTATTGGAGTAATTATCAGAAAGAAAACCATTTTCTTACAACTCTTTAGTAACTACCAGAATAATTAGTTGTTTAAAATATATAGAATACTAAAATACATGTAGAATAATTATTTCTCTAATTAGCGATTCACGTAAGACTAATCTCCCGTCACTTAATACGGAAGTTACAGTAGGACTAAAATATGTAATAAATAAATAAAAAAATGAAGCGTATACTATTTGACTAACACATAAAATGTGTTTAAATTTTAATCATAGTGTAAAAATTCAGGTGTATATTAGCTACCGAATAAGTCAACAAAAATTTGTTAGTATATAATGTCTTCTTCCCCACATTTTATGTACGAGTATTAAAAGATATTTTTTGTCTCTTATTCAGTTTACATGTATTTTTCTTGCTGTACAAAATGTAATGCCCACTAAATAAATCAATTTGCTGATTTATCGTTTAAAAAATAGGTTAATGAATTTAAAATAATGCATAACACAATCAGTACGCCAGATATAAAATTATTTAAAATACACAATTGTGAGAATATTTAAACATTGTACCCATAGAATAAGAAGAAAGGCCCATTTAAAGAAAAGTGTGTGAAGTTAAAAGAAATGCTTATAATGGCTATTGTTTTTTAACATTTATACAAGGAATAAAATCTTTACAGGATTATATTTTATAACTGAAATACCTGTTATTAGAAAATGTATTCATCACTTAGTTGTTTGTTATTAATCAGATAACATTAATTTTTATAAGATTACAAGCATCTGGTCTTGTAATTACACAAAGTAAACATACAGAAACATGAATATTCATAAACAAGGAATTACATTAAGCCTAGGTTTGTTATATAATAACCTAGTCATGAAATTCCGTTAACATACAGAAGGTAGGCCTAGTAAACTATAAAAAAACCCACGTGTGAATATTTCCAAGTTCATTGGTTTCTTCGTAGTTCAACTCATTATCAGGCCCGTAGCCCTCAGGATTTTGGTTCCAGGGGGCTGAATCTAAAGATTTTTTTGTTGTAGTCTACGTCCGACTGTTATGCACATTAAGGCTTGTAAAGAAGGGTGATAGATGAAAACGACTGATGAAAAACTGCTAGACCTGAGCGAAAATTAAATTCGGGACCTGCGGTATATTAGTTTGGTATAAAATGTGTATTTTCCGTTTTGGAGGGGGGCTGAAGCCTCTGTGTGTCTGCTCATTATTAATTTACAATAGTGTGACAATAATCTAAAGGGAATGTGTGTTCGAGAATTTTCGAGGAGGACCGAGATTTTAAAAATGTTGCCGTAAATAATAGGATTGATCAATAGGGTTCCCAAGAAATAGTTAAAAATAGTATGTACTATTAATGGTTATGTATAATATAGGTAGATTATGTATAGTAGGCCTATAGGCTGCCTATTGTTGTACGACAATTGTGAAAGAGTCGGTTACCTTTTTGGATAATTGGCCTTTTTGTAACACCTTTTATTCAATCCTAATTTGTTTATAGTTTGTTAAGATTTATCCAGAAGCCGTCGGAAGGATTTTGTATTTTTATTATATCAAAAATCTCTGTCCTCTCAAAATCTCCAAAGCTGCAGAAGCGCAGCTGGTTTGTTTAGAGGGTCAGTCTCGATTTGTCTGTGATTCAGTGAGCGAATTGCGTAGTGCGTAACAGTGCGTTAGAGAAGATCAACGTTACTGAGAATTATTGTCTAACGTTTAGTATCATTTGTAAGTAATATTTAGTTTAATTAAGTACGAGTTAATTTTATTTATTTACATTATTTATTGTAATTTACTTGTAGATTTAAGACACTTCATCAATTGTAATTTTTAGTTTGTAATAAATAGCCTACTTGTAATTTTAAACTTTAGTGTGTAAATTATTTATGTTACTCAAATCCCGAAACGGACCTTAGAGATAAGTGTCACAATATTATTAAAATAGTAATATAAAAATCTGGTGTTAAACACTCACATGACTTTCTCTTGCCAACGCAAATAATGAACATTATAACAAACATTAGAAACAAACAAAAAACTATCCTCAAAATCCATAACCTAATTTTAATCATGAGTGAATGATGCACCATGAAAATCAACCTCAGTTTGGCTTAATCATACGAAAAATCACGCTTTCTCGCTAAAGTAGGCTTTGTAGAAAAAAATGCTCTAAATAAAAGTTGTAGATCTTTTAATCTCATATAAATTTTATTATATACACTTTTGTTGCAAAATGCATACTAAGGCTAAGATTTTCATGAAAAAACAGAAAATCACTAATTACCGCGGAACTAAGCGCTATATAAACAAATGTTTGAAGTCAAAGTTGTAGGGTTTTAAATTTTCTACAACTTTTATTATAAACAATTTTGTGCTAAAATGCATATTAAAGCCGCAATCTTAAAAAAAAAACATTTTTTTTTCTTCGAAAGGACAGCCTTCCCAAAAATTTCAGCATACATGGCGCCCCTACCCTATCTTGTAGAGTATCAAAAATGTAGTAAATGAGGCGATTTTTAAAAAAAATCATAGGAGCCGTTTTTGAGAAACTTGCAAAAATTGAAAAATGACACGAATAAACTACTACTTCCGGTTGACCGATTTGATGAAAACGTTCATTTCGGGTCTTCTAATGGTACCTAACTTAAGCTTCAAGTTTCAACTTCGTACGATATTCCGTTCTTGAAATACTTTGTTCACACACACACAGATCAATCGCTAAAAACAAATTTTTTGGGTCCAGGGGGTCTGAAAACGTGTAGATCTGGTGAAAACTCTATTTCGAAAAATCGACATGAAAACAATACTCTCCTACCTATATATTCATATAGGCAAGAAAAATTAAAAATATAAGGCGTTCCAAGATACATTTAAATGTCAATAATATATTACCAAAACTCAGAGTAAAAAAGATGATATGCAATAAAAGATTTGTGAGCGAATACTGATCAACAGGCTTACACGATTTATCGTTTGGTATAAACCTACGCCTACTGTAAAGCGTTCCTCGTTTGAATGGTAAACTAAACGAAATTGTTCGCAAACTAGGACGGATAATGAAATAAATTACTAATACACAAATTAACTTGGTGATCAAAGACTTGTTTCAAAACTGGTCATGCACTTTTAGTTTATCATCGAAGGAAAGACACTGAATAAACATTACGAATTGATTTATGCTTTACATATTCCTTTCTTAAAGTTAACACTTTAGGACTTTTGGCAATTTTTTTCATTTAATGTTCAGGAAAATTCGTTAGGTAATACTACTACAGCTTTTTCCTCGCAGATCAAACGAAAAATGTTTGAGGAGAAAATCCTTGGAGCCTGAGCCCAAAAGGGCCCGGTTTAAAGACAGGATTTTTTTTTCTGCCTTTGAACAGAAGTATTTAGTGAAACGTTAAAAAATGTACAGTAATACGAAATTTAAATTTACCTTTTATATATTCTCTCTCGTTGAGTGAATGGGTTATAAAAATTATTTATTCCAAGGATTTAGCAATTTCTAATGGCCCTTTGTTTTTTGCCCATAACGGGCAGGTGGAGTGTTAAATTAATTGCACTCGATCTGTTAGTTGCAGGGCAACAAAAAGTAGTTTTGATTTATCATATAGTCAGTCAATTATGACTGAACTACTTAAGAACAGAAGAGGAAGAGATGTAAAAAACACTAGTCACAGTTATCTCCTCTGAGAGTAATGAATTTCACCATACAGCCAGACCCTGTGGTGAATGAAGTGAAGGTGTCATTTGCAGGGTAGAAAGTAGGTGCTTTTCAGAAGGCCTTGCTGATAAGCATGCTCTTTTAACTCAGTGAGGAAGACAATAGTAAACCAACACAATAGTCAAACCAGCCTTCGGCTGTTGACCTAAACAACAACAATGCCCCTTTACGCTCATATAATCAGACTCGAGACTTTGAAAGTACTTTATCGTTTTAGTTTCTGCTCCAAAATTGGTGATAATTACTTCATTGAGCAAAATATCCCAAGAATTTAGTGTGATACAATTCTTTTGTGAAACCATTCATGTGCAAATTCAAAAAGCTTAAATCTCCACGGTACTGGTTTTTTATGAAAACATAACATCCAATGTAGTATTAGAACCTATATAGTCTTAAATCGATTAAAATATGTCCTAGTAGCGAAACCTTTTGCAGTAAATGTAGAGTATCTTAAGTTTAGAGTCTCTTCTACAGCAATGCAAATTTAAAAGACAATAAAACCCTTTCAAATCAAAATGTAGGCTACGATTAAAAAAAATAATTACGAATCCCCTCAATAAATGAATTTAAACATAGATATCGTACAATGCTTGATAAACTTTCACCTTAAAATAAACGTGTGCACGTTTTATTAAAAAAGAATCATCCACTGAAAATGCCACAAACGTTTAAATTCATACAAAGAAAGATGTACTGCTGTAGGATAAAACATCATCTCGATAATATATTTTATCAAGTTGACAGCCGTCTCCTTGTTTATAGCTTCATAACCGGTATTTCTTATTTAATTCCAAGTAACTACCATCTGTTACGCAATGTGAGTGTTGTTACGTTTCACCCTTCGATTAAGCTTTATGCTGTCTTATTGCCACAAATTATCACACTGCCCGAGAAATCTATATTACAGAAGGTTTACCCGCGGATAGGATGTAGGTCAAGTACAAAATTACTACTGGAGTTATCAGTTTTAGACGAAATGTACATCTAACAATTTTATAATGTAAAGTACGGTAATGAAAGGACTCCAATCGTATTAACCCTTTCTAACCCAGTGTGACAGAAGTCATATTGGAGTGAAATAACAGACCTCAAAATGTTTGATGTTAGAGACAACTTTGGATTAAAGAATGCTGGGTGCGAAGTGTAATAATTTTTTGTACCCTAGCCAGGATACGAACCTGAGACCTCCGCTTTGCAGTGTAGTATGCTGATCATTGCGCCACGGAGGCAACCATTAATTTCTTTTTAATTTTATTTAAATTTTGGTTTCAGAAGTTTGTTTCATTTACTAAAATAAAGTAACATTTCTTCGAATATGTTGTATGTATGTACAAGTATATTTTTTAAACTGTTACTAAATAGTGATTTTATTCATTTTACCAATATTTTAATTGTAAAATTTTTGAAGTCTTAAATAATATTAAAATCATACTTAGTTTTTTTTACTACAAATCTAAGTATGAGAATATATTTTGTTTAGGAAGCCTGAACATGATTTGACTTATTCTTATTGTTGGGAACTTTCATACCATCAAGTCCTAATGTGACGTACATGTCACACTTTTTTGTCAGGCCAGCAAAAGGGTTAAAGGTCTAAAAGTGATTTTATTACACTTAAATATCAGTAAAATGTATGAACTGCCCATAACAGACAGGTGGAGTGTCAAATTATTTACACCCCATCTGTTAGTTGCAGGGCTAAAATAAATAGTTCTGTTTCTTATCACATGATCAGCCAATTAAATAACTGAATCATATAAGAACAGAAGAGGTAGAGGTGTAAAAGACACTAATCAGAGTTATCTCCTCTGAAAGTAATGAATTTCATTATACAGTCGGACCCTGTGGTGAATGAAGTGAAGGTGTCATTTGCAGAGTGGAAAATATGTGCTTTTCAGAGGGCCTGGCATGCTGATAAGTGTACTTTTCCAATCAGTGAGGAAGGCAATGGTAAACCACCTCACTCCTCGTTTTACTTGGTAAAACCTCTAGAGGTTCAAACCAGCTTTTCGGCTGATGACCTAAACAACAAAATGCATGAAACAATGTAAACATATTCTTTTGTGTACAGTTTAAAAATTTGGGTTTGAAAGGGTTAACTAACCCTAGTAACATCTCAACGAAACGTTTTATGGTATTTTAAAACAAGTTAATTTACGGTCCTTTGGGCCAGCCCAGTCAGCTGGTACAAAGTTACTTCTAATGTTGAATCCACTGCGATCACTGTATGGTGACCACCTTAGAGGCAAACAAACACTGTTGGATGTCTTATTCACACTCCCGCTAGCAAGGAAAATCTGATGTGAAACACTCACACGACTTTCTCTTGCCAATGTCAATAATGAACAATATAACCTAACATTAGTAATAAAACATTAGAAATAAACAAAAAAGCTAACCTCAAAAAACATAACCTTATTTTAATCATGAGCGAATAATGTAAAATGAAAATCAACCTCAGTTTGGCTTAAAAATACGGAAAATCACTCTTCCACGCTTAACTAGGCTCTGTAGAGAAAAATGCTCTAAATACAAGTTGTAGATCCTTAAATTTCCTATACATTTAATTATATACTTTTTTGTCGTAAAATGAATACTAAGGCTAAAATCTTAAAAAATCAATTTTTTTTACAGATTTTCATGAGAATAAAACAGAAAAACACTAATTATCGCTAAACTAAGCGTTATACAAACAAATGTTTAAAATAAAGGTTGTAAGTGTTTTTAATTCTCTACAACTTTTATTATAGACTTTTGCCCTAAAATGCATATTAAGGCCGCAATCTTTAATGCCACGTTTTGTTCACATTCTGAATATGCTGACATAGTTTTTGTTTACGGGTTTTGTAACGGCAATGCTAGAGCAGCTGTGAAAGAATACATTCGTCGATTTCCTACACGAGCTGTTCCTGACTATAGAGTATTTATAAGGACTTTTAATAACCTACGTGAAAATGGTACGTTTCCGAGCACACATATCAATTTTGAACGGCAAGATGAAAAAAACTTAGATGAAATGAAAAGGATCATTCAAGCAGTAGAAAGAAGTCCGGGTACAAGTTTCTGAAGAATTTCTAGGCAGTTGAATACACCGCACACAAGGGTTTGGTGAACGTTACGTAAAAATGGGATGTATCCATTTCATGTCAGAAAAGTACTTAAAAATCAGATTTTATAAAGTTTGTTTTTATTTTTTACTGGACTATTTTACATCACTCTCTTCAGAGTTAAATTCTCTACAAATTTTGTTTAAAATGTTTACTTATTTGTTGCTAATTTAACAAATTTAAACTTAAGAAGTACATGTTTTCCGAGATCTAATTTTGCGTATTTTGTCAGATATCTCAGAAATGACTGTACTTACAGACGTAAGACAGGTTTTACTCGATTTTTCAGCTCATTTTGCATAAAACCTGTTCAATTACCAACCTTAATTAATACCCTAAAAATTTAAGTATGAATTCATTTCACAGGGGGAACTGAATTCAGGTGAAATCTTTCATTAGCCTTAACTCGCTAAAGAAGGTTTTCGGACCCAAGATTATTGGAAACTTTTTTCTTATTTTTAGCTGGATAATCAGTTCCTGAAGTACGATCTGTTCCTCAAGAAACACCCTGTATAATATACCATAAATGCTCTGGATAGTTAGACATTTCGATACTTCGACAACCTCTAAGTTCACAAAGTGCCAAACTATCGAAGTTTTATTGCATTACCTACTTACATGGAATAAAGGACAGAGGGCATTTTGTAATGTGCTCATGCGACTGTGCTACCACTTGGAATAATAAAAATACCACTAAAGGTCTTGTCAAACACAACGCGGACTGAGAAAGCCTAACTTAACGAGGACGGACCAGAACAGTTGTAAAGAAAACGTGAACGAGTCGTGGCGAATTTATGATTTGTTATTTTTTCAACTTTGAAACTTGAATTTATATTGTCTAGCAGTTCCTCAGACGAAGAAGAATTACTTCTTTTGTTCGCTTTGAGTCGGTCTAAACGAAAATTAATTGCAAAAGAGAGGAGGTAGGCGAATTTCACCGACTTTGCAATGAATTGAATTCCTTCGAAGACCGATTTTTCATGTATTTTTGTTTATCCCAACTATAATTTTCATTATTGTTGATACAGGTATTTATGGGTGGCATAAATGAGTTCGTAAGTAACAAAATTATACTGCCTTCAAAGTCACTACCAAGAACAGACACCCTGTACAAGACCAATTTGTTAATGACTTCAACTTTTTGAGTCAATGAATAATGTTAATAATTAAAAAGTCAATGACTAATTATAGATTGATACACTTTCAATATACAGTTATGCTCTCAATCACGTCGACAGTAAAAACGTAAAACTAATTTTTTGTTATAAATACTGTAATAACAAAAAAATAATAAAATGTGTGTTTAATACTACTGGTTTGTTGAAGTTTTTCAGCTATTTCTCTCCATGATTGTGCTTTCTTAACCAAATTTTTGTAATCATTATCTTGCACATTATATAAATGTGGGTGCTCCCTAACAAGTTCAATTAATTTTTCCTTTTCATCGGCCATTTTGTCCGTCGCGGACTCTGTAGAAAATTACAACCTCCCAACTGTCCGCCGCGGAATAGATCGGTTCGCGGCGTAGACCGCTGTCTATTTGACTAGGATGATGCAACAATGTCTAACACAGAGTCCGCGCGGACAAGAGCTGACCGTCCGCGCGGACAGTCCGCGTTCTGTTTGACAAGACCTTAAGGCCGTGGCCAGACAACAAGCAGGTTAGAGTAGGCTAGCAGTTCAAGCAGTGGAGGAGCATTGAGCTGAGAAGGTACTGTGGCCACACCGAAAGCAATTGGCTGCTAACGCACTTCTCATCTGCGTGTCACTTGGTTCAGTCATGCCTCCTGTTTTATCTCGGTTTGCAGTTATTAATTTTAAGTGAAAGTTCCCCTATGTTATTGGAAATTGGATGTCAACGAATGTGGACGCATCCAATAAATCTACGACGTCATGAACGTGATGAATTCCATCATCTGTATAACGAATTATGAAATGACGGAATAAAGTTTTTGGAATATGTGCGCATGTATATCGGGACTTTTGATATACTTTTGGAGAAATTGAAACAAAAGATTCAAAAAATGGATATAAATTATAGAGAATGCATTCAACCAGTGGAAAGACATGTAGTTACTTAAGGTTAGTACAAAAATTCATTTCTATGCTTTTTTAGGTTTGATTAATATTATAAATTATTATATGGTCTAATTCCTTATCGTACTTCCCACGCTATTTTAGAGTTTACTACTGTATTGTACGCATTAATAGTTTTTATTCATAAAAAGATTATAGAATTGCCTTGTAACTTAATAATTTAAAATTTTATTTGCTCACCTTATTTTTTATATAAGCTGCTATCACTTTTATTTAATTAAACCGAAAGCGTTAAGGTGATTTTAATTAAATAAAAGTGATAGCAGCTTATATAAAAAAGAAGGTAAGCAAATAAAATTGTATTTTTGAAATTTAAATTAGTTTCTAACCCACCGGGTTGGTCTAGAGGTAAAGTCGTCGCCATAATCAGCTGTTTAACAGCTGATTTTTAGAGACGAAGGTTCCTGGTTCAAATCCTAGTAAAGGTAGTTACTTTTATACGGATTTGAATGCTAGACAGTGGTTACCGGTGTACTTTGATGGTTGGGGTTCAATTAACCATACTATCTCAGGAATGGTCGACCTGAGTCTGTACAAGACTACACCTCATTTACATCTCATACATATCATCCTCATCTCATTGGGTCATGGGGTTGCTTATTGTTCTGAATTGAACAGATTGCAACGTACACATATTAGGAATTAAAAAAAAAAATAGTTTCTAATAAAGAATCTTTGCATACTTCATTCCACGTAGCATTTTATAATTTTCTGTCCTTGAAATTCTTATGAGAGACATCCCTCAAAATGGCACATTTATATACAGCCGATATTAGTGATTGTGTGTCAAAATCCATGATTGCAAAATTAATGTACCCAATAACAGACGGAAACTGTACTGAGATGTGTGCTCGTGAGCTGGTACAATTAAACTAGTTTGTTTTTGAGCAGGTTAGAGCAGTAAGCAGTACGAGCAGGTACTGCTAACGGTGTGGCCACGCGTATTAACTAAAATTAGTTTGTTCCAACCTGCTCACACGCTCAGTGCTGCTACAACCTGCTTGCGGTGTGGCCGCGGCCTAAGAATAATTAAAAGGGAAACGTTACTTTCGAAAAGGGACTTTTTATCCAGAAAAGTTACCACGATTCAGAGACTAACTATCATACTATTTCGAATGGACTGTACTGCGTTGAATTTATATAGTAGGCCTACTACTTAAATCCGAATAACGAAATAACTTTACATAGGTAATTCGATCCCTATTGAAACTAATCGTTGTATAATATAGTTGAGATTTATCAGCAGTAAAGGGAGTTGAAAAATTACAAAAGTTTAATTATACTTTATGTTATAATTCACGCATGACTTTAATAATCAAAGTCATTAATTAATGTCCAGGAATATTGAGGAAAATTTTATTAAAAATTGTTGTTCATAAGTTTTACCCGGGTATAATAATTATTTATACCCGGGTAAAACTTATGAACAACAATTTTTGATAAAATTTACCTCAATATTCCTGGACATTCGCAAGGCCAATAAGATCAGTACAGTAATGATTAATTACATACACATTATTTACTGAAGTACAAAAAATTTAAATATAATGTAGAATTAGACCTATACGAAAAATATTCAGTAGGAATGCTAGTATTATCAGTAGGCCTAAACACTGTTTTTAAACGATGAGTTATAACATCATGTGAAAATATGTTATAAAAATGCACTAAAATTACAACTGACAATATTAAGGTGGTGCCACAACACTGCGCGTGGTTCGATTTCTGGCTATGGAAAGCATTTATTCCAATTTGTTAATATAAATGTCTTATTCTGAACTAATTTAATTTAATGTCTATTTCTGAACTCTACCATGAAATCGAGCCAATTACTGACATCATGCGGGAGAAACGAATTTCTTTCTTCGGGTATTTACTTAGAATACCGGACAATCGAGTAACTAAACAACTTATAATTAACTCGTGGAAATTCCTTCCAAGGTGGTTGACCGAAGCAACCACCTTGCAAGATATGCAAGGAATTAACATTGCAGAACAAGATCTTTTAGAAAAACTTGAACAACTTAAGTTGCTTAAAGACAAAGACAGAAGATTCGTCGAAAAAACTCGAGCTCCTTCGTCAGTGTTTTTTAAAGATAAAATCAGAAAGATCAGATCCTGAAATATGAAGAATTATTGGGAAAAGCGTAATTGAATCCTAAAACCAAACCAAGAAGGATTTCTAAATTTGATTCAAATGGTCCAATGAGGACGTAAAAGCAAAAATAATAATAATAAAGAAAAAAGTCTTGTTACCTTACGTAGCTGCTTAATATTGCCGAAGGGTTACTGAGTGGAAATAAATACAATTACCTACTATAATATTATCGAAGATTAAAACATGTTTCTGTGGAATGTACGAGGTGTGGCTATTAAATAACGAGACTGACGTTGTAAAAAAAATATTTTTATTTTATACAGAATCACTTATTGTCACCTTCAATATACACTCCTTCTCTATCCCTACAACGCTCCATGCGAATTTTCCATTGTTGGAAACAGTGCTGGAAGACATCTTCAGTCAGCTCCTTCAGGACACGTGCCGCTCGAAAATGTTTGAAATGAAGCTCGCAAAAATGTTTGTACTGACACCTTGTACGCGATTGAAAATGATACAAATTTTTTGGAAACGATAATAACATTTGATGAAACGTGGTTTTTTACTGATGATCCGGAAACGAAGCGCCAATCCATGCACTGGAAGAGCCGAACTTCACCGAGAGCCAAAAAAGCTCGAATGAGCAGTCAAAATTTAAAGAAATGATGATTGTTTTTTTTTATATCCATGAGATTGTGTACCTTCACTGGGTTCCTAAAGGTCAAACAATTAATCAATATTACTACCTTGAGGTACTTTCCAAAGTACGTCAAAGAGTAAGGAAAAACGCCCCGAAATGTGGAAGAGCAAATCATAGGTTCTCCACCAAGACAATGCGCCAGCTCATTTCGCGTTATCTGTCAAGAGTTCCTAGCCAAGTACAGCATCTCAGTGCTAGAAAATCCCCCTTATTCACCAGATCTAGCACCATGTGACTTCTACCTGTTCCCTAAGGTGAAATCTGGATTAAAAGGGACAAGATTTGATTCTTTGGAAGCTGTAAAAGAGAAAGCGGCACGTGTCCGGAAGGAGCTGACAGAAGATGACTTCCAGCACTGTTTCTAACGATGGAAAATTTACATGGAGCGTTGTAGGGATAAAGAAGGAGTGTATATTGAAGGTGACAATAAGTGATTATGTATAAAATAAAAATAAATTTTTTTACGTCAGTCTCGTTATTTAATAGCCACACCTCGTATACATGACTCACATTACGCAAAAGTGCGATTTGCCTATTTTCAAGGGACTTAAATAAAATTATTATATTAGGTTAATAACATTCCACAAACACTGTTAAAATACTATTTATCCTACTCGATGAGGGAATGCCACAGCAATTGAATCTACGCAAAACGATTTAGGAACAGAAAACATCTTTGATACCAGCCAACTGAGTGAAGACATACAATACTTACTATCGGTTTCATAATCATAAACACCCGAGTTTGAACCCTTGCATCTCCAAAACTATGAGAAGGATTTCAACATACTTTACATCAAAATTTAGCTCATTTTATTATGCGTTGACCCTTAATAATCCTATATTTTCAATGTTGTTTAAAATTTGCCATATCGAGATTGGAACACAAAAAGACCCGGTTTTTTTGATACCGCAACAAATTTCATGAGTTTAGAGGCGTGAAACTCGATAAATATTTGACCAAAAAGTTTGAAACTTTAACACAACATAGACATTATATTCTTACAGCGTGTACGAAATTTCAAATTTATATGTTATTTAAATTTTGATTTTTTAACAATATTCTGAACCCTTGCTATCTCGGTAACCACTTGATCGTTCGGCACGGCCAAACTATCGTTTTATTCAGCGTAAAAAACTTAGTACAGATATGTTAATAATATGAAATATCGATTGGCCAATGTTGTAGAATTTTTAAAAATAGATGGGTAATGCGGGGGGTGGGCGCTACTATCCATTTTGCTTGAATCTGACTGTCTACCTGAATTGATAATGCAGTCTGTCAATTCAGGTAGACAGTCCGACAAGATGTCACGTACACAAACTAGCAACATGGATAGTAACAGCCGCCCCCCGCATTACCCATCTATTTTTCAAAATTCTAAAAACTCCACGGCAATATTGACCAATCGATATTTCATATTATTAACATATCTGTACTAAGTTTTTTACGCTGTATAAAACGATAGTTAGCCCGTGCCGAACGGTTGAGCGGTTACCGAGATAGCAAGGGTTCAGAGTAAAATAAATAAAACAAAATTTAAGTCATTTATGAATTTGAAATTTTGTACATGCCGTAAAAATATAATTGTCTATGCTGTGTTAAAATTTCAAACTTTTCGGTCAAATACTTATCGAGTTACACGCCTCTAAAAGCATGAAATTTGTTGCAGTATCAAAAAACTGGGTCTTTTTGTCTTCCAACCTCGATATGGCAGTTTTTAAACAACATTAAAAATATAGGACTATTGTATGTAATCGCAGAATAAAATGAGCTAAATTTTGATGTAAAGTATACTGAAATCCGACTCATAGTTTCGAAAAAGCAAGGGTTCAAACTCGGGTGTTTATGATTATGAAACCGATAGTAGTTAAGATTGTCTTTAAGAAATAGACAATCAAACGTTAAGTCTGCCTATCTATTAACGCTCGAGTGACGCAAAAGGCGCCTAAGATTAGGTACATTAAATACTCGCTATAACTGTAAATATATTTAGAAAAATCTTTATAAACTACCTAATAATTTTATTCATTATTAGACACAATGACAAGTTTAGCAACACAATGAAAAAATATTCGCGAATTAATTTTGTCATGTTTTACCGTAATTCGTAATTTTCACTATAAAGTAAATAAAATAAATAAAATTACTTAGGTGCTTTAAAAGCGTTGAAGAAAGGACAAAAATATTTCAAAATGTTAACTGAACTCATTGGTAGGCAGAATACGTTTGACTGGTTCCAGTAAGATAAATTTGTAGCTACAAAAACTTACAGAATTAAAGTCTCTTAAACAAATTTAAATAAATTTACAAACAACTATTTGGATAGTACCGTACCTATAATAACAACAGCAATGCAGGCCTGCCGAATCAGGCATAACAATACTTTCTTCGTTCAAGTAGAAACGAATGACATAGGTAGTTAATATTACGGGAAATACTAATAAGGTAAATTTTCGTTAAAAACATAGTTGCAATACAATACAAAAAAATCTGGTGCGAAACTCTCACACGACTTGCCAATGCAAATAATGAACAATATAACCTAACATTAGTAATAAAACATTAGAAACAAACAAAAAACTAACCTCAAAAAACATAACCTTATTTTAATCATGAGTGAAAGATGCAAAATGAAAATCAATCTCAGTTTGGCTTAAAGTACGGTAAATAACTCTTTCACGCTAAAGTAGGCCCTGTAGAGAAAAATGCTCTAACTAAAAGTTGTAGATCTTTTAATGATACACTTTTGTCGTAAAATGGCTAAGGCTAAAATCTTAAAAACAGATTAAACTACTACTTCTGGTTGACCGATTTTGATGAAAATATTCGTGCCAGGTTCTCTAGTAATACCTTACTTGAGTTTCAAGTTTCAACTTCGTACGATGAGATATTCTGTTGACACACACACACACACACAGACCAATCACTAAAAACATGGTTTTCGGGAATCCGAAAACGTGTTAGATCCGATGAAAACTCGATTTCGGAAAATCGACATGAAAACAATACTTTCCATCCTATATAATGACATAGGCAAGAGAAAGTACAAAAATTGACAAACTATATTATTTCTTAGCAAACATAAAAAATAATACGCATGAATTTCTCTACACAATACGAGCAAACTAGAAGAGAAAGGCATAAAAAAATCTAAAAGACTAGCTCGGTTTCTCAAATCTCTGTCGTAATCAGACCCTCCTCTATAGATTTTAGCCTCCAAAATTTTAACACGTTTAAATCGATGTAGTTACTGTTTTACATACATCATGGTCACTAATAAGCAAGCAATTGACCTGACACTAAATAAAATATGAAAAAAAATACATTGCTAAACTAAGAAAAGTTTAAAATTAATTCACACACACTACTACTTTTGGGAGTAGTGTGTGATCAAACCGATTTGTATTAAGCGAAAAATAAAAATAAATTTTCAGTATAAAACTATTTCATTTTTCAAAACAAAATAGAAAATTACAAGAAACAAATTATTTTTATTCACAATACTACTACTACTACTACTACTTCAAATGTTCACTCCTATACTATATACTGCATTATTACTAGCTACTGTTTGTACAAATTTAGTTAATTCAATGGAACAAAATTTACAAACGGCTGATTACTCTAAAAAGCCACAGATTAAAACAAAAAAATTGTATTACTTACAAATTAGTATTATTTCAATTGAAAATTTTAATCACAACAAACAAAACACAGAGCCCTAACGGTTCTCATTAAATTTTAGGTCTTAAGTCTTTTTTAAATAATATAAACAATGAATTAAACAATTAAACAGTGATATCAACAATAATTAAACAATGATATTAAAGATTTGATCGGTCTTCTTTATAAATTTAGTAAACGTCAAGTGTATAGTACAAAAAAAGATAAAGTAAAAACAATAATACATGGATGTTAACGATCTGTAAACATACTTAATAATTTAATTTGAATGTAGTTATCAAAATTGATCCTGGTTAAGTTGCAACAGTATTATTAATGTCTGACGCTGCACAGACAATATTGTCTTGATCGGAAAACAAGACGGAAAATAGATCAAAAGACTGTTACAAAAATTTCTATTTTTTACAATTTTAAACTCATGTCACATTTTAACTCCGTTGTTCGTGATTGATGACATTCTGAAATTGTAGACCTTAAGAAAATTACTTAGCTTTCACGTTCCTTACAAAATCTATCACTTTTCTCCAAACTATTCAATTTTGTACAAACAGGGGCTGGAATGAAATAGCCTAAACGGAACAGAAACTGGTTGCATAAAGGGTGGTTTAACTATCCATAATATTCATTAACCTACATTTAAATACCATGTAGTAATTTAATTACTCTCTGTAACTTATTAAAATAACACTTTGAAATCTAATATTATTTCTTTTAGTCTTCGTTCTAAAATAACGTTATTCGTTAAGTAAATTATTATAAAAACGTACATTAACGTAGCTTTTACATTAAATATGTAGGTACGATATCTCTCGTGTCAACAAGATTGTTTGATTTACGGACGATTTTGAATTTCATAACCACGGTCCTGTTGGTTCACTTTCCTTTCTCTTCAAGACATTTCTCTTCAAAAGACATTTCTCTTCAGTAACTGTGTAAGTGAATACAAAATTAAACAAACACAAGTGAATAGAAGAAACTGGTTTTTATTGTTTAACGGATTTTTAATTCAAGCCTACCGATTTAGACACCTGCCAAAGAAAACTGCTTCATTTAAGATTTTCCGATGTCAAACAAACGAACTTAAGTTATTCTAAGTTGCAAACTTAATTATGACAATAGATATACTAGGTCCCCACAATGGAAGACAAAAAAATACTGCGATAAGAGTTGATGCCTGTTCAACATGTTTACGTTACGTGATAACCAAAGAATAGTTACGCTCACACGGCTGGTTGCGGTCCCACTCGTGAACAGGGGTCTACCGGTGACCCACTTGATCCAAACAACACTAGTAAACAAACACAGATTACCTAATCTAATGGTATACATTACGGACAACCAAGGATGGAACGCAGATGCAAACTATCATCTAACAACATAGTATATAGTTATTGTACTTACCCAGAAAACTCTCGGCTTCATCGAGTCGCAGCTGGGGATACATGTACGTGTAATGGCACGCACGACATGAGTGAGTGAGGCCGGGTCACTCATCAATGGAGTAACTGGGAACTGGGTCACAGTGGCACAGCGCGCGGCGCGGGAGGGATCGAACCCGTTAGCCGCCCAACCCATCTGTGTCACCCTTCACTTTCTTTCCCCCCTCGCTACTCCTTTCGTATTTGAATAACTTTTCCCTTCTTGATTGACGCAGATATTGCGACAGTCCTGGGTATTAACACAGCAGAGGTTGTCTACCACTGACCCATCAGCAGCCAGCGTCTAGGACTAGGTTCACTTGTAGACGTTGAGCCTCCTCCTTTTGTCTAGGTTAGCCCAGCACTCGCCTTGACCTTACCTCAATCGAGGGTCGCTGCATTAATTGAACTCTTGAGATCGACTGGCGACTTATTAAAGTATATCGATTGTCAACAGAAACGACGATTTAATTGTTTAAACAAATCCAGACCTTACTTTCTTGCTCATAAAGGTCACAATCAATTAATGCAGCGATGCTTCAAAAATCACGATTTAAGGGGGTACACATGTTTAACAATTTAAAAAAAATCTGGTGTGAAACACTCACACAACTTTCTCTTGCCAGTGCAAATAATTAACAATAAACCTAAAATTAGTAATAAAACATTAGAAATAAACAAAAAACTAACCTCAAAAACATAACCTTATTTTAATCATGAGTGAAAGACGCAAAATGAAAATCGAACTCAGTTTGGCTTAAAAATACGGAAAATCACTCTTTCACGCTAAACTAGCTCCGTAGAGAAAAATGTTCTAAATAAAAGTTGCAGATCTTTTAATTTTCTATAAATTCGATTACATACACTTTTATTATAAAATGCATACTAAGGCCGAAATCTTTAAAAAATCGATTTTTCACACGTTTTCGTGAGAAAAAACAGAAAATTGCTAATTACTGCTAAACTAAGCGTTATACAAAAAAATGTTCGAAATAAAAGTTGTAGGTTTTTAAATTCTCTACAACTTATATATATAAATTTTTTCGCTAAATTGCATATTAAAGCCGTAATCTTAAAAAAACTTTGTTTTTACGTGAAAACACCCTCATCAAGAATTTCAGCACACATGACGAAAAAACCTACCCTATCTTGTAGAGAATAAAAAATTTAGTAAACCAGGCGATTTTTAAAAAAATCGTAAGACCAGTTTTTGAGAAAATCACAAAAAAGTGAAAAATTACACGAATAAACTACTACTTCCGATTGACCGATTTTGGTGAAAATGTTCGTGTCGGGTCCGGTAAGGGTATGTAACTTAAGTTTCAAGTTTTAAGTTCGTACGACGTTCCGTTCTTGAGATATTTTGCACACACACACACGCGCGCGCGCGCACGCACACGCACACACACTCACGCACGCACGCGCGCTCACACACACACACACACACACACACACACACACACACACACACACACATACATACAGACCAATCGCTAAAAACATGTTTTTTGGGTTCAGGGGGTCTGAAAACGTGTAGATCCGGTGAAAACTCGATTTCTTAAAATCGACATGAAAACAATACTTTCCTTCCTATATATTCATATAGGCAAGAGAAAGTAAAAATTAATTTTATTTTTATTTTATTTTATTATTCTTAGTAGGTTCTGATTAATTTGGTACCTTTATAAATTGTAGGTGTAGTGTAATTGTAAATCCTTGAAAATTAATAAAGGAAATGATCGTACCCGCCATCTTTTCGGACTTTTAACTTGGTTGTTGCTTACTTTTTGTTTCGTTATTACAGTTCTTTCCCTTACAGATTGAATCGTATGCAAGAATTAGCTGTCATGTTGTGAATGATTTGTTTATAGAAAAGTAACCTATAAGTTAGTGCTGTATTGTTTCCGTTTATAATTGCTTAGTACTTACACGTGTTGCGATATATTTTTTTGAAAAACGGTGGTTTTTCAAAAATTTTTGGTTTTTCCACTTCAGTACCATTTACTCAGAGACTATTATTAAGATATCTCCTTCAATTTTTGGCCAGAGTATCTTTGTAACTTTCTTTATCTGGTATACCAAATAATTTGCCATTATATTCTTAATTTTATGAGCTAGATGAGTAATATTTCAAAATTTGGCCAATTTTAGATAATGCTGAAAAAATATTGTTTGAAAAATTCAAAATTCAAAATAAAGTATTATTGGTATACACTATAAAGCACAATTCAATAAATAAATTGGTTTTCGTTTGAAATCTCTATCTACAGTAGTAACTGAGAAAATGGTACCAGAAGATCACTAAATTAACATGCGTGGAATACAAACGTCTGTACCCCCTTAAGAAACATTCGGGAAATTACAGCATTCAGAAAACCTTTAACAAAAAGGTGAATTAAAAATTAATTTTTAATAACATTAATAAACTTAATCAATAAGATCTGTTCATTGTTACCCATTAAAAGCAAAAGTGTAACTAAAACAAATTTAAGGCGATATTTAAAAATTAATTATCGCCTTCAACTAATTTAATTTCTCGATAATATAAAAATAACTTCTCGGCAATACTTAAGTTTTCATTCATATCTCCATTATAAGTAGATTAAGGAATAAAAGATTTCCTTAGTTCGTAATTTTCTATGTTTTTCTGAATTCTTTTACTATTGAACTATCATGATTTAAAGAACAACAATATTACTAATTTCGATTACAAGCTTTACATATAGGCTATTTGCCACAGCAATCGTTTTCAGTTCGGCATTAAACTAAATCAGAAAGTATTAGCCTACTGTTTAAACTAATTTTGTAGATTTTAGACTTAAGAAAAATGAAAGTCTATGATTCGTCTTCAGTTTAGAGCCCCAACTTATTTCATTGTGGATTATCTACTACAAAGTCCCTTGCCTCTTGTCCCTTGTCTGTGTGCCAACATTTTGTACACACGGTCCCAAATGAAGAAATTTGCTTCCTCACACACAACTTTAATACACTGGACCATGTGTACTAATTTTGTACACAATGAATTGTCTGTTTTTGAGCTTGTGTTTCAGGTTTAAAAATAAAAACAATTTTATAATAAATGAATATAATTGAAAATAATAAATTCATTGTAAAATAATAATAATACATTCATAAGTAACAAGGCAAATAAGCTTGTAAATATTTTGTAACACATTTTTGATTGAACACAGAAATGTCATAATTCAAAACTTCAATAAAAGAAAATATAATAAAATAAATACATTTTTTAGAAAAATACAATTTTATAATAAATGAATATAATAGAAAATAATAAAGTCATTATAAAATAATAATAATAATAATAAATTCATAAGTAACAAGGCAAATAAGCTTGTAAATATTTTGTCTAAACAAAACACATTTTTGATTGAACACAGAAATGTCATAATTCAAAACTTCAACAAAAGAAAATATAATAAAATAAATACATTTTTTAGAAAAATACCACACTATAAAAAAAAGAAAAAATGAATAATACTGAATACTCATAATAATTACTGAATACTTGACAAGGATTATAAAAAACCATCAAAATCTATTACACTTAAAGGAGTTTTGAAACATGCGTTTCAAAGAAGCATTTCAAGCACACAAACTTGCTTTCACATCCTGTACAACTTGTTGTAACTCGGTTCGAATTTTTCATGGCACTATTTTTACCATGTAACTCCGAGATATTCTTATAGCAAACAGTGCATCTTCCTCGTTTCTCTGTTTCAACCAATTTGTGGGCATTTATTGCTGGTGATACTTTTTGTGGAAGCTGTTGTAAGCTTAAAGTGACTTGTTGACGAAATCTTGTGATTTTCATATTTTTCTTAGAAACCTGGTTGTACACATAATGTGCGTTGATTAGAGCTGTATTAAAAAGTAATTCAAAACAAACTTTTCGGTACCATTTTAAACTTTTTCTTAGACATGATGAATAGGAAGATTTCTGATCCGACACGTCAATGAATGTTTTTGCTTCATTGTATTCAAGGATAGTTGTCGGCTTCTTGACAACATGACCATGTTTAGTCCGTACTTCAACTATTGTAGGGGGAGACACAGTGGTTAGAAACAAAACTTCTTTTTTGTCACGCCATTTTCCCACTAGTGTTAGTGTTACTTTGGAGACAACACAACTCTCCTTTTTCTAATTTTGCTTTTATTAAAGCTGTAGGGTTATGTTTCCTTCGACTCCTGAGAGTCCCAATTAAATGTGTTTGACATTTATTTAATTCATTGGCTAAGGAGACACTTGTGTAAAAGTTGTCTGTAACAAGAATTCTACCCTGGTGAAGAAGTGGCTGTATGAGTTCCATTACAACGTTTGTGGCAACCGACTGATCCTTTTCATTTGTTTCTTTACCCCCATAAACTTTAAGGTTATATGTGTAACCCCCTTGAATACAGAGTTTAAAAAGCTTAACGCCGTATTTGTGTTTTTTTTTTTGGCAAATATTGTTTTATTTTCAGTCTACCTCTGAAAGGTACCATACTCTCATCTATGCAAACTCTTTTTAATGGTATCAAAATTTGTTGGAATTTTTCATTCAACTTTTTTACTAGAGCTTCAGTTTTGAATAAACGATCACCTTCTGGGCATTTTTCATTGTCATAAAAGTGGATGGTAGACAGTAACGTTTCAAATCGTGTTCGAGGGATTCCACATTGCGAACTGACCTCATTTTTGTACAAAACATTTGTACTGTAATAATCACGCAATGATGGTTTACTGTCTAGTCCCATCCACATGCAAATACCCAAAAACTTGGTAATTTCTTGTTTATTTGTGTCATAAAAGTTTCCTAGTAATGAATTCTCTGCAATTGGTTCTTCTAAAATAATTTTATTTATTATTTCTTGTTCAGCATAAAGATTTGTTTCATTGACTATCATATCTACAATAGAATCGTCAACAAATAACTTATAAAACTCCACTGGTTCTTTCCCAATCATTTTTTGTATTATTTCATCTTTAATTCCAGTATTTATTGTAAATTGGAAATTGTTCAGATTACCTGTTACACGACTCCAGGTAACTTCATCTGCTTCCTTTTGTCGTTTTCGTTATTAGACGATAAAAGTAAGGTTGAAGGATCTAATAGTTGTAGTTTTTCTGCAACTAACTCAATGAATTTTGCATCGTCGTCTTTGGAAAAACTCATTTTCAACTTCCAGACGCATGCGACAACTGCAGGTGACTGGTTCCCAAAGCAGTCGATGCAGCCGACGCATAAGCCGAACCACTTCTTAACCCTTAAAAGGTCTTTGGTAAGTAGCCTATACTTACCACTGGCAATAAGGTCGATTTTTTTAAAAAATGGGTAACCTATGCAGTTGAACTCTGTCGGCATTTTATGGTTTTGTAGATGTTCTCTGGTAAGTAGGCTATCCACATTTTGATATTAGTGCGCAGCGACCTTTTGCTTCATGAGTTACACGAATGTGGTAAGGATTCATATCAGCGTACGCATCCGTGTTGTTTTATTGTTACTTTTGTACAGTGCTTAGAAAATTGAAGGTTTTTACAGGAAAAATTCATGCTAATACTATAAAGTTGAGATAAGAGTTATTCTACACATTTTTCTGTTATATAGGACTATAAGTTGTTTTAATAAACATTCTTACCACTTAACATTATGTGATTTCCATTAAATAAATGTTCCTTGGTAAGTATACTTACCAGGGCTTAACATTAAAAAAAATAATATTTTACTGTTCCCGCACTAGAAATACATTATTCAAGTCCCCGTAAAACAAAATTTAACATTCTACAACATGTATATTTTCCCCAGTAGTACTGCCCTATAAAGGGTTAAAAAATTTATTTGATGAGTAATGACAAGTAATGCAAGCAGCAGCTGCATATAGTAATCAATCGCACCTTATAATAATAACGAAACCGCATAACAATAATGTAGTAGCCTAAATGCGGCAATTTAAAAAAAAATCGTAGGAGCTGTTTTTGAGAAATCGCAAAAAAGTGAAAAATTACACGAATGAACTACTACTTCCGGTTGACCGATTTTTATGAAAATGTTCGTGTCTGGTCCTCTAGTAGTACCTAACTTAAGTTTCAAGTTTCAACTTTGTACGATGTTTTGTTCACACACAGACCAATCACTAAAAACATGTTTTTTTAAGTTCAGGGGGTCTGAAGAAAATGTGTAGTATATCCGATGAAAACTCGATTTCGCAAAATCGACAAGAAAACAATAATTTCCTTCCTATATATTCATATAGGCAAGAGAAAGTAAAAATATAACTGCTTTAGAATGATGACTGAAACCAGAAACAATAAAATTTGCAACTAATTACCTATTAATTGTACAAAAATTTAATAATTTTATAGGAACTGTAGCAGAAAATAATCACCACTTGGTAAATTAATTGTTAACAGTCAAGGACAGGAGGATAAAAATGTCCTGGTTCATGAGCGTATGCCGGACCAAAACAGTTAGGGTGGGGGGGGGGAAGCCATGGTCGTTCAGGTTTAACATTTTATTGGGCCCTTCAATAAAATGTGACAATGGCTCTAGATACTTCTCAATTTTTATGCCATTTTGTT
This sequence comes from Catonia carolina, assembly GCA_035578175.1. NCBI lineage: Eukaryota > Metazoa > Arthropoda > Insecta > Hemiptera > Achilidae > Catonia > Catonia carolina. The sequence continues at coordinate 188,809,578 of JAQMRL010000001.1, forward strand.
TCGTTATAAACTAAAGATTTTACACCTAATTTTGTTTCATATCAATGGTATGTATTTACAACCATTTAATTTATTTTGCTTGTAGGAGGACAGCTACCCCCCTACCAAATGCTGGGTATGCCTATGCCTTGTTTGCAAACCTTAAGATGTATTCTACCATCAACTTTCTTCTAGTGGCAGGGGAAAGATTAGTGATGGGAAATAAAGCTATTTTTTGATAACCTGTTACTGAAATTAACAGCCTGATCCAATAACCTGTTATTAAAATAACACTGTTATTGTCCAGTCTACAATACATTGTAGTAATAGGTGATAGCACGATGCATGCGGAAAAGAAGTCAACTAAATTACTCACTGACCCACCGGGTTGGTCAAAAAGTAAAGTCGTCGCCAAAATCAGCTGATTTTTGGAGACGAAGGTTCTTGGTTCAAATCCTAGTAGAGGTAGTTACTTTTATACGGATTTGAGTGCTAGACAGTAGTTACCGGTGTACTTTAATAGTTGGGGTTCAATTAACCATACTCTCTCAGGAATGGTCGGCCTGAGTCTGTACAAGACTAAACCTCATTTACATGTCATACATATCATTCTCATCTCATTAGGTCATGGGGTTGCTCATTGTTCTGAATTGAACAGACTGCAACGTACACATATTAGGGATTAAAAAAAAATTACTCACTAACAGAAAGATTTTTTGGGACAGACAATGGTAGTCAAAATAAACCATCCGGCATCAACATCATGACTCGCTGGACAGTTTGTTTTGAGTATTGATTTGCTTTAATCCTGCCGACACTTTTATGCATGCATGGCTGCTGACTTCTTGGCTCGGTGTACAATGTAAAGTAACTATAGTGCCTTGCTGTGTGTCTGAAAGATTCAGCACAACTGGCCACCCTTGTTTTTGCGAAAAATTGTGTTTGGTTTGCCGCTTATAGTTGATTACATGAAATAGCGCTGCTAGCCTAAACTCTGTGTCCGTGAAAGATTCAGTGAGATTTGCCATCTTGGGTTTTTATTATTAACAGTATTATAACGTAGTTAAACATAAAAATCTGGTGTGAAACACTCACACAACTTTCTCTTGCCAGTGCAAATAATTTAAACAATATAACCTAACATTAGTAATGAACCATTAGAAATAAACAAAAAACTAACCTCAAAAAACATAACCTTATTTTAATCATGAGTGAATGACGCAAAATGAAAATCGAACTCAATTTGGCTTAAAAAAAACGGAAAATCACACTTTCACGCTAAACTAGGCTCTGTAGAGAAAAATTCTCCAAATAAAAGTTGTAGATCTCTTAATTTTCTATAAATTTTATTATATACACTTTTGTCGTAAAGTGCAGACTAAGGCCGAAATCTTAAAAAAATCGATTTTTCACACGTTTTCGTGAGAAAAAAAGAAATCGCTAATTACCGCTAAACTAAGCGTTATACAAAAAATGCTTGAAATAAAAGTTGTAGGTTTTCAAATTCTCTACAACTTTTATTATATACATTTTTGCTCTAAAATTAATATTTAAGCCGTAATCTTAAAAAAACACCCTCACCAAGAATTTCAGCAAAAATGGCGCCTACCCTATCTTTTAGAGAATAAAAAATTGAGTAAATGAGGCGATTTTTAAAAAAATCGTAGGACCAGTTTTTGAGAAAATCGTGAAAAAGTGAAAAATTATATGAATAAACTACTACTTCCGGTTGACCGATTTTGATGAAAATGTTCGTGTCGGGTCCGGTAGTGATATGTAACTTAAGTTTCAAGTTTGAAGTTCGTACGATGTTCCGTTCTTGAGATATTTTGTACACACACACACGCGCGCGCGCACACACATACACACACACACACAGACCAATCGCTAAAAACATGTTTTTTGGGTTTAGGGGGTCTGAAAACGTGTAGATCCGGTGAAAACTCGATTTCTTAAAATCGACATGAAAACAATACTTTCCTTCCTATATATTCATATAGGCAACAGAAAGTAAAAATTTGTGTTATTAAACGAAAAGGTTATTGATAACTTCGTTTAATTTTGACAGTTCTGCTGTTACAACAGTCAGACAAGCTTTGTTCGCATGTCAATTTATTAACCGGCTTGCATCATGGTGTTACAAAGTTACAGCTAACAGGGTGTTATTAGTAACGTGTTATCAAGATAATTGGCTCAATCCAGAAATCATGTTATTAATCCTATTATGTTAAATAAGCTATATAATATCACTACAGGGAATATATTATCGTCATGTAAGTGGCCAATATCTAGAGCAGGTAAAGCAGAAAAGAAGAAAATATGTTAAAAATCAATTTCATTAATCTTTAGTCATAAAAAACATTTTGCAAGGACCGACTTGGATTGGGTGTGGTGCAAAAATTTCCTGATCACGATCTGATTAAACACAAATCGACTTTTCTGTATATATTGGGGATAAGAGAATACCTGTTCCTCCTCTCCGAGTAAATATTGATTAGTTGCAGCACTGAATAGCACAAACTGTTATTACCATACATCCATGGCTTCATCGGCTTTGGCAAAAAACTGATTACAGATAAGACATATTCTGTCCCGTTACAAAAGGTAGTCTCATCAAACATTTGTAAACAAAATTTGAAGATATATTTGATTCAGTGATGTATCAAAATATCTTAGTTATTTACTTTTTTCACATTTAACAGTAACTTTTATATAACTAATTTTGACACATCCGATTCTGGAATTATAATTTTTATTATTTTGTAATAATACTTTTACTAGAAGAATCGCATTTAAAAGTTATTTATATGAGCACAAAATATGCAATAGCTTATTACAGCTACTTAATATAAATACATTGCATTTAAACTTATAAATAATAGTGAGTACATAAACCCACTAGTCACAAATGTATATCATGGGTTGTGAGTGAAAATTTTTATTAATTTCAGCAACTGTTCACAAAACGTATTATCCTTAACATTAACTAATTCATTTCAAAATAAATTATAAAATTTCTAATTAGCAAAAGCTTACACTACTTATGCCAAACTTGCCTTTGGTCATCTGTAGAAACGTCAGTGTTTAGTTAACATCTGTACGAAACTTTGTCAAATCTATTTTATGATAAAGTCAGTGACGGCAATTTGTGGTTTATGCTGGGTGAGTAATGTGGAGTCATATGGCTCACTACTACTTTCCTCAGTAGGCTGAAAAGTTTAACTGCTTATCAATTAGCTACGTCACCTGGAAAACATGATTTTCTACCTTGAAATGTTCACCTGTATTTCACTCATTACAAGGTTTAAATAATAATGCAATTATTTGACAATCCTTCCTCATGCAAAAAGCATCTTGTGGTATCAAAACAATAAATTTGTTGGTTTCAGATTTTCTGTCTGTTTGCCATTTGTTTATAAACTTAATGTCATACTCTTTTAACAGATTGTTTTGAGTAATATTGATGTCACAATAGTTTTTTGAATACCTACTAAAATTGGTTGCATGAAAAAAATTCTTAATTCGTCGTAGAAATTGAGCAAATGATCTGATAGAATGCACAAGTGTTTTATAAATGGAACTAAATATAATCAAAATGTCACCAGGAAAAAATACCTAACGAATTTTTATATTTACAGTACCATTTCCACTTGTTCTTAATTCTTGCGTGATTAATGATGAGTTAAAAATTACATCATACCCATGAGTAAAGTCCAATCTGAGTTTCAAAACATAGACATTCTTAGCTTAGATAATTCTAAATCTCACTTTTTACTTTGATCACATGAAATGATTGCAACCTGGTGATAGGGCCTACCAATAAATTTTGTTAACTCACTGAAATCACTTTGATTACGTTTAAATTTATCATAACTTATTTATTAATGAAAAACTTAAACAGAACCAAAATCCCGATTTTTGATTAAAATAATAATGAACAACAAACTTACTAATTGTATAAAACGGTAAGAGTCAGGCATGCAGTCACTACCTGGTGGGCCAGGTTTCTGAAGGTATAACAAATAAAAAGTGTACATATATCTTCTTCTTCAAGTGCCATCTCCGCGTCGGAGGTTGGCGATCATCATTGCTATTCTAACTTTCGAAACAGCTGCTCGGAACAGTGACGTGGAGTTGAGACCAAACCAATCTCTCAAATTCTTCAGCCAGGACGCTTTCCTTCTGCCCGGCCGGCGCTTTCCTGCTATCTTTCCTTCCATTATCAGCTGAAGAAGTCTGTATTTCCCGTTTCGAAGAACATGGCCAAAGTACTGCAGTTTTCGTCGCTTGATGTCGTATAGCAGTTCCATCTCCTTGCCCATCCGAGTCAGTACGTCCATGTTTCGTACTCAGTCGGTCCACGATATACGGAGCATGCGGTGGTATAGCCACATCTCAAACGACTCCAGCCTCCTTTCTAGAAGTTTCGTTAGTGTCCATCCTTCCTGCCCGTAAAGAAGTACAGGAAGTACGTAGCACCTCAGAATTCGGAGCCTCGTGTTGAAACTAAGATCACGCTGGCACAATAGGTGTTTTAGTTTCGTGAACACCGCTCTGGCTTGCTCGATACGCACTTTAACTTCCTGACCGTAGTCCCATTTGTCATTTAGGCAGCACCCAAGGTATTTGTACGTGTGCACCTGTTCAATGGCGGAGCCAGCGAGTGTGATTCCTGCGTTGACCTCCTCTTCACCGATCACCATGAACTTGGTTTTACGTATATTCATCCGTAGTCCGTATGCATTGCTAATTGTGTTGACGCGTTCCAGCAACACTTGGAGATCTTCCTCGCTATCTGCAATCAGCGCTGTATCGTCGGCATATCTCAGGTTGTTGATGCCCTCTCCATTCACTATAATGCCTTCTCTGCATCCATCCAAAGCTTCCGACAAAATGGCCTCCGAATATAAGTCGAAGAGCATCGGTGAGAGCACGCATCCCTGTCTAACCCCACGGCGGATTTGCACTTCCTCCGACAGCTCCTCTCCCACTCGCACCTTGGCACATTGGTTCCAATATAGGTTGGCGATAATTCTTATGTCGCGATCGTCGAGGCCCACTCGTTGCAAAATTTCTAGCATCCTGTCGTGTAGTACTTTGTCGAATGCCTTCTCGTAGTCAATGAAGCACAGGAATACGTTCTTGTTCATATCTCGGCATCTCTGAACGAGGACATTCATGGCAAACAAGGCGTCTCTCGTGCCGAAGCCTCCTCGGGATCCAAACTGTGTGTCCGTCATTTGTTCTTCGCACTTTTGGTAGACCCGTTCATGTATTATTTTCAGGAAAATCTTCAGAATGTGGCTCATTAAACTAATCGTCCGGTGTTCTTCGCAGCGTCTTGCATTGAGCTTCTTCGGTATAGGAATGAACGTCGACTTAAGCCATTCGTCTGGAATCACGCCAGTCTGATATACTTTATTGCACAAAGACGTCAGGGAATCCAGGTCTTCCTCATTCAATGTTTTGAGTAGTTCTGCGTGCACCTCGTCTGGTCCTGGTGCTTTTCCCGACCTCATCTTACTGATGGCTCGTTTTACTTCCTCTTTGAGAATATCCGGTCCGGTTACCGTGGTGGTCACGGCTGGGTGTGCTGCCCGGTCATCTTCAAATAGTTGGCTAACATAACGCTCCCACACCTTTAATTGTTCGGAAGTGGTGGCCACTATGTTGTCATCCCCATCCACGAGCATTCCAACGTTTTGCCTGAGCCGTTTGTCTGTCATCTCTTTGATTTTCTTGTGGAGATGAAAAGGGTCATGCTTGTTCTGTAACTCTTCTACTCAGTACATTGTTGGCTCATCCATTGGTCTTTCGCTGTTCGAATCTTGTTGCGAATCATTTTGTGAACTGTTTTATATTGGGAGCAGTTTTGCGTCTTGCAACCACGCCGTTGCTCCATAAGATCAAGAATCTCCTCCGTCATCCAGGGTCTGTGTTGTTGCTGCTTGTTGGCCTTCAAGTGTTTCTTTCCCATTGCAATTAATAGATTCTTTACATCCGTCCATTGGGTGTTGACATCAACGTTGGTAATCATGTTTTCTAAACCCCTTTTCAGGTCTTCCCGGATGTTCTCGCAAAGATCGGCGTTCTGCAATTTGCGGACGTCAATCCTGGCTTTCATGGTGCATTTCCTGGTCGACTTAAGTCTAATTTGGAGCTTTCCTGATAACGGATTGTGGTCCGACGCGATGTCTGCTCCCGGATACGTACGAACTGCGGTCATGCAGTTCCGGAAGCGGTTGTTTACTAAAATGTAGTCGATCTGGTTTCTGACAATATTGTTTATATTGTCCTGTGGTGATCTCCAGGTGTATAACCTTCGCGGTGGTAATTGAAAGAAGGTGTTCATGACGCTGAGATCTTCCTCCTGACAAAATTGAACCAATCTGTCACCTCTGTCATTGCGTACGCCCAAACCAAACGCCCCAGCCACTCCGTCGACCTTTACTTTGCCCACTTTTGCGTTAAAGTCTCCCATAATGATGTTAACCTTGTGCGCTTTAGTCAACCGTAGTACCGACGTGACTTCTGCGTAAAACGCTTCTAAAACATCCCCCTCTGCGTCTGCCGTTGGTGCGTAGACCTGAACGATGTTCATGTTGACCGGCTTAGCCTGTATCTGAATCAACATGACTCGATCCGACAGGGGAATGAAGTTCTTGATCGTCCTGTTGACTGTGTTTGTCACAATTACCGCCACGCCATGCCAATGATGAGCGTCGTCGCTGCCCGAGTAGTACACTGTGTGCTGTCCACTGCGAACAATTCCTTTGCCCGGCCAGCGCATTTCACTGACCCCCAAGATTTCCAGTCCCATTCTCTTCATTTCTTGAGTCGCATTTGCGAGCTTGCCCGCTTCAAACATACTTCTCACGTTCCAAGTCGCTAATTTTACATTCGTATTCCTCCTCACAAAATCGTTCAATACCGTCCCCCCCGGAGACCCGAGTGGGGGACTTGAAACTCCGGAATTTTTAGAATTAAACGTCTTCATGATGATTCTACTAGGGATCTGTAATGCAGTGGTTTCCCGTTGCCTTCTGCATCCAAATGCCGTTGACCCATCTGTTTGGGTTCCTCCGCCTTCGGGACCGATTTCTCAATCCCAGGGCAATTGAGTGCCCTACCACTTCCCAGCTCCTCCACCCGCAGCTGTTGGCCAGTCAGTGGGAGATCGCTTATACCGGCAATCGTTCGGTGTTCTTCGCCGTTGCTTGGTCGGGGACTGCTTATTCAATATATTCGCAGCTAACCCTCATATCTGAGGGCCGTTCACTATCCGCCACCTGTGACCCCGCTGGTAGCCTGCACTCAGCCCTAGCATACATATGCACATATATAGCTACATTAAAACATGGTAAACTGCTTGAGAAGGTAGGAGAAAAAAAGGTTGATCTTCAGTTTCCACAAAAACAATTTATCAGGTACTCTCTCTAATTTATTAAAAAGTATGCTACACCTCTAAAATGTGTTGCAGTACTTCCAAACATTAGATTTTTTTAGAAGACACTATACAAACTTTACATTTAGTCTTAATTTCAGAGTCTTCACTTAAAAACAATGGAAATTTAATTATGGACAATGATATCCTAGAACAGAAGAAATAGTTCTCTTATACTGCCTACTTACTGTACCATGTATGTCACAGATTTCTAAACAATAAATTATACTTACATACAGTTACATGTATAAGATTTTAAAAAAATCTGGTGTGAAACACTCACACAACTTTCTCTTGCCAATGCAAATGATTAACAATATAACCTAATTTTAGCAATAAAACATTAGAAATAAACAAAAAACTAACCTCAAAAACAATAAAAATCGAACTGTTTGGCTTAAAAATACGGAAAATCACTTTTTCACGCTAAACTAGGCTCTGTAGCGAAAAATGCTTTAAATAAAAGTTGTAGATCGTTTTATTTTCTATAAAATTTATTATATACACTTTTGTCGTAAAATGCATTCTAAGGACGAAATCTTAAAAAATCGATTTTTCACACGTTTTCGTGAGAAAAAATCAGAAAATCGCTATTTACTGCTAAACTAAGCGTTATACAAAAAAATGTTCGAAATAAAAGTTGTAGAATTTTACATTCTCTACAACTTTTATTATATAACGTTTTGCGCTAAAATGCATATTAAAGCCGCAATCTTAAAACGAAAATGTTTTTACGTAAAAACAGCCTCACACAGAATTTCAGCAATCATAGCGCCTATCCTATCTTGTAGAGAATAAAAAATTGAGTAAACCAGGCGATTTTAAAAAAAATTGTAGGACCAGTTTTTGAGAAAATTGCAAAAAAGTGAAAAATTATACGAATAAACTACTACTTCCGGTTGACCGATTTTGATGAAAATGTTCGTGTCGGGTCCGGTAGTGGTATGTAACTTAAGTTTCAAGTTCGTACGATGTTCCGTTCTTGAGATATTCTGTACACACACACACACACACACACACACACAGACCAATCGCTAAAAACATGTTTTTTGGGTTCAGGGGGTCTGAAAACGTATAGATCCGGTGAAAACTCGATTTCGAAAAATCGACATGAAAACAATAATTTCCTTCCTATATATTCATATAGGCAAGAGAAAGTAAAAATGTCTAACTGTTTAAAAATACTTTTGCAATAAAAACTAATCTCACAACTCATTGAAACAAATTCCATTAATTGTAACTACCAAATACAGCCAAACTTATCAGAAATATTTATAAAACTGAGTATTTTGTTTCGTAAGATAATCTATTACCCACAATGGGCCTGTAGGTGTTAAATTAATTGCACTCGATCTGTTGGTTCCTGGGCTACAAAAAATAATTCTGTTTCCTATCACATAGTCAGCAAATTTATGACTGAACTATTTAAGACAAAGAAATAGAGGTGTAAAAGACACTAGTCAGAGTTAACTCCTCAGAGAGTAATGAATTTCACTATACAGCAAGGCCCTGTGGTAAATGAAGTGAAGGTGTCATTTGCAGGGAGGAAAGTGGGTGTTTTCGGAGGGCCTAGCATGCTGATAAGCATACTCTTTTAACTCAAACTCAATGAGGAAGGCAATAGTAAACCACCTCACTCCTTGTTTTTACTTAGTAAAACCATTAGAGGTTAAGACCAGGCTTTCGGCTGTTGACCTAAACAACAACAGCAAGGTAAGGCAATAAAAATTTATTTTCTGGGCAATGCAAACTACAATCACTAGCTACTGCAAAGTAAAATATAACCAATTACGAAGCACAACTCAAAATTTTCCACACTGCAAGGAGGTACAGAAATATGAAAATCTTTTCTCACTCAAAAACACCAACAATGTTCTGTCTATTAACTTCCATATTTACCTCCCAAAAAGTGTTTCTTAGGGAACGGTCTGTGTAACGTCAATAGTTCAGGCCACTTACCTAACTGGTATCCATATCTATAAGAAATCCTCAAATTATAAACAACTAATTTAACATTCCACCACTATTCTGAAAGGAAGTGATACAACCATACTATGAGGTGGTTTGGTTAAATGAACACTTAATTAGATTTAAGTAATTAAAATGTTTCTAAAACACTAAGTTATGTCAATGTAAAATAACCATTAAAGCCCGTGAATGACAGCATAATTTATTTGGGGGGAATAATATCGCTAAAGTAAACCTATTCCTTAGTTTTAAGTTAAAAGTAGTTGCAGTAAATTAAAAAACCTCATAATTAGCAGCTTTTCCATTTAGGACCTTATAAGCTTCAATCTGATGTTATCTCAGTCTACCCACTATCGCAATATTATCAGCGAATGCACCAATTTGGCTAGTTTTAGTAAACATTAGAGGTCTAGTTTATAAAAAAGGCAACTGGTGAATACAGCTACACTGTTATGGGCTAAAAGACCTATCACCTAGACTTCAAGTCGTGCATGTTAACTGTTGAATTTTTAAAATATTAAGTTTTCAACTATAATTATTTCTTTCTTGAGATTAAACATAAATGTCGTTCTTTATTAACGACAAGATTTAAAGGTTTGGTTGAAAAAACAAGTTATAAACGTCAAGACACATGTGTAATTAAATTTTTGTATTTTCCATTGAGTGCCATCAATCAATTAGCGACACATTTTTATATCTTACCCCGTATAATCTTACAAATTACAGTGTAGCCTCTTAAAATCGATTAAAAATATTTATGGTCTCTTTGAAAATATAAAAGAGAATATCAATTCATCATTATCAGTCTAGAAGAACGATTGTAAGTTTAACCTAATTTAAACAATCTCTTACAAGATGTTGAAATTGTTAAGTACAATAATTCTTAGTTCAGTGCTAATAACTAATGCCTTCAGAATTGATCACCAATCTGATGACAACTTTTCAGATGGAGATGACTGCAGTAAACCACTTTTCCTTACACCATACATTAATGCTGGAGAAATAGAGAAGGCTCAAAATCTTTCCAGAGTTAAACTAAAAGGCTCAGGTAATTTACTCAGTTATTCTGGATATTTAACTGTTGATAAAAATTGCAACTCCAATCTGTTTTTCTGGTTTTTCCCAGCAAAAAATAATTATGAAACTGCCCCAGTCATAGTGTGGTTACAAGGGGGCAGTGCTACGACATCAATGTTTGGTTTATTTTTCGAAAATGGTCCATTCTATTTGACTGATAAATTTGAATTAAGATTACGTGATTATTCCTGGAGTTCTACAAATTCTATGTTGTATATAGATAATCCAGTTGGTTCTGGTTACAGTTTCACTGAGAAGGATGAATGTTATGCTAATAATGAAGACGATATAAGAAAAAATTTGTACGATGCACTGATTCAATTTTTTAAACTATTTCCTCGCCTACAGAAGAATGATTTTTATTTAACTGGAGAAGCATATGCAGGTAAACATTTACCAGCCATTGCTTACAGCATTCATGAGAATAATCAAAAATCACCTGAAATAAAAATTAACTTGAGAGGTTTAGGTATTGGTAATGGCTGGACAGATCCTGTACACATGCTTCTGTTTGATAAACTTTTATATCAGATAGGGCTATTAGACGAAAATGAAGCGATAGCTATTCAAAAACTCGAGAACAAAACTATGCAGTATATTAATAAACAAGAATGGGAATTTGCTACAAAAGCATTTTTGAACATACAAAACGAACTTTCTTTGGAATATAATTATATCAATAGTACTCATGGGGTTACATATAATAATATGACTATTTATGTTCAAAGTTCAGAAGTAAGGTGTGCAATTCATGTTGGTAAGCAACCTTTTCATCTTAGTAATAAAAATATTAATGAGCACTTCTTCAATGATTATATGAAATCTGTTAGAAATTGGGTTGAAATATTAGTAGAACATTACAAAATGTTATTTTACAATGGACAACTTGATCTGACGGTGGCGTTTCCGTTAACTGAAAATTTCATAAGACATTTAAACTGGAGTGGCGCAGACGCATACAAAAAAGCAAAAAGAGTAATTGTTAAAGATAAAAATTTGAATGTTGCAGGATATATAAAGTCAGTTAAAAATTTAAAAGTTGCTCTCATAAGAAAAGCTGGCCAGAATGTACCTAGAGACCAGCCTGCTTGGGCATACACATTTTTGGAAAGATTTTTACTAAATGATACAAGAAATGAGAGTGATTTATATTAATTATTTCAGTTAATTCTTTATACTAAAACGTATCACAGCTATTAAAAAAATGTTGCTAATATATAAAACCTAAGTCTAGCAAAACTTGCTGCCACCAAAAAAACCATTTACTGAATTTTAAAACGCAAATAGAATTTTGCTTACCTAGTTTAAATATTTCAAAAACACTATAGATTATTAATTTTTGCACATACATTTAATGACTAGGTGTCCAAGATATAATGTTTGCATGATGAACTCAATAAATAATTAAATCTACTAAAACAACATTTAATTTTGTGTTTTTTTTTATTCCTTCTTTACAACTGCAAAGTGTCTTGATATGGTTAAATACTTAATGCAAGACAAATCAGTAAACTCTTCAAGAATAAGTTATCCTGAAGATGGTAAACTGTATAACACATTAAATACTACGCAGTGTTGAGAAACATACAAAATATTCTGTTAATATGACCATAGCGATGGGTATTGAGAAGTTTATGCTGTAACGGACATGTTTGCACCTATTCTGAAGATTGAAGTCTCTCGAGCATCCTCTATCACCGTGAACAAATTAGGTTTGTTACATGATTATTATTAAACTTTGTAATAATGATATACTTCAATATCCTTATTTTTATGACACGAATAATTACAATCATAACAACGTTTCCGATTACTTAACATGATTAATTCAAATAAAAAGTAAAAACCCCGTTAAAAAACAAAAACTTTAATAGTATTTTCTAAAGAACTGACACGTTAAAAATTGAAAATAAATTAACTGAGAGTTATATCTAAAAATGATCTTCACTGTAGAAGGATGAGAGATTACTGTTGATCTGTTTTAGCATTAAATAATTGAGTAAAATTTCATAATTTGAAAAACACTAGACTTATTTTACATCATTGTGTTTGCTGCTTTGTCCTAGAGGTACCATTTCATTCATTAAATTGTTTTTGTTTTCTAAATTTTCTAGTTTCCTGTAGAACTGTAGAACATCAGGGTTTGCCCAGACTTTCTTTATGTTAAAATCAATGACACGAAGAGAAGATAAGCTCTTAGCTCTTGAAAGGGCTACGTATGCATGTCCAGCTTGAAATACTTGGGCAAGAGCCATTTCAACACAGTCTAATGTTAATCCCTGAAATAAAGTAGAGTGTGTAATGCACAATTATTGAAATATGACACTTAACTAAAATTAAGCTAATCAATCTATAAAGTGGTGACTGGATGAAAAATCCACCATTTCTCTTACATAACTATAACTAACTTTCTGTTATTGAGTTAGCAAAATGTTCTAATATAATTTGTAGATGCAAGTGTTCAAACATTGAACAAAATACCAACATCATCAAAATTAGTTGTTGGGATATTTCTATAATCCATTAATTTTGTTAAAACGTTCTTTGAAAAAAATTACTGTAACTTATTTAAAATTACACTCATTGATTTTTAATTCGGATTTGGCATTTGAACATAGCAAAAAAGGTTGGTTTCTGTAAAATAGTATGTTTAATAATGCTTTTCTGAGTTTGCTGAAAATCATCTGTATTTTATCATTGGGGAGCATACCAATAAATAAGCATAATTAAAATGCACTTGCTCTTCATCTTCACAACTGACACCTTCACTTAATTTAGGCCTAATATTGGTCTGCCTTAATTGACACTTGCCATATTTAGGAGTACTGTAAATTCATTTGGTAACCGAAACTTCTTGTTTAATTTTCTTAATTACTATACCTTGCCCTATTAGGAAAGGAAGGTAGGTACTGTTTCATGCCGATTTTTCAAAATTGTGTTCTCACCAGGTATAAATATTTTCAGACCTCCCGAACCCAAAAAAAACATGTTTTTAGCGATTGGTTTGTGCATGCGTTTGAACAAAATATATCAAGACCGAAATACTGTAAGTTGAAACTTGTAACTTAGGTAAGGCACCACAAGAGGTACTGACACAAACATTTTTATCACAGTCGTTGAACTGGAAGTAGTAGATTATTTAAACCCATAGATTTTCTTACTTTTTTGCTATTTATTTGTATTTATTATTTTGTTATACGCTATTTATTTAATGTTTTTAAAAATCACCTCGCTTTCTCATTACATTTTTTATGTAACTTACATTATTTTTCTCAAAATTGCTACATTTTTTTATGCACATCAAGATAGTGTTGTGGCATATCTCCTGAAATTCTTGGGGGCCTGTGTGCTCTTGTGGTAAACTTTATTTAAGATAGCAAAATTACTATGAAATTTAGGGCAAAAGAGCATATAACTATGGTTGTAGGAAATTAGAAAACGTAAGACCTTTCTTCCGAGTATTTTCTGCACAACATTTAGCTGAGCGATAATTAGTTATTTTCTGTATTTTGCTCGAAAATTGGTAAAATCAATTACCAATAAATGGTATAAATTAGCTTTTTTTTAGTGCAGCCTTAGTACACATTTTACCACATAAAAGTACATAATTAAAGTCGTAGGAAATTTAAAAAAACTACAACTATTATTTGAAGCATATTTTTTCACAGAGCCTAGTTTAGCGTCAATTAGTGATTTTCTGTATTTTTTCAGTTCTACAGGGGTTGATTTTCATTTTGTCATTCACTCATGATTAAAATTAGGTTGTTTTCCAATTTACATTGTTTATTAAAATTATAGAACATAAGTTATATTTTTATTTTTTCCATTAGCAAGAGAAAATCGTGTGAGTGTCTCACACCAGATTTTTACAGTTTACAGGTAATAAGCTTTATTTGTTATTTAATTACTTATTTGGGCATAAAACTTTATGGTCATCACCCCAAATAAAATTTTACAATGGACATTGTGAAAAACAAACATTAACAAAAGTAGAAAAAGTTGTTCCATAACAGAAGTTGAATGCCAAACTATAAAGGCATAAAAAATGTCTGGATTTAGTTCCCTACAAGGGTCTGAAAATTTCAACTTGTTAAAACCCATTATTACTATACCATAACCCAAACAAGTCACTAATGATTACTTTCTTAGCAATTAATAAATTTTAAATCAGTAATATTTACTGGACCAGGGTCCTAAAAATCAGGATGCATAATATACGCAGGATGTATGATATTTTACACGAGTGTGACACTACAGAAATTGTAACTACTTATTGTTAAAAATTAAAAAACTACAGGGTGGGCAATATATCGGTATCCCCAATATTTACGGAAATCGGAAGAAAGGTTAATGGAATAAGAAACCTTTAGACAAAAAAAAAACAAATTTATAATATGAACTGTACGTATATATTACCTTGAAAATGTTATAGCAGGTGTTCAAATGTCCACCATGATTCTCTATACACTTTATACAGCGACTTAAAACTGATTTACAAATTTTCAACAGAAACATTTTATCGTCATTTACATACTCAAATGCAAATTCAATTGAACTTTTAGTTCATGCAGGTTTTGTGACTTGGAAGAATACACTAGTTCCTTTACAATTCCCCATAAAGAAAAATCACATGGCGTTATGTCTGGCGAGCGCGCAGGCCATTCAATTGTACCAAAACGACCAATCCATTCAATATTGTAAACATTTTATAAATACCGTTATGAAGGAAAAAAATAT